>NW_024121264.1:135000-264588 GCF_016745375.1 Pimephales promelas | reverse complement strand
ACGTTCTGGAAAGCGTCGCCTTCCTCCAGTCGGTCGAACACAGCGCTGATCTGGTTGGTGTTGTTCAGTTACTCCGAGCTCAGTGTGAGTTGAGCTACTTGGGTAGGGTCAGCAGTGCCAGTGATGCAAGCTAAAGCACACCATGGACACAGATTCAGAAGTTTATTTAAAACAAAGAATAATAATAAAATAAACATTTTTTAAATAAATGACACGTCACACGAGCTACTGGAGCAAGCCAGAAAAAGTTACTCACACTGGAGAAATTTCCATTCAGGGACTTCAAATCCTCCAGGTCAGCGTAGCTGGAGAAATTGCCAATGTTCTTCTCAAGCCAGTCAGCACTGCTCGTAGTTTTGGAAAGACAGGCAGGATCTGGATTGAACACAGAGCATTGGGGGAATGGGTTAGGGTTAGGGTTAGGGTTAGCACCACTGAATTGTAAGCAAGCTGAAATAACTGTGACAAGCTGAGACGTTGACGGACGCTTAGGGAACTACAGCGCGAGAGATGACAACTCAAGGCAGTGATGGCACTAAAAAGTACCTTTTAGGTCGTCTCTCGACAAGAAGCGCTGGATGAATTGAGTGAAGACGGCCCGTTTCTGCTCCTCCGCCATGAGTGATGCCTGACGACCGAGAGCCTGCACCCTGAATCAGGAAAGATCAGCGAACGTCACGGATTGCCAGACCTAACTCCGCTAAACACCGCTTGAGGATTTCCACAGCACTGAGCATACTTACACAACTTGGTAGGTGTCGCAACTGAAGTTCTTGGAGCTAAGGCAGGACAGAAAGTCCCTAGAGACTGCTGACAAAAATGGCCTCAGCCTGTCCTGGAACCAGGCGGCAACGAAGCCGGCATCCGTCAGCTGTGCAGCGCTGAAGTTGTTGACTTTCACCTCTCCTATGGCATCGAGAACATGGGACTGAGGCTGACCGTTGGGTAGGGTCTGTAAAAATAATGGGGCATGTCAATTCAGAGCTCTGAGGCAGCACTCCATTTTCTCTTCCATAAAAAGCAGGGGCGTCGCCTACCATGTTGGAGAACTTTGACAGAGCATCCTCCAGAACTCCTGCCACTTTCAGGAAGAAAAGCTTCCACGTCTCTGTGCTCGTGCCACTTGGCACCTTGCAAGTCAGCAGCGTGAAGATGTCATCAGAGGACAGAGATGATGCAACCTTGAAAGAGGTGGACAGATTTAAGCAGTCAGATACACAGGACACTTTTCAAAGACAAGCACTCGGGTGCAGAGCTCATGGAGGACTTACCGAAGAGCAGGCATAATCAGAGATGTTGAAGTCGCACAGCCCAGCCGAGGAATTTTCAGACAGACGCTGAGCCTCAAGTTGACCACTGCCAGGCACAAAAGCATGATTCCCATTTACAACACTTTCTGAAGCCTACCTCTGCTTTCAGTAGATACCAAACCAATACTCACCGGTTAACATCTTGACACAGCCTGTTTTCTGTAAAGGAAGAAAAAAAAACAAGATCAGATGGAGAACTTTCACATACTATCTTATGAGTTTATTGCAAAATGACTCGATTCCATCAATCGCAAACTGCCGTTGTGTGTTCTGACTTACCATCTACTAATGTTTCATTGCACTATTGCGAGAGAAGATGAAGCAGAAAGAAAAGAGAAAACAATTATGAACAGCTTCTCTTGGGCTTTAACTCAACTCATTAGCCATCTTAAACAATGAAGTACTTACGAAACCGACGGGGCGAGGAGGCGTACAGTCTGAAGAGAAGCCAAGAAAAAAAAGAGATTTCGGGTCAATAGGAGGCCACTGGCATATGGCTTACACACACATGCATTTTGTCAGAATTTCTTTGTCATGCCATACCTTCTCCTTGTGACTGTACAAGTTGGTCTACACTGGACTTGAGCTCCGCTTTAAGTCCAGATGGGAGAACTGCCAAAGCCGTCTCCAGGCCTTTCAATCTAAAGAAACATACAAAATGCAGATCTTTCAGTGCTTGTTTCTCCAGACTGCATACAAACTTAAAACCAAAGGTGCCAGGTTTCTCACATTGCACTGTAAGAGTCACAGGTGAGGTTGGTGGGGATCACCACCAGAACTGAAGGACGGAAGCTGGCCAGCAGGACCACGAGATTGATTTGAAACCACAGCTCGTAGTCACTCGTTTGGAAGAGGGGGAATTTGGGAGCCAGAGCAGTCAAAGTCAGGTTCAGCATTGTGTCTCGGACTTCCACGTTTGTGATGTAGGTGACGTTTTCCTGGAGGAGGGAGGGAAACAGAGCCTTCTTGTTCAAGAGCATCACAATCATGGTCTAGGCCAATTAGGATAATCAGGTTCATCAGATGAAAAAAAAAAAACTCACCTCCTTGCTGACTTCCACAAATTTTTCAAAGAATTTCTCAAGCTGATTCTCATCTGGGGATTTTAGGATGCTGCTCAACACCTCCTTCACCACGGTCACATTTTCAAGAGCACCGGTGGACGGATCCAACAGCAGCTCGGCTTTCTGATCAGGTGACAGGGTTTCCAGAGCTGCCACCTGAGGTGAGCATAACACCAAGGAAATAGCAGGAAGGACTGTCAGCGCTCTGCTTTCTGCCCAACACTTAAGCACTAGTACAAGTGCCAATCAAATTCTCTATTAAAGCTGTATGACAACAGAAACATAAGAGAAGGTTGGTATTTTACCCCGCTGACGTTCAACTCCTTAAGGTCCGAGTAATTGGCCAGTGTGGTGAATGGGCCCAAGTTGGCCTTAAGCCAATCAGCATCGCTGGCAATGTTCTGTCTGCAACCTGTTTTTAAAGATAGGGGTGGAGGAAGATCAGTCTGCATTCCTGCACTGTTATGAAGTTGACACACACAACTACGGTGAGCTGTCAGCTGGGGGAAAAAAAATCCCACTGCAACGCACTCTATTCTGGCAATAGAGGGATGCCGCAGAAGCGTGCTTTGGAAAGGCCTACCTGGAAGGCTAAATTGGGTGGCAAATTTCTTCAGGTGCTCCACCAGAACTTTGGTTATCTCCTGCGTCCTGATGAGTGTCATTTCGTGGAACACAGATCCTAGTCCTTTAACTCTGCAACAGAGAGCCACAGAGGGTCATTATGTGGATGCATTGGTGCAGATCTACAAACTTCCTTTCTCCAAATTCATGCACTCACATCACATGGTAGTTGGTGCAGCTGATGTTAGCTGTGACCGTAACCAGCATTTCCGGGGTGAAACTGGGGAGGATGGGGATGAGCTTCACAGTGAACCACGTAACCCAGACAGAGGCCTCAAATTCCTGGATCTTCGATCTGATGATTATGAAGGTTCGGTTCATCATCACGTCTCTCGCGGCAGGGGTGATATCGGGAGTCTGCAAAAACAGAAAACCAGGACTGTGAACGGCACTGTAAGAGAGTACCGTACTTTGGGCTATTCTCCACGGCATCAATGCGATCTCTGTCAGACACTTTGACTTATTGACTTGCCTCGGGAGCTGCGCTCAGTGCCGTCAGAAACTCCTCCACGTTCTGGAAAGCGTCGCCTTCCTCCAGTCGGTCGAACACAGCGCTGATCTGGTTGGTGTTGTTCAGTACTCCAGAGCTCAGTGTGAGTTGAGCTACTTGGGTAGGGGTCAGCAGTGCCAGTGATGCAAGCTAAAGCACACCATGGACACAGATTCAGAAGTTTATGTTTAAAAAAAAGAATAATAATAAAATAAACATTTTTTAAATAAATGACACGTCACACGAGCTACTGGAGCAAGCCAGAAAAAGTTACTCACACTGGAGAAATTTCCATTCAGGGACTTCAAATCCTCCAGGTCAGCGTAGCTGGAGAAATTGCCAATGTTCTTCTCAAGCCAGTCAGCACTGCTCGTAGTTTTGGAAAGACAGGCAGGATCTGGATTGAACACAGAGCATTGGGGGAATGGGTTAGGGTTAGGGTTAGGGTTAGCACCACTGAATTGTAAGCAAGCTGAAATAACTGTGACAAGCTGAGACGTTGACGGACGCTTAGGGAACCACAGCGCGAGAGATGACAACTCAAGGCAGTGATGGCACTAAAAAGTACCTTTTAGGTCGTCTCTCGACAAGAAGCGCTGGATGAATTGAGTGAAGACGGCCCGTTTCTGCTCCTCCGCCATGAGTGATGCCTGACGACCGAGAGCCTGCACCCTGAATCAGGAAAGATCAGCGAACGTCACGGATTGCCAGACCTAACTCCGCTAAACACCGCTTGAGGATTTCCACAGCACTGAGCATACTTACACAACTTGGTAGGTGTCGCAACTGAAGTTCTTGGAGCTAAGGCAGGACAGAAAGTCCCTAGAGACTGCTGACAAAAATGGCCTCAGCCTGTCCTGGAACCAGGCGGCAACGAAGCCGGCATCCGTCAGCTGTGCAGCGCTGAAGTTGTTGACTTTCACCTCTCCTATGGCATCGAGAACATGGGACTGAGGCTGACCGTTGGGTAGGGTCTGTAAAAATAATGGGGCATGTCAATTCAGAGCTCTGAGGCAGCACTCCATTTTCTCTTCCATAAAAAGCAGGGGCGTCGCCTACCATGTTGGAGAACTTTGACAGAGCATCCTCCAGAACTCCTGCCACTTTCAGGAAGAAAAGCTTCCACGTCTCTGTGCTCGTGCCACTTGGCACCTTGCAAGTCAGCAGCGTGAAGATGTCATCAGAGGACAGAGATGATGCAACCTTGAAAGAGGTGGACAGATTTAAGCAGTCAGATACACAGGACACTTTTCAAAGACAAGCACTCGGGTGCAGAGCTCATGGAGGACTTACCGAAGAGCAGGCATAATCAGAGATGTTGAAGTCGCACAGCCCAGCCGAGGAATTTTCAGACAGACGCTGAGCCTCAAGTTGACCACTGCCAGGCACAAAAGCATGATTCCCATTTACAACACTTTCTGAAGCCTACCTCTGCTTTCAGTAGATACCAAACCAATACTCACCGGTTAACATCTTGACACAGCCTGTTTTCTGTAAAGGAAGAAAAAAAAACAAGATCAGATGGAGAACTTTCACATACTATCTTATGAGTTTATTGCAAAATGACTCGATTCCATCAATCGCAAACTGCCGTTGTGTGTTCTGACTTACCATCTACTAATGTTTCATTGCACTATTGCGAGAGAAGATGAAGCAGAAAGAAAAGAGAAAACAATTATGAACAGCTTCTCTTGGGCTTTAACTCAACTCATTAGCCATCTTAAACAATGAAGTACTTACGAAACCGACGGGGCGAGGAGGCGTACAGTCTGAAGAGAAGCCAAGAAAAAAAGAGATTTCGGGTCAATAGGAGGCCACTGGCATATGGCTTACACACACATGCATTTTGTCAGAATTTCTTTGTCATGCCATACCTTCTCCTTGTGACTGTACAAGTTGGTCTACACTGGACTTGAGCTCCGCTTTAAGTCCAGATGGGAGAACTGCCAAAGCCGTCTCCAGGCCTTTCAATCTAAAGAAACATACAAAATGCAGATCTTTCAGTGCTTGTTTCTCCAGACTGCATACAAACTTAAAACCAAAGGTGCCAGGTTTCTCACATTGCACTGTAAGAGTCACAGGTGAGGTTGGTGGGGATCACCACCAGAACTGAAGGACGGAAGCTGGCCAGCAGGACCACGAGATTGATTTGAAACCACAGCTCGTAGTCACTCGTTTGGAAGAGGGGGAATTTGGGAGCCAGAGCAGTCAAAGTCAGGTTCAGCATTGTGTCTCGGACTTCCACGTTTGTGATGTAGGTGACGTTTTCCTGGAGGAGGGAGGGAAACAGAGCCTTCTTGTTCAAGAGCATCACAATCATGGTCTAGGCCAATTAGGATAATCAGGTTCATCAGATGAAAAAAAAAAACTCACCTCCTTGCTGACTTCCACAAATTTTTCAAAGAATTTCTCAAGCTGATTCTCATCTGGGGATTTTAGGATGCTGCTCAACACCTCCTTCACCACGGTCACATTTTCAAGAGCACCGGTGGACGGATCCAACAGCAGCTCGGCTTTCTGATCAGGTGACAGGGTTTCCAGAGCTGCCACCTGAGGTGAGCATAACACCAAGGAAATAGCAGGAAGGACTGTCAGCGCTCTGCTTTCTGCCCAACACTTAAGCACTAGTACAAGTGCCAATCAAATTCTCTATTAAAGCTGTATGACAACAGAAACATAAGAGAAGGTTGGTATTTTACCCCGCTGACGTTCAACTCCTTAAGGTCCGAGTAATTGGCCAGTGTGGTGAATGGGCCCAAGTTGGCCTTAAGCCAATCAGCATCGCTGGCAATGTTCTGTCTGCAACCTGTTTTTAAAGATAGGGGTGGAGGAAGATCAGTCTGCATTCCTGCACTGTTATGAAGTTGACACACACAACTACGGTGAGCTGTCAGCTGGGGGAAAAAAAATCCCACTGCAACGCACTCTATTCTGGCAATAGAGGGATGCCGCAGAAGCGTGCTTTGGAAAGGCCTACCTGGAAGGCTAAATTGGGTGGCAAATTTCTTCAGGTGCTCCACCAGAACTTTGGTTATCTCCTGCGTCCTGATGAGTGTCATTTCGTGGAACACAGATCCTAGTCCTTTAACTCTGCAACAGAGAGCCACAGAGGGTCATTATGTGGATGCATTGGTGCAGATCTACAAACTTCCTTTCTCCAAATTCATGCACTCACATCACATGGTAGTTGGTGCAGCTGATGTTAGCTGTGACCGTAACCAGCATTTCCGGGGTGAAACTGGGGAGGATGGGGATGAGCTTCACAGTGAACCACGTAACCCAGACAGAGGCCTCAAATTCCTGGATCTTCGATCTGATGATTATGAAGGTTCGGTTCATCATCACGTCTCTCGCGGCAGGGGTGATATCGGGAGTCTGCAAAAACAGAAAACCAGGACTGTGAACGGCACTGTAAGAGAGTACCGTACTTTGGGCTATTCTCCACGGCATCAATGCGATCTCTGTCAGACACTTTGACTTATTGACTTGCCTCGGGAGCTGCGCTCAGTGCCGTCAGAAACTCCTCCACGTTCTGGAAAGCGTCGCCTTCCTCCAGTCGGTCGAACACAGCGCTGATCTGGTTGGTGTTGTTCAGTACTCCAGAGCTCAGTGTGAGTTGAGCTACTTGGGTAGGGGTCAGCAGTGCCAGTGATGCAAGCTAAAGCACACCATGGACACAGATTCAGAAGTTTATGTTTAAAACAAAGAATAATAATAAAATAAACATTTTTTAAATAAATGACACGTCACACGAGCTACTGGAGCAAGCCAGAAAAAGTTACTCACACTGGAGAAATTTCCATTCAGGGACTTCAAATCCTCCAGGTCAGCGTAGCTGGAGAAATTGCCAATGTTCTTCTCAAGCCAGTCAGCACTGCTCGTAGTTTTGGAAAGACAGGCAGGATCTGGATTGAACACAGAGCATTGGGGGAATGGGTTAGGGTTAGGGTTAGGGTTAGCACCACTGAATTGTAAGCAAGCTGAAATAACTGTGACAAGCTGAGACGTTGACGGACGCTTAGGGAACCACAGCGCGAGAGATGACAACTCAAGGCAGTGATGGCACTAAAAAGTACCTTTTAGGTCGTCTCTCGACAAGAAGCGCTGGATGAATTGAGTGAAGACGGCCCGTTTCTGCTCCTCCGCCATGAGGGATGCCTGACGACCGAGAGCCTGCACCCTGAATCAGGAAAGATCAGCGAACGTCACGGATTGCCAGACCTAACTCCGCTAAACACCGCTTGAGGATTTCCACAGCACTGAGCATACTTACACAACTTGGTAGGTGTCGCAACTGAAGTTCTTGGAGCTAAGGCAGGACAGAAAGTCCCTAGAGACTGCTGACAAAAATGGCCTCAGCCTGTCCTGGAACCAGGCGGCAACGAAGCCGGCATCCGTCAGCTGTGCAGCGCTGAAGTTGTTGACTTTCACCTCTCCTATGGCATCGAGAACATGGGACTGAGGCTGACCGTTGGGTAGGGTCTGTAAAAATAATGGGGCATGTCAATTCAGAGCTCTGAGGCAGCACTCCATTTTCTCTTCCATAAAAAGCAGGGGCGTCGCCTACCATGTTGGAGAACTTTGACAGAGCATCCTCCAGAACTCCTGCCACTTTCAGGAAGAAAAGCTTCCACGTCTCTGTGCTCGTGCCACTTGGCACCTTGCAAGTCAGCAGCGTGAAGATGTCATCAGAGGACAGAGATGATGCAACCTTGAAAGAGGTGGACAGATTTAAGCAGTCAGATACACAGGACACTTTTCAAAGACAAGCACTCGGGTGCAGAGCTCATGGAGGACTTACCGAAGAGCAGGCATAATCAGAGATGTTGAAGTCGCACAGCCCAGCCGAGGAATTTTCAGACAGACGCTGAGCCTCAAGTTGACCACTGCCAGGCACAAAAGCACGATTCCCATTTACAACACTTTCTGAAGCCTACCTCTGCTTTCAGTAGATACCAAACCAATACTCACCGGTTAACATCTTGACACAGCCTGTTTTCTGTAAAGGAAGAAAAAAAAAACAAGATCAGATGGAGAACTTTCACATACTATCTTATGAGTTTATTGCAAAATGACTCGATTCCATCAATCGCAAACTGCCGTTGTGTGTTCTGACTTACCATCTACTAATGTTTCATTGCACTATTGCGAGAGAAGATGAAGCAGAAAGAAAAGAGAAAACAATTATGAACAGCTTCTCTTGGGCTTTAACTCAACTCATTAGCCATCTTAAACAATGAAGTACTTACGAAACCGACGGGGCGAGGAGGCGTACAGTCTGAAGAGAAGCCAAGAAAAAAAGAGATTTCGGGTCAATAGGAGGCCACTGGCATATGGCTTACACACACATGCATTTTGTCAGAATTTCTTTGTCATGCCATACCTTCTCCTTGTGACTGTACAAGTTGGTCTACACTGGACTTGAGCTCCGCTTTAAGTCCAGATGGGAGAACTGCCAAAGCCGTCTCCAGGCCTTTCAATCTAAAGAAACATACAAAATGCAGATCTTTCAGTGCTTGTTTCTCCAGACTGCATACAAACTTAAAACCAAAGGTGCCAGGTTTCTCACATTGCACTGTAAGAGTCACAGGTGAGGTTGGTGGGGATCACCACCAGAACTGAAGGACGGAAGCTGGCCAGCAGGACCACGAGATTGATTTGAAACCACAGCTCGTAGTCACTCGTTTGGAAGAGGGGGAATTTGGGAGCCAGAGCAGTCAAAGTCAGGTTCAGCATTGTGTCTCGGACTTCCACGTTTGTGATGTAGGTGACGTTTTCCTGGAGGAGGGAGGGAAACAGAGCCTTCTTTTTCAAGAGCATCACAATCATGGTCTAGGCCAATTAGGATAATCAGGTTCATCGAATGAAAAAAAAAAACTCACCTCCTTGCTGACTTCCACAAATTTTTCAAAGAATTTCTCAAGCTGATTCTCATCTGGGGATTTTAGGATGCTGCTCAACACCTCCTTCACCACGGTCACATTTTCAAGAGCACCGGTGGACGGATCCAACAGCAGCTCGGCTTTCTGATCAGGTGACAGGGTTTCCAGAGCTGCCACCTGAGGTGAGCATAACACCAAGGAAATAGCAGGAAGGACTGTCAGCGCTCTGCTTTCTGCCCAACACTTAAGCACTAGTACAAGTGCCAATCAAATTCTCTATTAAAGCTGTATGACAACAGAAACATAAGAGAAGGTTGGTATTTTACCCCGCTGACGTTCAACTCCTTAAGGTCCGAGTAATTGGCCAGTGTGGTGAATGGGCCCAAGTTGGCCTTAAGCCAATCAGCATCGCTGGCAATGTTCTGTCTGCAACCTGTTTTTAAAGATAGGGGTGGAGGAAGATCAGTCTGCATTCCTGCACTGTTATGAAGTTGACACACACAACTACGGTGAGCTGTCAGCTGGGGGGAAAAAAATCCCACTGCAACGCACTCTATTCTGGCAATAGAGGGATGCCGCAGAAGCGTGCTTTGGAAAGGCCTACCTGGAAGGCTAAATTGGGTGGCAAATTTCTTCAGGTGCTCCACCAGAACTTTGGTTATCTCCTGCGTCCTGATGAGTGTCATTCCGTGGAACACAGATCCTAGTCCTTTAACTCTGCAACAGAGAGCCACAGAGGGTCATTATGTGGATGCATTGGTGCAGATCTACAAACTTCCTTTCTCCAAATTCATGCACTCACATCACATGGTAGTTGGTGCAGCTGATGTTAGCTGTGACCGTAACCAGCATTTCCGGGGTGAAACTGGGGAGGATGGGGATGAGCTTCACAGTGAACCACGTAACCCAGACAGAGGCCTCAAATTCCTGGATCTTCGATCTGATGATTATGAAGGTTCGGTTCATCATCACGTCTCTCGCGGCAGGGGTGATATCGGGAGTCTGCAAAAACAGAAAACCAGGACTGTGAACGGCACTGTAAGAGAGTACCGTACTTTGGGCTATTCTCCACGGCATCAATGCGATCTCTGTCAGACACTTTGACTTATTGACTTGCCTCGGGAGCTGCGCTCAGTGCCGTCAGAAACTCCTCCACGTTCTGGAAAGCGTCGCCTTCCTCCAGTCGGTCGAACACAGCGCTGATCTGGTTGGTGTTGTTCAGTACTCCAGAGCTCAGTGTGAGTTGAGCTACTTGGGTAGGGGTCAGCAGTGCCAGTGATGCAAGCTAAAGCACACCATGGACACAGATTCAGAAGTTTATGTTTAAAAAAAGAATAATAATAAAATAAACATTTTTTAAATAAATGACACGTCACACGAGCTACTGGAGCAAGCCAGAAAAAGTTACTCACACTGGAGAAATTTCCATTCAGGGACTTCAAATCCTCCAGGTCAGCGTAGCTGGAGAAATTGCCAATGTTCTTCTCAAGCCAGTCAGCACTGCTCGTAGTTTTGGAAAGACAGGCAGGATCTGGATTGAACACAGAGCATTGGGGGAATGGGTTAGGGTTAGGGTTAGGGTTAGCACCACTGAATTGTGAGCAAGCCAAAATAAGCTATTGCTCATATGATGTGTTTTTTCTTTTTTTTTTAATTAATACAAAAAACCACATTTGCTTTTGAAACTTAAACACAATAAAATGTGCTGTACCTGAATTTTCTCTAGAGAGGAACGGCAGAATGAATTGTTTGTAGATGGAGGACTTCAAAGTTACATTCACCAGATTCACTTGCTGATCGAATGTTTTGACTCTGTAAACCAATAAATGTTCAAACATAAGCCACAATTTTAAAGTCACTGCAATATATCCAATATATTCAATATTTTGACTCATACATTGCCTGGAAGCTGACACATGAAAAGTTGATCTTGCTCATGTTGGATAAGAACTCTGTTGTGATGAATGGGAGGATTGGAATAAGTCTGACACACAGCCATGACTGAACAAACTCCACGTTCTGTGCTTTCTCCACGGTCAGTGTGTTTAAGGCACCAAAACCTTCAGCGATGTCCTCGCTCGAAGACACTCCCTGAAATAAAAATCACTCAAATGAATTTAATGATAATTTACAAACTGATTACACATCCAGGTCAATTGGCACCATGCATGTAGTGATCATTAATAATTATGAATATTCGAAGATTCAACTGATTGCATGCTTGAAAGGAAACATTTCAGGAAAAGAAGAACGTATTAAATGTAAATAAAATTAAAAATAATCGAAAATAAGCAAAGATGCTTTCCAGCAGAGGATAAATAGTCTTAGATGTTGATTTCTTACAAGGTGAACCATGACATTTAGTGTTGATGTAATGATCTTTCCAAGCTCTTTTTGGAGCGTGTGAAGTTTCTCTTGAGGGAAACCAGCACTGCCGTTTGATATGCATTGTAGCTGGTGTGTAGTGTTATCCACTGCATCTAGAATCTAGACATGAAAACAGAAATTAAAAGTACCAAAACTGCAATGCTGAACTTGAGAAAAATAAGCTTGTTTTCCGCATGCATTTAAGAATATTCCCCTCTTGCTTCAGCTACTGCAGTCATAAACGGTAGTAATCCAGTGAGATGTTTTTGCACAAAATCAGAGTTGAACCATTCGAGACATTGTGAGATTGCATGAAGAGACCGACTAACTAAGAGCCGAGGCAACATCTCTAAGATGCCTAGAGATATCTACCCACAAATCTACAGTACTGAAGCGGAGGTACTGTGAAGATATCCTCAAAAATAATATCATATATTTATCAACTAAATTCTATTAACTAAATCAGATCATAAACATTCACATAGAAAACAGCTGCTTTACATTAGAATAATATTTTATAAAATATTTTATTTGATCAAATAAGAGACTTAAATAAGAGTCCTTGTCTAAAACAATAACAGTAGCATTTTACACACAGTAGATATACATTGCGTTTTTCTTCTTGAAAGCAGTGCATTCAGTGTTAAGAGTTAACATGCAGCATAACACTCTTAGGACAAAAGGTATTAAAGTCTGATGTACATTTCTGAGCCCTGTCATCATGTCCACCTGTTTATAGTCAGTTTGACAGACTGTGGAAAAAGCTATTCTAAACACATTTCTTTCCAGCATGTGTCAGAATTTGCTTTAATCCATTTATTTGTATATCAATCCATATATCAAATGTTATATGTTATGAGAGAGAGAGAGAGATAGAGAGAGAGAGACCTCACCAGAGAGCTGAAATTCTTCAGACTATTCAGATTACAGTTGTCCAGTTGAGTTTGATTGCTGGTTCTTCTGAAACAGTGGAAACAAAAAACATGTTCATTAGGATTAGTATAAGACTACTATTTATTGGAGTTAATTAAGAGCAATACTCACTCAGTAGTCGCATTGCATGATCCTGTTTCTAGGAAAAGTCATAGATATGTATTTAGTAGGTTGCAGGGACTCACATTTAATTGTTCAGACTTTGACTCTCCAAAAATCCCTGGTTAACTGGTTACAGACAGATCTTTAGAAGTGGTAAATGCTGCCGCTAAACTATGCTATACTTCTGAAAATAGTAGTTGGGTAACAGCTTTTTAGCACAGACCGATCTAAAATATAACTTTAATTGATAAGATCATGAAGAAAGTTTTTATTCTGACCAGAAAAAAGAAAACAAAATCAGAGCATGACTCTGTCATCTTTACAGTTATTTTCCTTACTTATTTTTTTTAAAAAAACCTTTTAATTTCTAATAATTTATTTGTACTTAGTTTTATTAAATTCTCAAGCTTATTTTGGATTTCATGCTGAATTAGACAACTGTAGCAGAGACAGGGGTGTGCCAGCAGCTACAAACGACCCCAATGTCGTTCAGGTATAGCGGCACCACTGCTCTGGATGGACCGGCCAATGGACGACAAATTTTTTTTTGAAGTGACGTGCTGATTAAGTCAAAAGTTCAGTGTTTATTCCAAAAAAGCGAAACACAAATATATTCCAAAAGAGTGCCTCTGATATTTACAATGAAAATCCAAAACGTATCAAAAAACATAATAAAAATAAAATAAAATAAAATGTTCAAAGTTAAATCCACAAACAAACTTTTGGCTATGTCAGAAATTTGACCCAAAAATCACACAAGCAACTCCCAACAAACTCACTCTACCAACTCCCTTACAACACTGAGAGGCCCTCTTAAAAAGTAGCCCCTCCCACTTGGACTAAACCACGACGTAATTGAAAGTAATAAAGAAATTTAATAAAAACAAAAGATATATAGATAAAGATTTAACAGTAACAGAGACATAACTAAAAAAAAAAACATACAAGCATTTGAAACCAAACAAACCAAATTCATTAATCATAGTTATCAAAGAATCCAACAAACACCAATCTCCCCTCAGACATGAGACCAATTAACAATGCCTTCTTTTGGCGGGAAATAGTTACTTTAAAATGGTGGCAGTCACTGTGGCCGGGTTTCTTCTGTTTGCAACGTGAAAATGTTCCAGTATGTAAGTATGACAATTTATTTGATGTTAACGAATGTTCGCTAGTGATGGAAATGAAGCTTTCTGAAGCACTGAGGCCTTCCCCTCAAGTGTATTGTAAATTGGTTCCTTACTTGAAGCTTTTCAACACCGTGCACACTAACGACGTCTTGTGGTCAAAACGTAAAAATTTGTTTTTTGTATTGTTTTATGTAATAAATCACTGTGTGCTATGAAAACCACAAAGCAATTAAAGAATCATCAGTGTTCGAGTTGATTTTTACACAATGTATTTGAGTCTATGAATTAATTTATGAAATAATATGAGTTCATAGGCAAGGCTCATATAGGCATATATAATCAAAATAAAATAAAACTTTTGTGGAATAGTGAAGTGCTGGGTAGTGAAAGTGCTTGTGAACTGTGAATCTCAGTCGGTCTCAATTCATTACCAAAGCGCTTGACACTCGAACCCGGCGCAAGGGGCAGTTTTTAAATCAGAATATGAAGCAGTGCAGTCACGTGGTTGTGTGTTGAACCGAAGCTTCGGACGTCACTGATCACATGGTTATTGGAAAACGAATCAAGCTCCGGTACAGTGCTTCATGTGAGATGCTTCGTTTTTTTTTATAGAAGCCTCGGTGCCGAACGTCACATCACTAATGTTCGCACACAATAAATATTTAACCCGGCAACCCGTCTTGTCGGAATTATCTTGTTTGTACTTAATGCGCTACACAAATCAACATTTTACAAAATGAATGGCTCAGAAAATATTTAACTAAAGAAAGAGCACATGGTGTAGACAGGAACAACACTCAAACTGACACCCACATATCTGGTGTTAACTGGCGTTATAACATTGCTCAAAACAAATGTGTTATGTTTGTATAAAAAGTGCACAGAGTGTGTTCTTTGTCCAGTGTAATAATAATAAAAGTCTCTAGTCTCAGTGTCTCGATTCGCGATTTCAATGCATTACTATTGCTTTGACATGCAAACACATGAGGCTTTGTATGCTGAACACACATTTATTTATTTAATGATCTATCTATTTAGTGATCTATTTAATTTATCCATATCTACTTGCAAAGTTCCAGTCATGTGGAAGTGTGCTAGAGTAACACCTTTATACAAAAGTAGTGATGCTCTTGATCCGAACAATTATAGACCAATCTCAATTATTATTAATGTAGTAAAATTATTTGAAAAAATTATATTCAAGAGACCGTTTAAATACATTGAGTTTTCTATTTTTTTTTTTTCTACAAATCAATCAGGTTTTAGGCCGAATTACTCCATCACCACTGTTCTTACAAAATTTGTAGGAGGAGCGTGAGAGAAAGGGCGCTGTGATTGGTCAATCGCGTCGATTCATCACTGTGATTGGGTTATTACCCTGCATGCGACGAGGCCCGCCTATCCGTCCAGTTTCTCCATCAGTTGATTAGCATGCTGTTATATTGAACTGAACTGATGGAGATGGATGTACTGTTTACAGAGTTCACCCTCTCATCCTCATCTATATCAAAATGAATTTGAAAGGATAGTGTGTGTGTGTGAGTACGCGTTTATTGCAGACACTACTGAAATACTGAGGATTTGATGACTGGTGTGAAAAGTGAAAAAGAAGAAGAAAAGAAATCAAATTAAGCTTTAGATGCACTTAACTACTTATAATGTTAAAATAACGCATAAAAAAACGCTGTACGATTAGTTTGTTAATGTTGTCAGGTGAAAATGCTTTTTATCTAGAAACTTCAGATTTAATTTACATTGATCTTAAACACTTGTTGTTGTTTTTTTTTTTTTTTTGGTCATTTTTTTTGTCTCTTTATTTTCATAAACCACCACTTGCCATGGCTTCCCATGCACCTGGGGCATTTTTTAGATTTACAGTATGAGTATATATTTAAAACATTATTATTATTATTTTGTAAATGTAAGCTGATGACACCCAGGCCTTATGTGTCTGGACCTCTCCACTAGAGGGCACCACCTTAACGATAACTAGTCTCCTTGTTCCATGTGCTCTGACCGATATTTCCTATGATGTCATGCATGCACAGAAAGTAAAAGACTATCATAATCTCACCATTTAAATGTGTTGTGTTGCACTGGGAAAAAAAACAAACAGGTAAATATAAAGAATCTTAGTGTTAGTGTTTCATATTGTCACACTAAAAGCTTAGTTTAAACAATAATTAATGAAGTATTCATTTTCAGATTTTATAGATTTTTTAATCAAACACATATGGATTGTAAAGACTACATATATGGAGCAATATATATATATAAAAAATATTTCCTTTAAGAATTTAACTGACTTACCTGTGCATTACCAAGAGACACAGATGTTGCTGTGGACAGGGTGAGAAAAATATCTAATTAGTGTAATCTTTCAGAAATGTGAACAGGAAGCATTTTGTGTAATCAAGGTATTTCTGATGTTGTTGGGACTGAATAGCCACAAAATACACACACACACACACACACACACACACACACACACACACACACACACACACACACACACACACACACACACACACACACACACACACACACACACACACACACACACACACACACAAACACGTGTGTGTTGGTTAGTTTTTGTGTGTTTGTGCACAATTGTATGGAAAATAGAGATTGCTTCAGGTGTTGCAGACACACTAGATTTTGCTCGTTTAGTTGTTCCAGTTACGGTCTTTGTTGGATTTGAGGGTTAGGGTTGTATGTGCAGTTAGTTCTGCAGAAGTCTTAAAGGGATAGTTAACCCAAAATTAAAGGGGGTTACTAAGGTGGTTAGTGGTTGCTTGGTGGTTTACTGAGTGTGATATCATTTATTTCTTATAATATCAGTCTAATGTATTAATGTTAGCATTTCAGAACATCCACGAGGAGCTGGGATTCGTGACATCATCGTGTAAAATAGAAGTCCCAGTTCATTGGCAGTTGAAATGGCAGTATTTGGTTCTTCAGTTGTAGCAGTGATGGATGTTGGTTCTGCAAGGGTTGTATGTACATCAGTGTTTGGTGTTGCTGCAGCTACTGTAGATGTTTTTTTAGTTATGGTTCGTGGTTCTTCAGATGTTGTATTGACAATGGTTGTTGGTGTCTCTTTTGTGTTGGAAGTATCTGTTATTTTAGTTGTGGGAATAACATAGTTTTTTTGATCTGTTGCAGTCTCTTATACTGTAATCTGTGATCCAAGCAAATCTGTTTGTGCGTCAATTGCTGTGAAAACATTTCAAGGGATGTGAGCATACAATGGCATTTGCGTTGACTTGTTAACCTCCTCTTCTTCTTTTTTTTTCACTTAGAGAATAACTCTCTCTCCGCCTTAGAATTGAATCAAGCCATGTTACAAATCACAAGTGAAGAAGTAAGAGAAGAAACAAATGATTGGAGTGTTGCTTGTGCACATTGTAGTCTTTGATAAAAAAATATATATATATTTTCTCAGTTTTTTGTTTAAAATGTTGTTTAATTTTAAGAAACTTTCCCACCTTCAAGTGGAATTATTTTGTTTAGTTTAAAATCAGATGCTCTGTTCTTTGATTTATTGTGTGTCGAGATATTCTAACAACAAAATATTCTGGGGGCCATTCATATTTTGTGAAAATGATAGTGCTAGCTGACAACATTTCTGTAAAAAAAAAAAATGCTGGTGGGGAAAGAGTTAAGAATGTGGTCCATAAATCAAAACATGAAATGAGTGGAACTTGCAAAGCAGCATGAAATGTGAAAAAGATAAAGAATTTTTGGTTCCATTTTTTTCTGTTTAACCCTTGTGTGTTCTCTGTCTAACGATTCTGCTTAGTTTGATGATGCTGCATGTTTAAGAAACACCCGTATTCTGCTTGCTTACATTTCCTCACACACCAGTTGAACCTTCCATAAAATAATCTTTCATAAAGTTTGGATAGATTGAAGCAAATTACAACGACACGTGTGTGTGCACTTATTACATATGTAAAAGATTTTTATACATATGTAAAAGAAGTTGTTAAACCACTAAATTAATAAGAAAAAAGTTGATTAGGAATCTGATTGTGAGGTGCCTACAGATTCCCACCCCTGATAGTTACACCCTCGAGTTTAGCTTGAACCCTGACTAAACTCACCTGCAACTTTCCAGTAGTCCTACAGAACTTGCTTAGCTTGATCAGGGCTGTGTGATTAGGCTTGGGCCAGAGTTGAGAACCCTTGTCATAAAGTATCATATGAAGAGTTGTTCAACTGAACGATCTAATTCCAGTTTTTGAGAGTTTTTAAAAAAATAAGATTTGTTTTGCAAGAGGCAAGAACACGATTAAAGTCTGACCGGACTAGGGGGGCACTATCTTTCACCCGGCGCAAATGACTTTGCACACTGACGCATGTATCATTCTTATTTTGTACCCGCGCCAAGCAGGCTTTCCCTCCACAGACATACGTCGGTAAACTAGGAAATGAACTTGCACTCCCTGGGCGGATCGACACTAAATAGGAGGCGTGTTAAGGCGCAAACAATCCCTGGTGCTATTTTACAGTTCCAGAAAACAATTCCACCACTGACCAGAAAAAAACCCAAGTGTGTGTATGTGTGTGTGTGAGAGAGAGAGAGAGAGAGAGTGTGTGTGAGGGTGTGTGTATCTCACCCATACAGAGGGCAGACAGTAGTAGCAGTCTGCGGGACATAATGTTTTGTCTCATGTCACTCTCAGTTCATCTTTTATGCTGCAAGGGTGAAAACATTTATTATTCAACATGCACTGTAAAACATTTGTGTTGATTTGCAATATATTACAAGTTTGTGTTCTCGAGATTAAAGAACACAAACCTATCATGCATCGTTGAGATTTATTACTAATTGTAAAGCTCGCACCCAGCACTGTGAGCTGTATTCTCGTGTAGGGTGGTCTGGTCTGACAACACGGAGGCTTTGTCATTGGTATACATTTATATATATAAGGCTATTCTTGGTGTGCTACCATCTTATTTATGTTCACTTCTTATGAAAAAAAGTGTTGGTAATTACTCTCTCCGTTCTCAAGATGTTGTTTTGTTTTCTGTCCCACATGTCAGTACTGTGCTGGGTAATAAGGCCTTTGTTTATTCTGCCTCCTCTACATGGAATTTACTGCAGAACAACTTAAAACTTAGTAAATTGATTCCTATAAGTGTTTTTAAGTTGAGAATGAGAAGTTTTGAGTTGGACTCCCTCACATGTCCATGTTTTCGTTGAGATTTCATTTGTAAGTGCATAATCAGCTTTTATTTGTGTGTCTTTGTACGTATGTAATGATGTGATGTAATTTTGCTGCCTATCTTGGCCAGGTCTCCCTTGCAAAAGAGATTTTTAATCTCAATGGGTTTTTACCTGGTTAAATAAAGGATAAATAAAAAATAAATAAAAATAAACTGGGAAAATAGCCTTTTGTGTTTTATCCATCTAAATTTGTGAAAATGCCCAGATGTCATTTATGTTTTGGTAAGATCCCTTGCATCATACAACAGCTATAACTCCATACAATGTTTGTCTACACTGTACAAACTGTGTTCTTTTATTATTGTGAGCCACAGGTAGTCCGGTATGGGCTCTATGCACGGCGTTATTTCCGGTGAAGGATTAAGGATGCTCGATAACTTCCGCCGATCATAGAGTCCAATGCAATACCGAGAATTTATATTGAATTTTATACTCCATGGTTATACTAATGAAACGTTAGTCACAAAAAAAGATAAAACAGACACCCCTCGTTGTGTTTATGCTTCTTTTTAAAATTATATAAAATAAACATAACTATATATAAAATTACATCTAAACGTATGTACGTTTCGTTTCAAAGACGAGAGGACAGTAAATATTGAAGACTCTGCCATAATCCCGTTTTCTCCGGTTTTCCTCCGCTTTAATCTACACAACCGGAAATGGACGAGCATCCTTACGTCAAATGCGGAACTTATGCGTGCATATAGCCCATTGTGTTTGATGTGAGTTTCAGCAATCTGTTGTGTTATTTTCAGTCTTATTATTATAGCTCTATAATGTGCCGAAATGACACACTGATCATCATAGTGGGAACTTTCAGGCAAACAACCATTTATTGTCAACTTCTGTAATATTCTCTCAACATTTCCACTTGTATTGACAATTTAATAACATGTAAACTGACTTTGGAAAATTTGTGAGTACATTAGAGTGCAGTGGAGTACAGTACAGCGCAGTAGAGTACAGTACAGTGCAGTACAGTAGAGTACAGTAGAGTACAGTACAGTGCAGTACAGTGCAGTAGAGTACAGTACAGTGCAGTACAGTAGAGTACAGTAGAGTACAGTACAGCGCAGTACAGTGCAGTAGAGTGCAGCGCAGTAGAGAACAGCGCAGTAGAGTACAGTGCAGTAGAGTACAGTGCAGTAGAGTGCAGCGCAGTAGAGTACAGTGCAGTAGAGTACAGTGCAGTAGAGTACAGTACAGTAGAGTACAGTAGAGTACAGTACAGTAGAGTACAGTAGAGTACAGTACAGTAGAGTACAGTAGAGTACAGTACAGCGCAGTACAGTAGAGTACAGTACAGTAGAGTACAGTAGAGTACAGTAGAGTACAGTACAGTAGAGTACAGTAGAGTACAGCGCAGTAGAGTACAGTGCAGTAGAGTACAGTACAGTAGAGTACAGTAGAGTACAGTACAGTAGATTACAGTAGAGTACAGCGCAGTAGAGTACAGTGCAGTAGAGTACAGTAAAGCGCAATAGAGTGCAGCAGAGTACAGTACAGTGCAGTAGAGTACAGTAGAGTACAGCGCAGTAGAGTACAGTAAAGCGCAATAGAGTACAGTAGAGTACAGTGTAGTAGAGTACAGTAGAGTACAGTACAGCGCAGTAGAGTACAGTAGAGTACAGTGTAGTAGAGTACAGTAGAGTACAGTACAGCGCAGTAGAGTACAGTAGAGTACAGTAGAGTACAGTGCAGTAGAGTACAGTAGAGTACAGTAGAGTACAGTAGAGTACAGTGTAGTAGAGTACAGTAGAGTACAGTACAGCGCAGTAGAGTACAGTAGAGTACAGTGTAGTAGAGTACAGTAGAGTACAGTACAGTGCAGTGGAGTACAGTACAGCACAGTAGAGTCAGATACAAATACTTTTTTATTCAGTAAGAATGCATTAAATTGATCATCAAAGACATTGATAAATTTATAAAAGATTTTATTTCAAATAAATGCGTTTCTTTTGAACTTTATATTCATCTTTAGGATCATGTGACACTGAAGACTGGAGTTATGATGATAAATTCAGCTTTGATCACAGGAATAATTACACTATACATTCACTCAGAGAAATTGTTGCTATTTAAAATATCTGTATTTCTGATCAGGTAAATGCAGCCTTGGTGAGCAGAAGAGACTCTTTTGAAAACTTTTTTGCTGCTGTTTCACCATCATATGATGCACATGTAGACTGATGTACACTCCAGCGCTAGCGCATGCTAGAAAAGGGAATATATTCATCTTGGTATCGTGTAATGGTAAGGAAATTTTCTTACCTGTATGACAGCTCAGGTGACTGACTGAAGTGAAGGACAAAGTGTGTGTGTGTGAGTGTGTGTGTGAAAGAGAGAGATCTGGGTGGAGCTGATGTGCTAAAGCAGCTGCCGTCCAGATTCAGACCCTTCTGATGCCCACACACACACACACTCACTCTCACACACTCAGACACACACACACTGGATTTTAAAGAGCATTATAATATTTAGACAGAAATGTGCATTTTTAAATTGAAAATTAAGTGTGGATTCTAGTGAGGACTGTGATAAATGTGACAGGAACAGTAAACACACATTTATTCTGGAGGCCTAATCATGTTTATTCTCAGTTTATGATCAACTTCCACTGATTCAGATTCAGATTTCTCCTGTTAATTCATTCAGATTCACTTTATCCTGACACTGAATCTTGGGCTAAACAGATTGAGTGTACCTGTCAATCATCTTTATCAGTAACAGGGCTGAACCAGTGTGTGTGGAACATTCTGGTTATTTAAGACATGTTGTTAGTGAACACATAACTGACGCACACACACACACACACACACACACACACACACACACACACACACACACACACACACACACACACACACACACACACACACATTCTCCAACAAGATCTCATGGTTCTATCACACAATTTCTTGTGGCAGTTAGATACACAATAATATGATACAATAATGTAAATGTGATAACATATTAACAGCATGTGGGTTATTTAAAGAACACCTAACTTGTATTTCCTGTTTTCTAGATTATATTAATATGCGTGTATCACTGTGAGGATGAGTAGTTTATCTTGCAGTATTTTCCCTGATTTGATCAATATTCTTCGCCTCGGTACAGTGATTCTGACACCGGTTCCGTCTAATAAACCGGACCGCTTCCCAAACAATCTTACAAGCTGTAAAACATGTACTAATCCCTGAATATGAACACTGTGTCGTAAAGTCACCAGAACCGTAATATTGTTGTCTCTAAATGTATAAGCGTGTAGATTTTAGAAGCTGTCAATATGACACTTTAGAGTCCGTTCAGACTTGTGTAGACTTTTGGATAAGAATACAATCTTCATTATCAGGGTGTGTTTCATTATTTCGTTATCACTTTGCAAAAGGCTCCAGGCCAAAAAACACCTTTTTGATGAATGGCAACTTGCTGGAATTCCACGGACATTCTTAGTTCACACTAAAACGAACATACAATAGAAGCTATTATAGAAATGTGTCATTGTGGTTTCTTCTGTCTGTCAGAATAAAACAACATGCGTTGTGATCTCCATATGTGTGTTAGATCAAACCGGCTTTACATTGGATAGGCATTCGTTCTCCAATACTCTGAGATCACTCAACATTATTTCCTCTCCTTCAGGAGTCATTGTCTTATGGATTCAGAGAAGCTTTCGACAGTGGGAATACTTGTTATTTGCATTTGGAAAATTCTGGTTTGACCCCAAATCCCTTTCTTGGATATGACTCCTGTAATTGTTTAATGGTGTTCCTTGTTATTCAATACAGCCATTGAGCCCTTGTCCATTTGGCGTCATAGCCATAATGTGTTTAAAGGTATCATGCCATAAACTTTCCCTTTACTCGCATC
This sequence comes from Pimephales promelas, assembly GCF_016745375.1. The sequence continues at coordinate 241,574 of NW_024121264.1, read as the reverse complement.
TCTGTCTCCTTTTCCACCCGTGATGAGTTGGCATCCCTGTATTTAACAGGCCCTCAATACCAACAGTGTCCCCCCTTGACTGATCTGTTTGCCTTCCCAGCCACGAGTAAACCCGTCCCCGCGCTCTGTGTCATTGCCTGTCCCTGATTGGCTGGCCAGGACGAGGGAGCTGTTGCCGTGCGTCCACCCTGAGAAAATCACTGCCATCCGTCTGTGTGGCGTGTTGAACTATTCTCCTGCGTTTACATCCCTTTATTCAGACACAGTGTCTCATTTTGTTGAAGTACCTTTTAGAAAACATGTAATTAGAAAACTGGGGAGTAAAAACATGCTTTGATAAATAAAATTGTGGCATCCTAAATCGTAGTTATTAGTTATAAAAGTGGAAATGATGAAAAAAAATTGACAGTCTTTTAGGAGAAAGCACATAAATCTCAGAATGTATCTCAATTAACGTTAACCATTACTAATACATTATTAAAATCAAAAGTTAATATAATTGAATGGACATGAGCTGACATGAACTAACAATGAAGCCATTAATGAAGACAGTAACGGGTGTGGCTAATTCAAGTGTGCGCTGCTTTAATGCTGTGATTGATTAACCATCATGTGACACGTCTCTTTTGTGCAGAAGTGTTTCGGTCTCTTTTCTAAAGTATGTTGGAAACCCAACCTTGAGGGATTAGTTGTGATGTCAGGTTTGATGGTATGGTTTATGATGTTGTACAATGAAACATGTATGGCACAGAAACTAGGTGTGCAAGGTAAGATGGAGCGAGGTTATTGATGGACTTATAAGACGTGACATCTGGTGTTGTTCCAGCTAGCTTCATCCATGCAGGTGTCCAGCTTGTCCAGCCATGGTTTTCCTCATTTTTAAATATTTTTTAAATATTTTAAATACATTCTCGGGAACTGGTGCTCCTCTCATGTGTGGGGTTCCTCAGGGCTCAGTTCTAGGACCGTTTGTGTTCTCCCTTTATATGCTCTCTTTAGGATCGATCTTTGAAAAATATGGCATTCATTATCGTTTGTATGCTGACGAGTCTCAAATTTATTTACCATTGAAATGTGGGGATGCATTTTCCATTCAGTCTCTTTATGAATGTGTGGCTGAGGTTAAAGGTACAATATGTAGGATTTTTCGCCACCAGGGGTCGCTAACTTCTTACGATAACAAAGGCGTATTTTGATGACGCAAAGCATTAAGCGGAATTGGAATTATGGATCTTGTTGTCCGTGCTGATATGAATGAGTGAATACACTGATGTTTTTAACATGACTGTGGTGATGCAAGGTGTGATTGCTTGACGTATACCAGCTCCACACGCAACGCGAGTCCCGCGGATAAAAAGGAATAAGAACGTTTTGTTCTACCAAACGCTAGTGCTGAATTAATACTCACACAGGTCAGTTTATTAGAGGAATGAAACTTGAGGTAACGCAGCGCTGCTTCACTTGCTCTAACAGTCACACCATCACACTAAACGGCATTTGTGTGTTGAATGTTAGTTAGGTTGTTTGTTGGCTGTATGAGACTAAGCTAGAACAACATCAGAACAACATTTCATCATGTTGAACTAAATAACATTGGTTTGTTTTATGTACATTTGCTCACCTGTCTAATAAAGTGCATGCAACACTCGCGCCTCTGTCAGGCCGAAGTTAGTGGACGGGGAGATCTCGGCATCTCCAAAGATGTTGATCTTCGTGTTGGTCCTTTTTATGTCTCAAAGTCTGCTTTGCCATGGTCCATAATGTTTCAACAAAACAACAACAGCGTGAGCGTCCTGCCTGGCATAACGGGGATAACCGACCCAGTTGTCCACGTCTGTCGCCATGGTTACTACGGCAGTACGAGCGTAACCGAGGGTAACGCGGATATGACGTCATTGACTGGCGACTCCTCACCCCTGCTCACATGCCCCGTTTCCTTGGTTGAAATCGCTGTTTTCTCACAATTTACAAATAGTTGGAAACATTTGGGATATTTTAAGTTATCAACTATTTAAAGTATTTAACATTGGACTTGTGGTTTTTGGATATTTCACTGCAAAATCCTGGATATAGAGTGTAAAACTTGGTGTCAGCTGTATTCATTTGACATTCAAATTTGAGCTGAAATTAATGCTGAAAAACGATTCCATCTTAGATTAATATTGTGTTTAGATTAAGTTAGATTAAGTTAGATTAAGTTGTGCATGCCCTCAAGTCTTCTCGTTTGGATTGGTGTAATGCGTTGTTTCTGGGTGTGAGTCAGGTGTCAGGTCTCTCTGGCCCGCGGCGTGTTCAGTGTTCAGCTTCTAGTGTGTGCTTGGAGGAGAAAGCACTTTACTCATGTGCAGGATTCATTACACAGTGCTGCTGTCTGTTTTCAAAGCTTTGCATTGGTAAGCACTAGAGTATATATCTGACTTAATCAGCAGGCCTGTCATGATAACAAATTTTGCTGGACGATAAATTGTCCAAGAAATTATTGCGATAAACGATAATTTTTTCATTCTGAGACCATTTACATCTAAAATAATGATAATGGCATAATAACGCAGGTACACTTTTCAAAGATCAATAAACTTTTATTTCTAAAGACTATTTAACACTGAAAATGGAAAACATTTTAAAAATCCACATTAAATGAACAAAACAATCAAAAACAATAAAAGCAATGTCCTATAAACATCAAATACCAACAAAACAAAACCTGACCCTACCCTATGAGAAAGTATTTATTATGAAAGCATTAACACACAAACCACTGTTAATTTAACATAAAAGCAAGCAGGCGACAGCGTGCATGATCTGGCATACGTTATTCTCAATAATATTGATAGGATAAACTTTTGTTATTATCAATGAAGCTGACTGCAGTCACTGCACAGTCAGGCTTTCATAATATCCACACTTTATTTGTTATAATCAGAGGATTTGCCAGCATACAGAATTCAGTACTGAGCACAGTTTTGAGCGGTGAGGGGAGTCTATCGTAAATGAACCCAGAGGACTCCCCCGTGTGTAAACGGTTAGGACTAGAAGTGTGTGTAAGGGGTGGTGGAGGGATGCTGCCAAACTGACAATGGGTGAGCTGACACTGCTGAATGTGTTGTATTGGTTCAATGTCTGTTTTTATTCCTTTATTTATTCTTTCTGTTCAGCACTTTGGTTTAGAAAGTGCTTTAGAAATAATAAAGCATAAGAAGTTTGAATTATATGTGTGTGTGTGTGTGTGTGTGTGTGTTCAAGTTTTTTTTCTGGTTGGGTTTCTCCAGGAATGTCGTTCTGCAGGTGTTTTGAGAGGTGAATCACACAAACTAATGGACTAAATTACTCTGACAATAAAATGCAAACAGATCCACGCCCAAGATTTTTGGAAAGTCTCAAGGCTTTTCTGGGTTGCGCTTGATTTACCAGAAGAATCCCCACCTTACTATACAGGAATCCCAACATCATGACCTGTGCCCATAACACAGAAATCACCATGTACTTCTAACACACGCACACACACACATTTTATATACTTTATTTGATTCCACTTTACAAGTAAATTTCATTTGGAATCAATTTTTTTTAATAATCCAACCGATTAAAGCAAAGCACAGCACATTGTTATGGATTACTAGAGTTCTGGGTACAGGAAACATCGTCTTTTCCAGATAAAGTTGCTGAGCTTGAACAGTACTTTGCCAACTGTTTGGCCCCTGTTTTCGAAATTCCCCCAATACAAAGTCTGCGGACCACTAGCCTGTGTACATGACCCAGAACACCAGCACAATACGTCTGCAATTGTACCCGAGGTTCTCAATGGCCGATATCAGTGATTGATATTTTAGAGTCTTAGAGGAGTGAGAGTCCTCCATAAACAAATCAAATGCACATGACACCTCAAATAGTGTCACTTTTTTATGTTAACAATATCGGGCGTATTTGCAATTCCTAAGAAAGTGTTTGCAGGAGAGTTGAACCAGTTGGCCTGTACAGTAGTGTGTTTAAAGGTCTGCTCCTCAGCCGTGCAGGGAATCTGGTCCACAAGTCTGCCATGTCTGGCGATATACAGTCCTTTAAGTGATGAGCAACTGTTCATGATGTGGGCTCCTGACTCCAGGTGTCGAGGGGTGTGTGCAGCATGCAGAGCGGTGAGTGTGTTGAGGGAAACCACAGTGACGGGATGTATTTTGTAGGAAGAACCTGCAGACATGCTTTCACAGAAAAAGTGAGGATCTCCTCGCTGATGGTGGCATTGCTATAGATAGTGTGTGATACGGAGTGGTCCGCACAGCGCAGTTTCTGTGAATAAACAAGAGAGTCAGCCTTGATGTCCTAGGCTGGAGCAGGTGAACAGTGTTGTTATGGTGCAGCCTGACTTCCACGATGACAGATGGATCCTTCCTGAACTCTTTCCTGAACTCTTTCCTGAACTCTTTCCTGAACTTTTTCCTGAACACTTGCCTGAACACTTTCCCGGGTCTGTTCCTGTAAAAGAGCTTCTTCATGTCATGCGCTGATGCCTTGTTTGTTTGAGATGTGACTGTAACTCGTTCAAGATTCTCACGGTAAGGGTTGCTGCTGTTGTGGAATCCAAAGACACAGGGACACAACAGTCCGTTATATGATCTGTCAATGCATCTGCACTCTGCACTCAGAACTATTGAGTTCTGGCAGGTCTTCGACATCAGTGTGTTGTTTCAACACTCAGAAATGTGCCCGAGGACGAGGCTAAAAGCAGGAGCTGGTTCGTCCGGATGAGGGTTTCGCCCAGAGCCTGGAAGTGCCCCTTTCACTGCATATGTGCACTGTCCTGATTCAGTGTCCCTGTAACAATGTCATCCTTAAAGCAAAACTGATTGTATATATGAAACCCCTTTAAGATTCTGTATGGAACCTGTTCTTTTAAGCATTTTCAGAAAACATTACATCGGGATATCGATTTTCTGAGTTATTTCATTCTCCAGCATTGTGCATTCTCAGTGTATGTGTCAGCATCTTAAATGACGCACTAAAGCGGCCAGGTCCGGCTTTGCCGACAGGCGACACAGGCGGCCCCCTGGGCGCAAATTGCAGAATTGAAAAAAGTTAATTAAATGTATCGTATTATGAAAGCTGCGCACACGCTGAAAACTTTTACTGTGCATTGTCCATACACTGCTTGTATTTGTCCATTTCTTTTACAAGATTTATGCGCTGCTTTATGCGCGTCATCTCCAGATCAGCTTCAAATCCTGATAGATCGATTAGCCGAATCATGTGACAACTTCGGACTCACCATTAGCCTGAAAAAGACTGTTACAATGTCACATGCCCATGACTCTCATACATTTACAATCAATGAGACCCCACTTAAAGAAGTTGAAAATGTCATTTATTTGGGTTCTACAATAACTCGAAATGCAACACTTGATCTTGAATTGGGTACCAGAATTGGTAAAGCAGCTTCTACCTTCGGAAGACTCACTAAACGAGTTTGGCGGAATAAGTACCTGTCTGTCCGAACTAAAGTCAGAATCTATGAAGCCTGTGTTCTGAGCATTCTCCTCTACGGAGCAGAAAGCTGGCCAACCTATCGCCCACAAGAAAGTAGACTCAGTGCTTTTCACACCAGAAACCTGCGGTTCATCATAGGAAAAACCTGGGAAGACAAGATGACAAACGAGGAACTCTTTAAGATAACTAATTCAGGACCTCTATCATCTAGGCTCAAATTTATTCGTCTTAGATGGGCAGGACATGTAAACAGAATGCCACCTTCCCGCATCCCTCATTCTATCCTCCATGGCGTTCTGGAAGAGGGAACTCGTCACATTGGAAGACCAAAGCTTCGCTTTAAAGATGTACTCAAGCGAGATCTTGTGGACTTTGGCATTCAACCTGAATCATGGACCGTAGCATCAAGGAATCGGGATCAGTGGAGGGCTCAACTTCACAAAGGAAGACAACTAGACCACGCCAACAACCTTCTAAAGTTGAGGGAAAGACGGATGAAGTTAACCAACATGGACTAATGTGAACTACCCAAGCATTGTCATTCTTGACAGACGCATGCCTACTACTACTACTTTTACAAGATTATACAATCCTAAAAAACGACTGAGTGACTCCGACAGACAGCTGTCAAACTCACGTGCGTTGCTCTGCAACTAGGAGTGGCGCGAAAACATCTGACAGCTGGTTTTAGTGCTTTAGTTTCCTCAGTGTGATGCGCATGGTTCCGTGCCTTCGGCTCAAAATAGTCCTCGTCGCCTTTGTTTTGCCTGATTCGACATGTTGACAAGGGGATGCCCGCGTATATTCAAAATGGTTGGCTGCTTTGTTTACGTTATGTGTATCTGCAGCCGGCCGACAGCGTCGGTTTTCCTTTTTGAATGACAAATATAGACTAATATATCTGCAGAAATAGACAGTGGGCTCATTGCATGCAGGCGCAGAACACACATTATAGCTGACAGTCGCCTGTAGTTCTCTCGGTGTGTTCAAGTCATGGTTCAAGTGCATCTTTTTACCATAGACAGTAAAAGAAAGACAGCTTTTTTCCCCGACGAGAGCGGACGAGAAGCGACAACACAGTCGGCTTTCATCAGCGCTAGTTCGTCGCCGTTATATTAACCTTCAAATGGTCTTCGTTTCCTGTTTACATTTCTGGGCTTCGGGGTCTATACGACCCAAACAATTGATTGAGTAATTGTACAAAAAATGTACATTTTTAATCATACAAATATTATATATATATATATATATATATATATATATATATATATATATATATATATATTTTTTTTTTTTTTTACTTCTCATCTATTCATTAAGGCTGTGTTTTTGGAGATATAAAGTACTTTTCTATCCATATACCACACAATTCCTCAACTACACCATTAGCTTGCATATGAAATATTATTTTTTTTAATGATACATTGCATTTATGCTCTAGTACTAGGCCTTCATTTCTGTGTAAAATTTTCAGATTTATGCTTTTTTTTTTTTTTTTTTTTGACACATGAAGAAAATATTTTTAGTTTTTTAGAGCCGGCCCTAAAAGCGGCAGTCCTGAAATTACACCTGTGAACAACATTACTAATATCATTGTTCTTTTGTTGGAGTTTATTGAATGTTTATTGAGCTGTTACGAGTGGTGTGGTCCAGCAGAAGCAGAACCAGTCCAGCCAGTGTTTCCGGACACTTCTGAGTGGACAGAAAACTTGTATCTTTTTTAGTGCATCATATTTAGTGCATCATATTTTTTTTGCACAAATTATAAAGTAATTGTCTCAGATTTTTAGCATTCCAGTGAAATAACAATAATTAATAAGAATATTATCACCCTTGGGATGTGTGAGCATGGGAACGCCTAAATCTGGAAATCTGGAACCTGCACTTTTCTATATGCTATTCTGTTTATTCTGTTATTGTAAGCAACAATGAAGCATACACTCAAAAAAATGATGTGTTGGCTTTACTTAACTTTTTCATGTAAACAGGTTCCACCGGTTCCACATAACTTTGTTTTGTTAAACAAACATAATTTGTTCATGTAACTTCAACATCATGGAAGTCATTTTAAGCCATCCAATCAAACTCTGAGCTGAGTGTTAAAGTTAATGAGACAATTAACTGAATAATTTAGTGATGATTGAGCATTATTGAAGACACCTGATGATAACAAGCAGAATCACTGAAGGAGAAAATCACAAATTGTAAGCCACCGTTATGGAGATCAGTGTCTGCTTTAGTTGGGCTCTTGACACTTATACTTTTACTTTAAACTTTGTTTGGCTGCTGTTATTGATTTATAACAGTCAAATGAACAAAGAAAACAGTGATCCGATAGTGTTGGTTATGTTTTGACATAATCATGCTGTGGTCTGAAAATTCAAAAAAATTGTTATTCTGATGGTTAGGATTAACTTGCTAGCAACAGTTTAGTGATTATACAACATATCTGTATTTTGTTATAACAGAAAATATTTAATAAAACTATTCTGATCAAATCACTTAATCTTTATGTAGAAACAGATATCAATAATCAGCCTGTCTATCTCAATCGTGGTGACATTAATAGTCCTTCTTGCCACCAATCACAACTCATTAATGTCTCCCATCATGCATTGCGGTTTGAATAAATTATGATCTGAATAGTCTATGTAATTTACTTTTCCTAATTGAATATTCTACTCCTCACCGCTGTTGAGAAGCATTGACTGAATCTTGAGGTCTGTGTGTGCCTTAAATAAAGATTTTTTTTGTAAAAAAAAAAAAAAAAAAACAACTTTTGAGAGCATTCTGGATATTTATGCAGAATTTCAGTTAAAAACTAACCAACAGAATAAATTACAGACATAAATTTCAAACGATGAATGTCATTATATGTCCAACATCATTTTATAATTGCATATCTTTGTTCATCAGGCAGGTATTACCTAGATGCAACAGTAAATTCAAATATAAAGTTAATAATATAAGGGTGAAGAGCCCAACTAAAGCAAACACTGATCTCAATAACGGTGACTTACAATTTTCAATTTTTTTTCCTTGTGATTCTGCTTTAGGTGTCTTAAGCTCATTATTTATTCATGCAGCAATGCATAATGGGAGCCATGAATGAATTTTGATTGGTGGCACCCAGAATTTTTTTTTGTTTATTGATTTGATCATTTGAATTTCATTGAAAAGGCTAAAATTGTATGTTCTACAACAGCAGTGCTGGTATGATCCATAAAGTAAATTTAACAGTGGTGCATGCAGTTTGACTACAAACCGTAAGTTTGGTGGTTCAATCCCCAGTTCCATCTTTTCTATGTGATCATCTGGCTGTTATAACTCATATACAGCCAAACATAATCTAAAGTTAATAATATAGGGGTCAAGAGACCAACTAAAGTAGACACTGATCTCCATAACGGTGACTTAAAATTCTGGTTTTCTCCTTCAGTGATTCTGCTTGTTAACATCAGGTGTCTTCAATAATGCTCAATCATCACTCAATTATTCAGTTAATTGTCTCATTAACTTTAACACTCAGCTCAGAGTTTGATTGGATGGCTTAAAATGACTTCCATGATGTTGAAGTTACATGAACAAATTATGTTTGTTTAACAAAACAAAGTTATGTGGAACCGGTGGAACCTGTTTACATGAAAAAGTTAAGTAAAGCCAACACATCATTTTTTTGAGTGTACATTATTGCTTAACAATGTAACATTTTCATGTTAAAAGCTTTTTATCATTTTAAAAAGCCAATTTCCTCTGAAATGCTTAAGGTCACAAGCTTCTGCTGTTTATGCGACTTCAATTCTTAAGCGTCCTATTTGGATTCTTGGCCACGCTTTATTTCGATGGCTGACTTTGGATAGTCTAATGATAGACTTTGGATAGTCTAGTGATAACTTTAACTCTACATGTCAACCAGCAGTCAGTAGAGAGTTAGTGGATTAATATCTGCAGACACTTTATTCTGATGCTCCCTACAGATATTCTACTGACTAGTAGAAACAACAAGCAAACTGTTACTCCGGATGTTTTAGAGAGAGTTTGACCTGAAGCTCTGGAGTCTGTTCCTTGTCAGTTTCAGTGCAGATGTTGAGGTCTGATGGCTGAGATGTACTGCCCTCTGCTGGTCAAACACATGAAGCTCTACAGCATGGCAAAGTGAGCTGTGTTAGTCATCTAAGTAAATATTAGTAATGACATATGTAGCGCGGGTTAATACGGGTCCTATATCTATATGATTATGCTTGTTCAGTATTACTAGTGTGAGCTCATGCAGTGGGAAACTGATCCACTGATGATGTGAGAGAAATATATTGTTTGAAAACTTAGATGTTTTCCCCATTTTCCGCAATTGATTTCCTCAATCAAATTTAATTAAAAATGATAATCATTACTCCTTCCCATCAGTGTGAAAACTGGCAGTCGTGATGACGAGAGCGGTAGTCAACCGTAATGACAAGCGTAGTTCAGTGAAAACAGTTATCCTGTACAGTACTAACTCTGCAGTGCATTACACTAGGACACGTTTATTTAAACATTTAAAAGCATGATGTCTGCTGTAGTTTTTCTCTGTGTCTGCAACACAAACAGCTCTTTTGGTCGCACTTTAGCTTAGGGTCCAATTCTCATTCATATCTAACTCTTATGGTTTATTAATAGTTAGTATGGTGGTTGTTAAGTTTAGGTACTGGGTAATTAAGGATGTAGAATATGGTCATGCAGAATAAGGTATTAATATGAGCTTTATAAGTACTAATACACAGCCAATATGCATTAGGATGTAATATTACATGTCTCACAAAACATTACATTTATGAAAAGATATAATGAATTATACATCAAGTCAAGTCAAGTATATTTATATAGCGCTTTTCACTAGATTGCATCAAAGCAGCTTCACAGTATCAATCAAAACATAACAACAGTGTTCGTTTCTTAGTTGTAAAACATCCACGTTTGGTAGAGCTGATCAAGGGGATTACTGATGGGTTAATTAATTTGAATATCCCCAACTGAGCAAGCCAAACGCAATAGTGGCAAGGAACCGAAAAACTCCTTTAGGTGACCTAAAGGTGTCCTAAACTTCATCAGGTGACCCAATGGTGTCCTAAAACTCCATCAGGTGACCCAATGGTGTCCTAAACTCCATCAGGTGACCCAATGGTGTCCTAAACTTCATCAAGTGACCCAATGTTGTCTTAAAACTCCATCAGGTGACCCAATGGTGTCCTAAACTCCTTTAGGTGACCCAATGGTGTCCTAAAACTCCATCAAGCGACCTAATGGTGTCCTAAACTCCATCAGGTGACCCAATGTTGTCCTAAAACTCCATCAAGTGACCCAATGGTGTCCTAAACTCCATCAGGCGACCCAATGGTGTCTTAAAACTCCATCAGGTGACCCAATGGTGTCCTAAACTCCATCAGGTGACCCAATGGTGTCCTAAAACTCCATCAGGTGACCCAATGGTGTCTTAAAACTCCATCAAGTGACCCAATGGTGTCTTAAAACTCCATCAGGTGACCCAATGGTGTCCTAAAACTCCATCAGGTGACCCAATGGTGTCCTAAACTCCATCAGGTGACCCAATGGTGTCCTAAACTCCATCAGGTGACCCAATGTTGTCCTAATACTCCATCAGGTGACCCAATGGTGTCCTAAACTCCATCAGGCGACCCAATGGTGTCTTAAAACTCCATCAGGTGACCCAATGGTGTCCTAAACTCCCCATCAGGTGACCCAATGTTGTCCTAAAACTCCATCAAGCGACCTAATGGTGTCCTAAACTCCATCAGGCGACCCAATGGTGTCTTAAAACTCCATCAGGTGACCCAATGGTGTCCTAAACTCCATCAGGTGACCCAATGGTGTCCTAAACTCCATCAGGTGACCCAATGTTGTCCTAATACTCCATCAGGTGACCCAATGGTGTCCTAAAACTCCATCAGGTGACCCAATGTTGTCCTAATACTCCATCAGGTGACCCAATGGTGTCCTAAACTCCATCAGGTGACCCAATGTTGTCCTAATACTCCATCAGGTGACCCAATGGTGTCCTAAACTCCATCAGGTGACCCAATGGTGTCTTAAAACTCCATCAGGTGACCCAATGTTGTCCTAAAACTCCATCAGGTGACCCAATGGTGTCTTAAAACTCCATCAGGTGACCCAATGGTGTCTTAAAACTCCATCAGGTGACCCAATGTTGTCCTAATACTCCATCAGGTGACCCAATGGTGTCCTAAACTCCATCAGGTGACCCAATGTTGTCCTTAACTCCATCAGGTGACCCAATGGTGTCCTAAACTCCATCAAGTGACCCAATGGTGTCCTAAAACTCCATCAGGTGACCCAATAGTGTCCTAAAACTCCATGAGGTGACCCAATGGTGTCCTAAAACTCCATCAGGTGACCCAATAGTGTCCTAAAACTCCATCAGGTGACCCAATAGTGTCCTAAAACTCCATCAGGTGACCCAATGGTGTCCTAAACTCCTTTAGGTGACCCAATGGTGTCCTAAAACTCCATCAAGCGACCTAATGGTGTCCTAAACTCCATCAGGCGACCCAATGGTGTCTTAAAACTCCATCAGGTGACCCAATGGTGTCTTAAAACTCCATCAGGTGACCCAATGGTGTCTTAAAACTCCATCAGGTGACCCAATGTTGTCCTAAAACTCCATCAGGTGACCCAATGGTGTCCTAAAACTCCATCAGGTGACCCAATGGTGTCCTAAAACTCCATCAGGTGACCCAATGTTGTCCTAAAACTCCATCAGGTGACCCAATGGTGTCCTAAAACTCCTTCAGGTGACCCAATGGTGTCCTAAAACTCCATCAAGTGACCCAATGGTGTCCTAAAACTCCATCAGGTGACCCAATGGTGTCCTAAAACTCCATCAGGTGACCCAATGGTGTCCTAAAACTCCATCAGGTGACCCAATGGTGTCCTAAAACTCCATCAAGTGACCCAATGGTGTCCTAAAACTCCATCAGGTGACCCAATGGTGTCCTAAAACTCCATCAGGTGACCCAATGGTGTCCTAAAACTCCATCAGGTGACCCAATGGTGTCCTAAACTCCATCAGGTGACCCAATGGTTTCCTAAAACTCCATCAGGTGACCCAATGGTGTCCTAAAACTCCATCAGGTGACCCAATGGTGTCCTAAACTCCATCAAGTGACCCAATGGTGTCCTAAAACTCCATCAGGTGATCCAATAGTGTCCTAAAACTCCATCAGGTGACCCAATGGTGTCCTAAAACTCCATCAGGTGACCCAATGGTACGGTTAATCATTTAGCAGACATATGTATCTTAACGAAGGAGACTTCCAGAAGACATGTCCTCTGTTTACAGCACACTGCCCAGTCTTTTCCTCAAGTAAAACACTTCTGGAGGCTGTCGTGGAAAGACAGGTCTTTGCATATATCTAATGACATTTGAAGAACAAATGAAGATCTCGAAAGTCATAAGTACAAGTATTTATTTCTTGCAAGAAAGGTAGTTCACACACAGACAGGGTCTGATATGAGAAGGGCAAAGGTCTTCTCATCATACAGAGGTTATAATTTCTTTTTTTTTTCACAAATTTTTTATGTGTGCAAATTGTATAGGTGCACTTTTCTAGTAATTGTGCAGTTAATTCTCATAATGTATTTTCAATGCTGGAATATTTTCCTTCTCCCTAAATTTGTCACTAGCGAAACACAATATTACATAATTTTTTAAGAAGGCTTATAATGACCTATTAAAATTTTGTTTACATCTACCTCATAAATATTTATTTTTTCTATTTTAAAAAATATATATTTTTACAGATTAAATCAATAAAGATTAGAACTTTAATAATATTTTAGGTGTAATTTATGAGATTTGTTGTATTTTTAACCTAATCTTTCTTTGTAGAAGGGATAAAGTTTATCGTACTGATTTCAAAGTTAAGGATTCATTAGTTTGAATATGCATTAAACCAAACACTATCTTAACATCTTTGTTGATAATTCAATATTAGGGCTGTGCAAAAATTAATTGCGATTAATCGCATCCAAAATAAAAGCCTGTGTTTACATAATATATTTGTGTGTGCTGTATATAATTATTTTGTATATATAAATACACACACATGCATGTCTATATTTAAGAAAATGTGTTATTCATATATAAAATATTTTTATTTATATAATATAGATAATGTATTTATATATATACAGAATTCAAGCGCAAATAATTCTTAAATATATACATGTATGCATAGGTATTTATATATACAATATAATTATATACAGCACACACAAATATATTATGTAAACACAGACTTTTATTTTGGATGCGATTAATCGCAATTAATTTTTGCACAGCCCTATTCAATATACTTTATTTTTGACAAAACATACCATGTTACGGTAGTGACTGCACATTTTTGGTAGTGACCATAATTCTTAGTTTGCCATGGCTGAATCAGACTGTACACGTTTTATGTTAATATAAATAAATAACTATGATGCACATATGCAGTCAGCACATATAGCAGACACACATCTGACAGTAAATATCGTGTAGGAGGAACACAGAGAGCTATTCTATACTTTGGGTCTTGAAGTGTGAAGCGTACACACTTTATTTTCACATTTTCAACATTTTGAGTCATTCAGATAAATCTACAGAACCACTGTAGTGTGTGTGTGTGTGTGTGTGTGTGTGAGAAAGAGACGCACATCTGTGAAAACAAGAGTCTGTGGGAACCTGGAAAACCACTCACCGAGATATGAAGAGATGTTTAGTGTGTGTGTGTGTGTGTGTGTGTGTGTGTGTGTGTGTGTGTGTGTTGGCGCCAGGGCTCTTTAACAATCAAAGCGGAGGGGTGTGTGCAGGGAGGAAGTCTCTGCCTGAAAATACAGGTGTGCATGAGTATCAAAGACTGCTCTCTGAACACTAAACACACGGCACAGCAGAGGGGGAGGTGTGTGTGTGTGTGTGTGTGTGTGTGTGTGTGCGCATCATGTCGGCCCGTAGGATTTCCTGGCTTTCCGTTGACAAACGCTTGTGTAAATCTGTTGCTCGGGTGTAAATATGGCCTTAGCAGAGGAAGTTCCCTCAGACAACACACACACAACCTCAGCTTTACTCTTCACTGGACACACACACACACACACACACACATCCGTCTTCATCAAGATCTTTATAACACCACAAAACCTGGATGGTTTATACGTCTGAGGAAGTTGTGTCCGACTTAACACACTCCTGCATGCAGTTCTGTCCTTAAACTGTCACTAAATAACAATACTCACTCAGTGTTTACATGTGTGTGTGTGTGTGTGTGTGAGGGAAATCTGACATCCTCATCCTCTGATGATAAACGTGTGCAAGAGTTCGACAGCACTTTATCATCCGCTTCATCAGTCAAACTAACACACATCTGTCAGTGTGTATTCATCCGTAACTGACCCGAACTAATACAACCTTCCCGTTTAATAACTTACAAGTACATGTTGTTATTATTAACTTCCATTAATAACTGCTGTAGAAGTATTGTTGATTATTAGTTCATGTTAACTGATGTAAACTAATGAACCTGATTATTAATGTGTTTATTTGTGATAATAACGCAAATTGTGAGACATAACTTTTGGATAGCCAAAAACAAGAAATAACCAATGAAATATTAATAACTGATGATGACACAATAACTTTTCCTATCAGCTTTTTGCTTTTGTATGTTTTTATATAGTTTAATAAAACCTATAGCTGTATTTAATTTAAATGATTTTAGATGAACACATTAATCACGTTAAGTGTTGTTCTTGCCTCGAATTGAACATATTTAAATATAAAATATTTTCTCATATTTTGATGTATATTTGAACTCATCGCTTTTGGACATGACTGCACACACACACACACACACACACACACACACACACACACACACACACACACACACACACACACACACACACACACACACACAGCTGGAAGTGCTTCAGATATGTCAGATGTCTATCAGGTTTGAACATGTTGACAGTGTGTGTGAAACGGTGTGTGTGTGTGTGTGTGTGTGTGTGTGTGTGTGTTGCGTCGGTCTCGTCTACACGTCTGTCTTCTGCTTTCTCTCATTAGAATTAACTTCATTTTTGTCTTTGCAGGAAGAGGCAGAGAGATTCGAACATACGGAAATGAATATGACAATCAAAACAGTAACTAATAATAATAATATATTTTAAAAATTGTAAATAAGAATGATAATGCTATTTTATTAGTAATTCAACTTAGTTTCCTGGTGTGTTTTTCACAATACATATTGTTTGACATCTTTAGAGAAATGCTTGTTTGTTCAGTTACAGACACAATAACAACATCTGCTTGCTATGAAACAAAATTAATATCATATTATTGTGATAGTTGTGCATGTGGATCCAGAGCAGTTGCAATTTCTGCAATTAATTCTTACCTTATATAATAATAATAATAAAACCTTATATTTCCAGGCAGTAACAGCAGCTTAAACGGATAGTTCACTGTGAAATTAATTTTTGATATGTTTTATCTTACCTCAAGGGCATCCAACATGTAGGTGTCTTTGTTTCCACTGTATTTTCAATTTTGATATTTTTCGGTCAAACCGTTGTTGTCTGTCAGTCATATAATGGAGGTCTATGGTCACCACCTCAAAGAGCAGCACAGAGAAGTCCAGATTAAACATGATTTAATGACTCGTAAATGTAAGTACACATTGATGGCCTAAGACACGAAACGAGCGGTTTGTGTGAGAAAACCAACAGTATTTATATCGTTTTTACCTCGTGTAATCACAGCCACGTCCAAGCGATCTAACGTCACGGGCGCTTCGGTCTGCACATGCGCCGGAAGTGATCTCTCGCACGTGTACGTCACTCATTGTTTACACAGAGATTTCGGATTTTATAAACATATTTAGATATGCAGGAAATCGCAATTGAAGACGATTTCGATACATCAACAGACAACGGGGGTTTTTTTTCCCGCAACAGATCACTTCCGGCGCTTTCTGACGCTTGTGCAGACCTCAGAGTACTTGGATGTGGCTGTGATTACACGAGGTAAAACGATATAAATACTGTTGGTTTTCTCACACAAACCGCTCGTTTCGTGTCTTAGGCCATCAATGTGGACTTACATTTACGAGTCATTAAATCATGTTTAATCTGGACTTCTCTGTGCTGCTCTTTGAGGTGGTGACCATAGACCTCCATTATATGACTGACAGACAAGAACGATTTGACCGAAAAATGTCAAAATTGAAAATACAGTGGAAACAAAGACACCTACATCTTGGATGCCCTTGAGGTAAGATAAAACATATCAAAAATTAATTTCACAGTGAACTATCCCTTTAAAAGCTGAACATGAACACATGAAGGACGTTTATCAGTGGCGTGTGATAGAGGAACAGGAAAACGTGCATAACTCCGAGTGCGGTGGGAAATGTTTGTTTGGGGCCAGATCTCCAGATTTCCTTCTGTGTCTGTTTGAGGTCTGACATGTTGAGACGCATCGAGCAGACGCTCTGACTGTCTGTGTGTGTGTGTGTGTGTGTGTGTGCCAGTGACAGAGCTGTATCAATGAAAGTGTGCATGAATGAACCGTGTGTGTGTGTGTGTGTGTGTGTGTGTGAGAGAGGAGTGGCTCTCTCGGTCATAAACTCGTGCTGGATCTGCAGTGGCGTCACACTCTTCAGGAGACGCGAGCAGGTAAAACTCTCTCTATAACTTCACCATCATGTCTTTATCTCCGTGTTGTTGCCGTGTTTGAGAAGCGCTGGAGATGTAGATGTGTAGATGTGTAGATGTGTAGATGTGTAGATGTGGAGATGTGGAGATGTGTAGATGTAGATGTGTAGATGTAGATGTGTAGATGTAGATGTGTAGATGTAGATGTGGAGATGTGTAGATGTGTAGATGTGGAGATGTGGAGATGTGTAGATGTGTAGATGTGTAGATGTAGATGTGTAGATGTAGATGTGTAGATGTGTAGAGCTGGTTGTGTGCTGAGATGAGCAGAGACTGGACATGTTCCTCAAGACGGAGAAGATCATCCTAAAGCTTCTTTACAGGGAAACGGGTCTTTACTCCGTGATCTTCACAATAAGATGTAATAGTTGAAGACTGAAAGGCTCTTCGGGAAGCAGAGATGTTTGTTTGATGGTTTTGTCAGCTTTAGTCAGAAGTGTGTCATGAAGAACAGCGACTCGTAAATCACCAGATCCTGATCCGCTGTGAGTCTCCTGACGTCAGCGCCAGCTTTAAACTCAGCGCTAGTAAATATCATTATCATCTTAGTATGAAACCATTGAGTCTATGAGACGCTGTCTGTGTGTGTGTGTGTGTGTGTGTGTGTGTGTGTGTGTGTGTTTGTGGGAGGTTGTGGGTTTGTGCCAGACTGTGTGTGTTTGTCTGTTTTCAGGGAACTTCTGGCAGACAGTTAAACCTGTTTTCATCACAAATTATACACACACACACACACACACACACACACACACACACACACACACACACACACACACACACACACACACACACACAGAAGCTGTCAACAGATCTTTACAGCTGGAATCTTGAGTCTTCCTGTACGTATAAACACACACACACACACAGATCAAGATGAACATCATAGTCTTCTATTGCTTTAAATAAAATCCTTTATAATGACACAAACTTTATAAGTAAAGCTGTGTGTGTTTGACGGATGGGTTAGATGTTTGTGTCGGACACTTTCTTCCAGACACACTATACAGTATCCAGCAGTGGATCACAGCTCATCAAAGTCATCCAAGACCAGAACCGGTGTCACTCAGAATCATGGAGAACTTTGATGAGATGTTTAGATCCACTTCAAATGTTGACTATATATATATATAAATACACATGTTAATATATATATCATTATTTATTGTTGAAGTACTTCTGAAATTCAGATGGTCTATCAAGTTCGGACATGTTTACTGTGTGTGTGTGTGTGTGTGTGTGTGTGTGTGTGTGTGTGTGTGTGTTTGAGCATCCAGGTGTGAGTGAGCGAGAAAGCTGTTATCATCAGGAGTGTGTGTGTGTGTGTGTCTGTGTGTGTGTGTCCTCAGAAATGTTTCGGTCACAGAATTAAAAAAAAAAACCCTGTAATTTCTACTTTTTATATCACAATTCTGACTTGTTTTCTTGCAGTTTAGTTAGAATTAACTTGTAAATGTTTTATTGAGTTTGCAGAGGTGTGTGTGAAGGGAAGGTTGAGGTTTAGTGTTTATTGCATCTATGAGCCGTCCTCACTAATAAGTGTGTGTGAGTGTGTGTGTGCACTGTAAAAAAATATTTTCATGATTAGTAATCACAACATTTTTTCTTTTGTCAAATCAACTTAAAAAATTGATGTAGTTCAGATAACATAATATTTTGAGTTTCTGATGCTTAAATCAATCTCCTTCATTGTATTAACTCAACTTTTCCAAAAATTTTAAGGCAACCAGGTTACTTCATTTTTTAAGTTAAACCAACAATATTTTTTTACAGTGTGTGTGTGTGTGTGTGTGTGAGTGTGTGTGGTTGGTGCTGAGGTGTGTGTTTTGAGATCTCAGATGCAGTAAGGTGGCGTCTAACTAGTCGACTCTAAACACTTTAATTGTGGTCGGTGCGTCTCCTGCCTGAACCGGAGTGAACCGGCGGCTTGACCCGTCTCGGAGGAACGGTCCTCTTCACAGTGAGCGAGGCCGAGGGGGAGTGTGTGAGCGGCTGGTCCGAGGGAACTGGTTCAGGCCAGCAGGGCCAACTCCCTGCGATGATGTAAATGTGTATTAGAGGTCGGTGTGTTAATGCGGGTTTGCAGATCAGGAACACAGAGACAGCTCTGACGCTGCGTCACACACAGACACATGAATGAACACACGCGCTCGAGGTGTGCTAGAGCTGACCAGGACTCTAATGCCTTCATAATGACAGAGTTACTGTGTGACACACTGCGTCAGCTAACTCTCAGTAGTAGACTGTAGTCCAGTGTTGGGTTAGGGTGAGGTGACGGTCAGTATAATGTATGTTGGAGGAGCGTCAGAATAAAGAGTTATCAGATGTTCAGCAGTTACTGATAGTTCGTGGAGTGACTAAAGTGGACCATCGTCATAAAGTGTCACTGTAAAAGCAGCTTACAGGATCTTTATTTAAAAGACTTTTGTGACTTTCATATAAAGTCAAACCAAAATTTATTCAGAGTCCTTCAACATTTCTTACGTGAACAGTTTATTCGCTATAGTTTATACAATTGTAATAAAATATAATAATAACAAAGTGGATATTTGACTGGTTTTGTCCGTCCTTCTGATCGACTTCTGTTCAACTAAATTTAATTTAATTTTGGTTTGACTGTATCTTGTTTTTGCCCATGTTGACAGTTAGCATACAGTTTGGATTAGCGGTATGGTTCTGTTCTGGGCAGCGATAACTCTCCTTAGGGTGAACAGAACAGAACCAACATGACTGTATAGCAGATATCATTCATTCATTTTAAAGTACAAGATAATTTGGGAATTTGGTCTGATTCACATGGTCAGACTGGCGAATCCTGACTGAGACAGGAGGAGCTGGGGAGGGAGGAGGGCAATCGCTGGCGATAATACACACATGAGGACGGTGATAGACGTCCTATATCTATAGGTAGAGGATCAGCTGACGAGAGCTTGACTGACGTGACCGGCCAGAACTGAGTGACTAAAGACGGAAGAATCATCTTTGAATCATTGAAACGGATGTGTGTGTGTGTGTGTGTGTGTGTGTTTCTGACTGTGATGTTCTGTGCTTTCGCAGGTGACATCAGATTCCCATCCACAGTCATGTGGTGATACGGCCTCTCTCTCTCTCTCTCTCTCACACACACACACAACATGGCGCACCCGTACGACCCCTGGTTGCGCGCCGGGCCGCCGCAGGACGAGGTGAGCGTGTCTGGCTGGTGGGACGTGCACACTGGAGCCGCGGCGGGTTGGATGGACCTCCAGGGGGCGGGGCCAGGGCAGGGCGGGGCCATGGGCTCCTACACGACCGACCCTCAGATGTGCTGCCTGCCTCCCTCCAGCTCCGCCCACTCCGGCTCCGCCCACTCCAGCCTGCACTTCCCGCCGGAGGGCTTCAAGATGGAGCCGCTGACGCAGGATCTGCTGCCGCTCCCGCAGGCCTCGTCGTCGTACTCCCCGGAGGATCCGCAGGACGCCGCGGGTTCCTCCGCTCGGCCCAGATCGCAGCGGCGCGCGGGCGGGCGCGCTCCCGGTCAGGCCTCCTGCCGCTGCCCCAACTGCCTGAGCGCCGAGTCCCTGGGAAGCAGCGGCGGAGACAAGCGCAAGCACCTGCACAACTGCCACATCCCCGGCTGCGGGAAGGCGTACGTGAAGACGTCGCACCTCAAAGCGCACCTGCGCTGGCACAGCGGCGACCGGCCCTTCGTCTGCAACTGGCTGTTCTGCGGCAAACGCTTCACCCGCTCGGACGAGCTGCAGCGCCACCTGCAGACGCACACCGGCGCCAAGCGCTTCGGCTGCAGCTCCTGCCCGCGCGTCTTCCTGCGTGCCGACCACCTAGCCAAACACGTGCGCGTGCACGAGTCGCCATGCCAACCGGCCGAAGACCCTCACCCGGCGACGGGGAGCAGCGCCAGTGCGACGTCGCTGCTCAGAGTCAAGACGGAGTCAGAGGCCGGCGGCGGCGACGACACACCGAACGGCTAATGATAAACCAGACTCACAGAAACCGAAACCGACTGACGTGAACTATATTCCAATCTGTAAATGACCTGTAGAAGGTGGCATTATCATGTAACGCGTAACATAATGCTTTAATTTCTTCAGTTTTATTTATATTTGTACATTTTGTGTTTCATTCTCTGTTGATTAACTTAAAGATGGTGTGTGTGTGTATGTGTTTACGTTACTGTAATCTTGAGTGTTGTAGTGAGGATATGTAATTATTTTGAATAAACATAAAGCATTTTGATAATTTTTCACATGTGTTCTGAAAGTGCCATTATAACATCAAACAATAAACAGATCTCATTCAATTAACTAATTTATTATACTATGATTGATTATTTTTTTTCTCTTGACCACCAATCTTCTATACAAAGGTTATACTTACAGAACACTTTGATTTGAGATTAAAGAAACAAAAAAATATAAAAATTAATTATACAGTATATCATAAAAGGGTTTTTTAAATAAAGCACAAGTTAAGTCAGTATGCCCAAGACAGAAAACATTATCTCACAACCCCAGATTAAAGTCTCCTTCAAAATGACCTTACTCAGATTCTTTTGTTTTCCTGAATTTAATGAGAACCACCATCATATTTTCATTCCCGTCAGGATGTTTTCGGTTATAAACACTCTACACACAGTACTGACCCGAGTGCTGAACCGTGTGTCCTCCGAAAGTTCCCTGTGTGGGAGATGATCCGTAAAAAGCTGGGCTTGATCTGTGTGGACCTCATCTGATCGACACTGCAGGTCCAGCCTCTCGTGCGGGAGGTAGATCCTTCAGGATCAGAAATCAATTGCTGAAAAAGTGGGAACTTACAAAGACTGAATGATCCTTGCTGTAATGCACACGGTCCACCAGTTGTTGATGATTATTTTCCTGCATTGTCTCTTTTCCCTGATTTCAGAGACTGTGCCGGCCAACTATTAGAGTCCAGAGAGACTCTCACAAATGAGTTTGATGACATGGGAGGAAAAACTGTGTCTAAAATGTTTGTAAATCTAAGTGGTGCCATACAGAAATAAATACAAACGCGGAGTAATTCACTAATGTGTTTACAAATGTAACGTGAACTGGGTTTGTTGTTTTGGGAAGAAAGAGGCATGAACCGGCGAACATTCAAACATTTTAATAGTAAAATGAACAAATACAAAACGAAAGTAAGCCAGCGTTACACACAACAGAAACAAATAAACATAAAATCAGGCCTGTTTCTTTCTCGATCTGCCGTCGTTGCTCCCCATTTTATGCATTAAGTAACTTCAGAAACTTATTTCACTGGTGTACAATACAATAATGTTTGTTGTTTGTAGTTCCCCAGTCACGCTGACATCTTTAGAGATAGACACTGTTGGCTAGACGACTTCTACTAATTAATTGGAAGCTGCCATCTCCTCCAACCTCCCGTCATTGAAAAGATCAAAACCTGTTTTAAATTAGAAAGAAACCTGATCTTTTCTTGAAATCTTGGAGCCCATTTTTAGATTACTTTAAGGAGACAAGCTCTGGATAAACCCTTTCCCACCTTTATTTAATTATAGAGCAATCTGGTGCACTCTAAAAAATGCTGGGTTGTTTTAACCCAATTTTCGGTCAAATATGGACAACCCAACATTTGGGTTTGTCCATATTTGACCCAAATTTGTGTTAAAACAACCCAGCATTGTTTAGAGTGTGTTTGTACTGTGCTTGAAATGCTTTTCTTAATAAAATCTTAATATACTTCCAAACAAACATTGTCACCTTCATTTACTTGGTGAAAATAAACTGTGGTTTTATGCGTCAGTGTTTGGTGGTTCAGGACTGGGATTCGCCTCGTTCACTACGTTCTCGTACTCCGCGCTGTCTGTCACTCCGTTCTCGTACTCCGCGCTGTCTGTCACTACGTTCTCTTTCTCGGCGCTGTCGTTCTCACTCACTCCTTTGTTTTCGTTAGCACTCGTGTTCATGAGAGGAGAGTCTTCAACCGCAGTCAGATTTTCTTCCTCCGAGGGAAACCCTTCAGGACGCGTTCGTTTAAAAAACCCACACTACAAACACACATGAACAGATTGGCTTGAGGATTTGAGAGGTGAATGATGACATCAGGTGTGAGGCGATCTGATTGGTTCTTACCTTCAGCAGCAGGATCAATATGATAATGAGCAGGATGACCCCGCCCCCTGCGCCAGAGCACACGATCAGCATTAGACTGGGTGGAATGACAAACTCCGCCCTCACTGCAATCTGAGCGGGACCGAGAGAAACTCATCACAACCAACTCCACAAACGCTGATCATCTTTAAATGCTGAAGGAGTGAGATGTGAGTACCTGTGATCTGTGGGGGTCGTCCTGCAGAGTGAAGGAGAGATGGTTATAAATATGACAGAATACTGTAAGACTGACGTCCGCCATGGACGATCAGCACAGGCACAACACCAGTTATGGCAAAGCTACAGGTTTCTTTCTCTCATCACCTTCAGGCCGGTGGAGGTCTGGTTGTAGCGGCTTCTGTTGTAGTGGAGCTCGGCGCTGATGTTCAAGACGAAATCCTCTCTGAACTCGTGGAAGGAGTATTTCTACAGCAGAAGAAACAGAGTCTGAGTTCAGAGTTACTCCATCTTTAACTTGTGTGTGTTTGTGTGTGTTCGTCACTCACGCTCTCGTATTGCGTCACGTTCCGGAGAGCTGCGTCTGCCGTCAGGATGAAGTGAACGGCTGAAGATCTCTGCAGATCAAACTGAACACACTCGAACTTCCCGCAGTGACCGTCCTGACACATCAACACAACACTGAGAACTGAAACGCCGACACCAATAAACCAGAGGATCAACTGAACTAAACAGCCGGAGAGTGCCTTACTGTGACTGCTTGTCATCGGATCTTAAATAGATCGTTCACCCAAAAATGATCATTCAGCGTTTATTCGTAAAGAAATGATATCTGCGAGAATTTCCTGTCAGGATTTAGACCGCATCATAGTACCGAGACAGCTCTCACTAGAGTCACACATGATCTGCTCTCATCGTCCGATCGAGGTTGTATATAATCTCTCTATTAGTGTTACTCGATCTTAGTGCTGCATTCGACATCATTGACCACAACACTCTTTTAAATAGACTAGAAAATATTGTTGTCATTAGTGGAACTGCACTAGCATGGATTAAATCAGTGTGTGGCAGTAAATGAAGAGACGTCTTATCCATCACGAGTTCAGTATGGTGTACCACAAGGCTCAGTACTAGGACCGCTGCTGTTCCTCTGTACATGCTGTCATTAGGAAACATGGAAATAGCTTTCACTGTTATGCTGATGATACTCAGCTGTATATTTCTTCAAAACCTAACGAAACTTACCAATTCACAAAATTAATGAATAAAGGTGACTTGACTTGACATGAGAGTGAGTCAATGACTGAATGATCCTGTTTTGGGTGAACGAGCACTTTAACAGCAGCTGTAAAAGGGTCTATGATGTCTTACCTGCGGCTGGATGAATCCACACGGCACTGACTTCTGTAGAGAAGAACAGAAGATGTTTATTGAGCAGAACACGTGCTGGTTTGATGGTATGAGCTGATGAACGAGTGACGCACCTCCTGCATGCTGAAGTTCTGCGGGGTTAAAATCACATGTGCAGTTTGACAGGGCAGGGAGAGCTTGAGCGACACCGGCAGACCTTTAACACCCAGATTCTCCACCTGTGGACACAAACACACAGACACACACCAATCTGATCCCATCAAGCCCAAAAACAACACCATGAAGCTGTAGATGTGTGTGTGACTCTCTGACCTTGTAGACGATGTTGAGAGCTTTTGGACCTCTGTCCTCCAGAGAGAAGTTCAGATACGTCACAGAGACTTCAGCCGCTCTGACAAACACACAATAACTCAATAACTTCTCAGTCAATCATAAGTTTTATTTTAATATAATGTTAATGTCCCAGTTTATTAACTGCTGATAATAAAACAGAACAAAACATTTCCAAACAGAAAGACATTTAGACGTTCAGAAACGGAAGAAGAGTTAAGAAGTTGAATAAATGCCGCTCACAGACTGATCGCCAGATCAACGGCGTACTGAACCGGGACACTCTTCCTCACCGCCGTATGGTTGTTTACATTATTATCACTGGACAAACATACAGAATTTACTCATGAATGAACATGAAGTCATTCTTCATGAAGGTCAGTCATTCTGATATGAAACAGCCCTGAAAACAAATAAATCTGTCAAACCTGTTAGCGGTGATCAACATCTCCATCCTGTCGGACCAGTCGTAATCCCACTTCGCCATACGAAAGGCTGCCAGAAACCGAGTCTAGAAAACAGTAGAAATCACAGATGTTGGTATATAGTATAGAGAATGGTTGAAAACATGGTAACACTTTATTTCGATAGTCCACTTTAGACATTATACAAACTATACAGTAAGTAACTTTTCAACCACATGTCAACTAACTCTCATTAGAGTATTAGTAGACTGTCAGCTTAATATCTGCTAACACTTTATTTTGTTGGTCCCCTAGATATTCAACTGACTATAAGTAACTTGGCGACTACAAGTAAACTATTCTATTAACCCAAAGCCTAACATCTAACCATAACCTAACAGTCTACTGACAGTCTACTACTAATTCTCTAATGAGAGTTAGTTGGCATGTAGTTGAAAAGTTACTTATAATTAGTAGAAAATCTAAAGTGACTATCGAAATAAAGTTTAACTGAAAACATTAACATCGTAATCATCTCACATATTTATGACCTCTATAAGGTAAATAGAGAATGGTAATTTTCGGGGTGAACTGTCCCTTTAAGAGAAGCGAGCGGACGGGAGAGCGAGCGCGTTCCCGTGACGCTGAAACAGCCGTTATTCCTCTGAGAATCTCCGCGGGATCCGTCACTAGATTCACAGGTAATTTACTCATATATTCCTTTTATCCACATTATTCTGCTCTAAACAATGCGCGCTGCCATGACGACGACTCCGTTTGCCAACTTCCGGTTCGAGTTTGGTCTATGCTTTTTTGCCATGTGTTTTAGATTGTCTCATCCCCACATCGCTAAACTGAATCGAAGAAAACATTCACCAAATGTGATTTGATCACGTTATTGTTTATAAAATCACAGATAAAAACAAAATTAAGGTTTTTCTTTTCTTCATAACTTCGAAAGGATAGCTGATGCATGACTGCACGATCTCCCAAATCCAGCTGGACTCCTAGCAACAAACACAGCAACGTTCGAACCATCGCAGTTTTGAACCAATCAAAGATTAAATGAATAACTCATTAAGACAGACTTGACACTAGCTAATGGTGGATAAGTTTTAGTTTGAAAAATTATAATCTACGTTTTTGTTCTGTTTTAAAATACTGTGTTGAAAATGTTATTTTTCAAACATTAATTCATAATTAATGCCATTGTAACTGCAGTGTATGCCACCCCTGAGCTGCACTAAACAGTCTGGGTAATAATATAAATGCCACTTCTGAGCCACTTTTACAGCACAAACATGGATTATGTTGATACCAATTTCATTTTATAAAAGCATTTAATGTAAGTAATTGTTTACATTTGTGAGTCTTGCATGAACTATGACACATACCTTTAATAAGGTTAAAAAACGTTCCCCTTATAAATGTAAAAAACGGCCGTTGGAAGTAAATGTAAGGATATATTTCTGCCACTGTCCTGTAAATTCATCTCCTCAGTGCTTCTGTGTGTGCATCTGTTGTTACCATGAGGAAAGATACTAGTCTGTCAGTGAGTGTGTGTGTGTGTGTGTGTGTGTGTGTGTGTGTGTGTGTGTGTGTGCGTGTGTGTGTTACCGTGGTGCCGCTGCGGTACACTGGTAGATTGATACTGCAGGTGGTTCTGTTCATAGCACCGCTGTCACGATCACCACAACTGCTTCGAGTCCGGCTGGGCTGTTTGTTGAACACACACACACACACACACACACACACACACACACACACACACACACACACACACACACACACACACACACACACACACACACACACACACAGTTGATAGACGATCACCATCAGATTAGAGAACGTCTCTTTTCAGACATTCCACGACCCAAAGAACATCTGGCAACACACAACACACCGATTCAAAAAACTCGACAAAGTGTCTGTAGCTGTTGGTCGACGTCTGTGAATTGGACTTTAAACAACACAACACTAATATTTAGAAACCTCCTTTATATCTTTGATTCTTTGACCTATATTTTTATTGTAAAGTTAAACTGAATATTTCAGAATGTAGAATTGGCACCGTTTCAGTTTCAAAATTGGAATTTAAATTTAATTCTGAATGACACACAACTGTAATATCAGCGGTTTACTGGAAATTAAGTTCTGTCATGAACCGCTAGATGGCGTAGCTGATTGGTAGCTGAGGGATCACATCATCATCATCTCTATTGCATTTCTATACACAGCTGATTGGTTGCTGTTGCATCAGTGGCCAATGAGCTGCAGCTCAATATTCAAACAAACACCAGCAGTGTTGCTGTTAGCTGTTAGCAGTTAGCAATCTGTCGCGCGCTTTCACAACGCATCTGAAATCAACATCTAAGATAAGTGCACACTCTTTAACTCCATATCTCTGTGCAAATTGTGTGGTTTGTTCATTAATTCCCAAATGAGCAATCATAACAGTTTAATCTAAGTGTTTTGTTAACAATCTTGTGGAGTGATTTACTAAACATACAAGCTGCAGCTTTTACTCAGTTGTGTTTATGCCGCAAGCAAGCGGTCTGATGTGTGTCATTGCTGTGAGGATATGCTGTCTAAGCTATGGATATGAGAATAGTTTCAGGTAATATAAGCATTCGTACTTTCAGCGGTGTTAACACACCCTGTTTTTTGGAGGATAACACACTAGTGTGCTACTACACTAGTGTCGAGACGGATCTCAACTTATCACGGGGTCCATGGTTTGATTAAAGTCAATTTTATTTTAAAAGGCTCTACTATAGCTGCCACAGCCTCTCTGTTATCACCTTTCAACTCAATGTCCAGCCCACGGCGCTATCTGATTGGTTACACCTCAGGAGTAATAGCCTATCAACACTTGCGAGACGGTTGCCTTGGCTTTTGGGGAAATTTAATATTCAACAATATTATTGATCTGTGTTGTATTATTTTCATGTTATCAGTGTGAAGCTGCTTTGATACAATCTGTATTGTAAAAAGCGTTATATAAATAAAGGTGACTTGACTTGACTATCGTGGATATAGGTACTGTGTTTCAGCTGATATTTCGATTTTAATAGCAAAAGCATCTTCAGAAGGTTTTTTCAGATTTTGACAGTCCTTAGTTTGACGTGTGGACGGCGGTACCTTAACAGTTTCAAATTTGGAGAGCGAGAGGCCTTCTGGGTAGTGCAGCACTATGCTGGTGTTGAAGGAGTCGTCGCCTGTGTTGGCCAGCGATACGCCGACGGTGAAATGAGCTTGATTCACCACCAGTAACGTGTCGTTCCTGAAGAACAAGGATGCAGAATCTTCATCACTTTCTCATGTTTAATTCAGATCAGGAAGAATGGAAATATTCAGAAGCATTTACAGACATATTTAACATTAGTATCATGTCTGATGGATCTATCAGTGGTTTCTCACGTAAAAGTGTTCAGCTTCAGATCGGCCACACAGCTGTTGTTTGAATTACAGTTCCTTTGAAACGGCACCTAATAACATACCAAACAGAACCTTTCATAGAGCTTTTGAATGTTGCAGAAACTTCATACAGTAAAGCTGAAGGACCTGATATTTCTAGACAGAGAAATTGTGTATAAATTGTGATGTCAGATAAGCTCACCTCGACATACTCCTCTGTCCTGCTGTGGATGTCAAGGATAGCCGTGGAGTTTTCAGAAAGCGTCTCGGTTTGTGAGAAATTCATTCGTATCTTCAGCGGAGACACTGTGTCTCTAATGCAGTCCTAAAACAAACACAACATTTTCTGTTAACCCGAAGCTGCTGTGATTGGCTGAAGCTGTGAGAGATGAAACGCACTGGCATGAAGATGGGGAAACTGGAACAGGAGATCCCAGAATCCAGCAGGACAAACTGCTGCAGAGTCCTGGACGACGGATCGCTCTGATCCAAGAATCCTCGATGGAATCCTCTCATCACATCGACATTCAGGTTCAGAGAAATATTCAGGCTCGTCTCGAGAGATCCTGAGAGAGATGAGAGGGGTAAGACTTATGGAGGCCATGCTCTTCATGAGACTGGGACTCTGAGATGTATTTGACGTTACCACTGCTACCGGTCCGCTCGTTCACCGTGAAACACGAAGTGAGATTAAACGCATTAAGTACTTTGTCACCCGGGCATTCAAAGTCGTTCAGATTGATTTCTTTGGGACTGAAACTGAGCTGCGCAGATACAGACATCACAGGCCGAGCCCTGAGAAGAGAGAGAAAAGGGTAAATAGCTAATGGGACAGTGAGACTGTCTGGGGCTAGAAAAACTTGACCAACTCAAACTGATAATTAGTTTGCTCAAATCATTTCATTCTCCAAACTAAGGGTTCAGTTGGAAACTGGCTCTGTTTGAGTACAGTCACTTTAGTAGTTCATAAATGAGACTGCAAGAGAATCTTTCCATTATTTTGTAAATGTGATGTGAAATGTCCTACTTGAGCAGCACGATCCCTCCTTTAGCTCCGATCACGACATCTGTCAGATTATCATCGCTCATGTCCATCTGACCAGACAGAGACACTCCAAACTGCTGCAGACCGGGCAGAACCGAGCGCGCTGGGATCCGCTACACACACACACACACACACAGAGAGATCTACTGTGCTACAGCGGTTCATCATTGTACACGTTTAGCCGGCCGTGTCTGTCTGTTTATCTGAGAACATTGGGCTCGTCTGGGATTCTGGGTTAATCTGGGCACAAACACAGAGTTTGGGATTGAGGGAACTGAACTCTCACCTGAGGAGTGTGTTTGGTGTTTATTCCACGTGTCCTGTCGCCCAGGTAGATGTAGACGACTCCCTCCCCTTCGTTCTCAAGCGGCGCCCCGACTGCCACATCTGACAGGCCGTCTCCATTCAGGTCCTTTAGTGAAGCCAGAGATGCAGCAAATCTGCCGGTGTTTGTCTCGTTCAGTGTCTTCTGAAAATACTAGAGAGAGAGAGAGACCATGATCTGTATTCGTCTACACATGACCAGCTCCAAAACAATGCATTTCCCTGATGAAAAATTAGGTTCATTCATTGCTAAAGTCGACAACATGTAAGTTAGACACTATACTGACTAAATTACTGAAAGAGATGCTTCCAGAGGTCATAGATCCTCTTCTCAATATCAATAATTCATTTTTGTCAATAAGGATACGTAACGAAAACTTTTAAGCTGGCTATGATAAAACCGCTTGTTAAAAAAGCGCGACTTGATCCTACAGAATTAGTTAATTACAGGCCGATCTTGAATCTACCTATTTGTCAAAAATGCTAGAAAAGGCAGTATCCTCATAACTGTGTTCTTTTTTAGAAAGAAATTATGTCTGTAAGGATTTCCAGCATTGATTTAGACCATACCATAGTACCGAGACAGCTCTCACTAGAGTCACACATGATCTGCTCTTATCATCCGATCATGGTTGTGTCTCTCTATTAGTGTTACTCGATCTTAGTGCTGCATTTGACATCATTGACCACAACATTATTCCAAATAGACAAGAAAACTATGTTGGCATTAGTGGAACTGCATTAGCATGGTTTAAATCACACTTATCTGACCGTTATCAGTGTGTAGCAGTAAATGAAGAGATGTCTTATCGATCACAAGTTCAGTATGGTGTACCACAAGGCTCAGTACTAGGACCGCTGCTGTTCACTCTGTACATGCTGTCATTAGGAAACATGGAATTAGCTTTCACTGTTAGGCGGATGATATTCAGCTGTATATTTCGTCAAAACCTAACCAAACTTACCAATTCACAAAATTAACGTAATGCATAGCTGATATATAAAAAAAAAACTGGATGACTAGCAATTTCCTATGACTTAATTCTGAAAAAACAGAGATTCTAATTATTGGACCAAAAAACGTCCTCATGTAATAACCTAGAATACTAACCCTAACCCTAACACTTGATGGCTGCTCTGTTAAGTCTTCGTCGTTGGTTAGGAACTGGGTCTCTTTGGCCTAGCATACACATTACACATATTAGTCTCATTTTTACAGCAGTCCGCCGTATCCAGATCTGATGAAGGACCTGTGTCTAGACGCGACGACAACTCAGTCCTGAAGTGTTAACTAGTCTCTCCCCTGTGAAGGCCTCCCTCCCTTTACCTCTGTACAGATAAAACGTTGTCATGATAATTACGGTTCTCGTGGCTACGCAGACAGGACATTTTTCTCTATTATACATTTTTAAGACCAGACAAGTGGTTTGTTGAGGGTTGATTTGTGAAGGACTACACGCCTGAGTATTCAAACGCACATACGGACTGAACACGTCTGCGTTTTTGAGGTTTCCGCACAGATAACAGATTAGCGCTTACACCTTCTAACCTATTTCAGGGAGTGCGTTCTCGAGACGCTTGTGTTTTTTTTGGACAACTTCATTCCTGGAGGGCCACTATCCACAACTACTCAATGTCTTCAGGATTACTAAGCTACAGGCAGGAGAGTTTTTATCAGGGTTGGAGCTAAACTCTGCTGGACAGTTTCCCTCCAGGACTGAAGTTGCCCATCGCTGCACTGGAGTAACGCAATGGTGATGACTAGCAACTTTCCAGTCACAGACCCTGAACATTAACCTCATGCATTACTAAAAGAGAATCTTGTGAATCTGTCCATACCTCCTCTGACAAAGCGTAGACGTACAGCCTCCCTTCTGCCCTCGGCTGAGACTGGTGAAATAACGGAGCTCCGACCAGAAGGAAATCTGAGTCTCCATCCGAGTCCACATCCAACAGACTCAGAGACGCGCCAAAATACGAGCCAATCTGATGCCAAAAATAAATCAAAATGAATGTAATTGCATTCTAGCATATGATCTTCATTGCCCGATATTCACAGAAGAAATATGAAAACAACATGTTCCACTAACACCTCACAAGCAGTCACTCAATACTTCCTGCCTTCATGTTGAACACTAGAAACTGAAGCGGTCTATGCAGAAATGATTTGACTCATTTCCCTGATTTATACGCTGATGTAGAGCCCATAATGTACAGTAAGTGAGTTATTACTGATAATTAAAAATGCAAATGTTAAAAAATCTTGAGGTTATCTGAATTTATAATATTCAGAATAACTTATTCAGTTAGCCCTATTTTTTTATTTGTTTTTATTAAAATATCCTAGATGTATTACTTTAATTATGGTAAAGTAAAGTAATGGCCATCTACCAAGTGGTTGGTAGATGGCCGGTGTGGTTTTTGAGATGGTTTTAATGGTTTTGTAAGAGTGTTTCTAAGTGTGGTTGCTTCTTCCGTAGGATTGGTAAAGCCCCGCTCTTGCTGATGGAGAGTGTTAATATAGGGATGCACCGAATATTCGGCCACCGAAAATTGAAAGACTTTTATCACCGAAACAATACGGCCGAACTGTTGTGATGACGTAAACAGAAACCGCGACCTGCACGTGCTTGATTGAAGCAACATGTCTGCGGTGCGGACGTATTTCAGTGTATCTGAACCCGCAAGGAGAGGGAAGTCTTGTTTATCCACCTGTATCTGCTCTAAACAATGCGCACCGTCATGACGACGACTCCGGATGTGAGCGGGTCAAGTATAAACGCCTCAACCGTTTGGAGCGCTTTGCGAGCGCTGTCTGTGGAAACTCGCGCTGTGGAGGCAGGCGAAAGTATAAACAAAGCAGCGCGAGTCTCCACAGACAGCGCGCGCACCGCTGCATATGGTCGAGGTGTTTATACTTGATGCGCTCGCCGTTGTACTATTCCTTGAAACAACAGGGGGCGACTCAAGTAACTGTCCTCTAACCATTAGAAATCGGTGAGAAGAAGAAAGATAAAGACATGACAATGTTTATTTTTTAGTATTCCACCACCAATACAAAAATAATCATGTAAAACCCAGTAAACCCTGAGATTATTACTTGTGACAAAAAAAATATGTATATGGGGACATGTATGTATAGAACTAAATTAATGCTCTCTTAAATATTTTATAAATTCACTAAACATGTTTCATTAAGTTTCATGTACATTTCTATTAAACATAGACCTTTGACTTTTTATGCTATTGTATGCAACATTTTTAAAATATAAGCAACTAATTTAGACGTGCAAACTGGGTGCTGGTATGATTAGAAGTTCATGCTCGACTTTGTTTTTATGAGAGAACATTTCATGTTAAAACCTTTCTGCAGGCCAGTAGATTATTATTTAATGTGTACATGAGTGGGGTCAAAAACATTTTAGTTTGAATTTTAGTTTATACTGTGCATTGTGCTAAATAAATATTTGCATAATTTGTAATTGATTTATTCTTTGTAAATTTTATATTAATTTATGCAATTGCAATGCCTTGATTTTAGTAAAGTTTGTACACAGTCATAGCCATAAATGCAATGATACTAATAATTGGCATAATTTCTTTCGGTGTTTCGGTTTTTGGTTTTCGGCCTTGGTTTCCTCTTTTACGGTTTTCGGTTTCGGCCAAGAATTTTCATTTCGGTGCATCCCTAGTGTCAGAGGGTTCTTCTTCACTAACCTGTTCTCCAGTGATGTTCCTCGTCACTGTCCATGTGCTTTCATTCTTGGTGAAGAGGGTCACCAGACCCTTGTGTTCGGCCCGCGGAGCCCCGGAGAACAGAAGAGAGACGCCGCCTCTCATTCCCAGAACAGCAGAGTAACCTGAACATCATCAGCATCATTAAAACATGCACAGACACTTCACATCAGACAAGGACGGACCAACAGCTTCAACATACCCATGTACGAGTCTTTACTGACAGATGGATCCTTTATCTCAGTCTCTTTAAATCCAGATCCTGATCCAGTCACTTCATACAGAGATCCACGCCAGTCATTAGATCCAACCGAACCCACAATCGCAGAATCCTGAAACAAATGCAGCGGTATCGGCTTCAGTCTCAAAAATTCTCAGCTTCAGTCTCGGCTTCAGTCTCGGCTTCAGTCTCCCCTTCAGTCTCCGCTTCAGTCTCGGCTTCAGTCTCCCCTTCAGTCTCCCCTTCAGTCTCCCCTTCAGTCTCCGCTTCAGTCTCCGCTTCAGTCTCCGCTTCAGTCTCAAAAATTCTCAGCTTCAGTCTCGGCTTCAGTCTCAGCTTCAGTCTCCGCTTCAGTCTCAGCTTCAGTCTCCGCTTCAGTCTCAGCTTCAGTCTCGGTTTCAGTCTCCGCTTCAGTCTCCCCTTCAGTCTCCGCTTCAGTCTCGGCTTCAGTCTCGGCTTCAGTCTCCGCTTCAGTCTCCGCTTCAGTGTCCGCTTCAGTCTCCGCTTCAGTCTCCGCTTCAGTCTCCCCTTCAGTCTCCCCTTCAGTCTCCGCTTCAGTCTCCGCTTCAGTCTCGGCTTCAGTCTCCCTTCAGTCTCCGCTTCAGTCTCGGCTTCAGTCTCCCCTTCAGTCTCCCCTTCAGTCTCCGCTTCAGTCTCCGCTTCAGTCTCCGCTTCAGTCTCGGCTTCAGTCTCGGCTTCAGTCTCCGCTTCAGTCTCGGCTTCAGTCTCCGCTTCAGTCTCCCCTTCAGTCTCCCCTTCAGTCTCCGCTTCAGTCTCCCCTTCAGTCTCCGCTTCAGTCTCCGCTTCAGTCTCGGCTTCAGTCTCGGCTTCAGTCTCCCCTTCAGTCTCCGCTTCAGTCTCGGCTTCAGTCTCCCCTTCAGTCTCCGCTTCAGTCTCCGCTTCAGTCTCCCCTTCAGTCTCCGCTTCAGTCTCGGTTTCAGTCTCCGCTTCAGTCTCCCCTTCAGTCTCGGCTTCAGTCTCGGCTTCAGTCTCGTCTTGAGTCTCGGCTTCAGTCTCGGCTTCAGTCTCGGCTTCAGTCTCGGCTTCAGTCTCCGCTTCAGTCTCGGCTTCAGTCTCCGCTTCAGTCTCGGCTTCAGTCTCGGCTTCAGTCTCCGCTTCAGTCTCGGCTTCAGTCTCCGCTTCAGTCTCCGCTTCAGTCTCCCCTTCAGTCTCGGCTTCAGTCTCCGCTTCAGTCTCGGCTTCAGTCTCGGCTTCAGTCTCGGCTTCAGTCTCGGCTTCAGTCTCCGCTTCAGTCTCCGCTTCAGTCTCGGCTTCAGTCTCGGCTTCAGTCTCGGCTTCAGTCTCGGCTTCAGTCTCGGCTTCAGTCTCGGCTTCAGTCTCGGCTTCAGTCTCCCCTTCAGTCTCCGCTTCAGTCTCCGCTTCAGTCTCCCCTTCAGTCTCCGCTTCAGTCTCCGCTTCAGTCTCCGCTTCAGTCTCCGCTTCAGTCTCCCCTTCAGTCTCCGCTTCAGTCTCCGCTTCAGTCTCCGCTTCAGTCTCCGCTTCAGTCTCCCCTTCAGTCTCCGCTTCAGTCTCCGCTTCAGTCTCCGCTTCAGTCTCGGCTTCAGTCTCCGCTTCAGTCTCGGCTTCAGTCTCCCCTTCAGTCTCCGCTTCAGTCTCCCCTTCAGTCTCGGCTTCAGTCTCCGCTTCAGTCTCGGCTTCAGTCTCGGCTTCAGTCTCCCCTTCAGTCTCCGCTTCAGTCTCCCCTTCAGTCTCCGCTTCAGTCTCCGCTTCAGTCTCGGCTTCAGTCTCCGCTTCAGTCTCCGCTTCAGTCTCCGCTTCAGTCTCCGCTTCAGTCTCCGCTTCAGTCTCCCTTCAGTCTCCGCTTCAGTCTCCGCTTCAGTCTCGCTTCAGTCTCCGCTTCAGTCACCGCTTCAGTCTCCGCTTCAGTCTCCGCTTCAGTCTCCGCTTCAGTCTCCGCTTCAGTCCGGCTTAAGTCTCCGCTTCAGTCTCCGCTTCAGTCTCCGCTTCAGTCTCCGCTTCAGTCTCCGCTTCAGTCTCCGCTTCAGTCTCGGCTTAAGTCTCCGCTTCAGTCTCGGCTTAAGTCTCGGCTTAAGTCTCCGCTTCAGTCTCCGCTTCAGTCTCCCCTTCAGTCTCCGCTTCAGTCTCCGCTTCAGTCTTCAGTCTCCGCTTCAGTCTCTGCTTCAGTCTCAGTTTCCTTACCAGAAAAAGTTTTTTATACCTACAAAGGCTGGGCGATGTGGAGCAAAAAATATAGCTCGCTATATTTTGCTATATCAAACCCTGGTGCGTGTGCGTGCATCTTCCGTCATCGCAAACGTACACAGCACATGAAGCAGAACGTGGGTAAATATTGTTTTTTTTTTATAATTTGCTGCTATAATGTGCAGTTGAGTGAACAATAGAGGTTTACTGTGCGTGTGTCACATAAAAGGTGGACTTCTGCTGCTTGCAAACGGACTCTTCTGAGGAGACCATGGATTTCCAAATGTGTTGCTCTGATTCCAGTCTCGGCTTCAGTCTTGTCCCCGTGCCCAAGAACGCCTCCCCAGCTGGTATGAACGACCACTGTCCCGTAGCACTGACCTTGGTGGTTATGAAGTGCTTTAAGAGGTTGATAAAAGGACCACATCTGCTCCTCTCTTCAAAGTACCTTAGACCCACTGCAGTTCGCCTTCCGCTCCAACACATCCACAGACGATGCTATTTCTCAGGTCATGCATACCACCCTCCTTGACATCGTAAGAGGGGGTTATGTCAGACTGCTGTTCATAGACTCTACAGTTCAGCTTTCAACACTGTAGTCCCCAGCAGGCTGGCTACTAAGCTGTATGACCTGGGCCTGAACCTATCAATGTGTGCCTGGATCCAGGTGCAGGACCTACACCCCTCTTCTTATAGACGGGACACCAGTGGAGATGATGAGCAGTTTTAAATACCTTGGAGAGCACATTTCCGAGGATTTATCATGGACTGTACACACGGATACCGCGGTGAGAAAGGCAAGACAGCGGGTCTTCCAACGGATCCTGATTTCCTTCTACTATGCTGCTGTACAGAGTATACTGACTGGAGCCATATCTGTCTGGGGACCGG
Organism: Pimephales promelas; assembly: GCF_016745375.1. The sequence goes on along the minus strand of NW_024121264.1, from coordinate 204,347 downwards.
CGAGCCCTGCAGAAGGTGGTGAGGACCGCTGAGCGGACCATAGGCACCACACTCTGCATGGCTTATACATCACACGCTGTACAAACAGGGTCAGAATGATTACCAAGTATCCCCATCACCCAGTTTGTAACCCTCATCTCAGGCAGACACCTGCGCTGCCATAAAACACGCACAGAGAGGATGAGGAACAGTTTTTTCCCTGCAGCAGTCAGACCCCTGAATTCTGCACTGGGTGGTGATGGCGCAGTGGATAAGACACATGCCTTTGGTGTGAGAGACCCGGGTTCGAATCCACTGTGAGACACCAATGTGTCCCTGAGCAAGACACTTAACCCCTAGTTGCTCCAGAGGCATGCGACCTCTGACATATATAGCAATTGTAAGTCGCTTTGGATAAAAGGGTCAGCTAAATGAATAAATGTAAATGTAATACACTTTTAACATTTTTATCCAAGTCATTGAACTTTGACATGTGTACTGTACATCTGGCTGTTGATCTAGGTTTAAAGGGTTAGTTCACCCAAAAATGAAAATTCTATCATCGTTTACTCACCCTAATGTTGTTCCAAACCTCTATGTGTTTATTTGTTCTGCTGAACACAAAGGAAGATATTTGGAAGAATGTTTTTAATCAAACAGATCTCAATCTCAGATCTCAATAGTAGTCAATGGGGATTGAGATCTGTTTGATTAAAACATTCTTCCAAATATCTTCCTTTGTGTTCAGCAGAACAAATAAACACATAGAGGTTTGGAACAACATGAGGGTGAGTAAACGATGATAGAATTTTCATTTTTGGGTGAACTAACCCTTTAAATAATGTAATTATATTCCATTAGTTCTTTAATTCATTGTCTACATTAATAATATAATACAATTCATTATGTATATCACACATTTCTTTATACTTTATATATGACATATTTCTGACCTTGTGGTAGAGGACACTGAATCCACTCTGTGATAACTCTTTCTGTCTGTCTTTGATGTATACGTCCTTTGACCCTGAAACCACAGAAGGAAAACTCTTAAATCATCAGTGGATTCTTCTTTAGCTGAATTTCCATTTTCTTTACACTTGCATTTTACCTTCAATGTTGTAGATCTTTATTATCAGATTGTCAAGGAGTCCTTCGAGACCTTTGTAGTCTTGAATGTAGTAGGTGTTGTTGTCCCTTGGTTCTGAAGCCAGGCCCTTTAGTTTGACTAAGCTAACACGTCCCACCTGGCAAACACATGTCATTAAGTCGGTCTGTGCAAAAATACCAACTATGCAAATTGAAACCGGCCATTAGGGCTTTTCACACTTACAGGTTATCATTAGGATTCATCAGGATAATTCACCATTCTCTCACTACTATAAACACAATCCCATAACTAAACACCAACTTGTACAAACCTCAAACTTCATATTCTCTTTTGTTACAGTTAAACGTTTGCCTCAGATTACACAGTAAACCTAACATAGGTTTAAACACAGGCTACTTTCCTGAGCAGGGAACACTAGTGAGGTCTTTTCACAACACTGTGACCAAAAGAAAAACTCTCATTACTGGGAATCAGGAATGATTTTCCGGCTCAATGTCTACTAGTGATCATAAAGTAGATGAAAAGCACTAGAAAATAAACGTTCAACTACACACATATTTAAATATGAGCTCGCTATGCAACACAATAGAGGACAGTTAATATAAATAAATCCAGCACCCTTTGTGTCACGTGGCTGCCAGGAAGCAAAGGAGAATTCCAGGAAATAGTCTTTAATCCAACAATAATAGCAAATGCATGAAACACCCTTACAAATGATGAGATAGGAAAAAGAACTGAACAAAACAGGGAGTACTTGTGTCACGCTATAAAACACAAGATCAAGCAGCGAATGTTATTTAGTAAACGGAGAATATGAGCGAGGCTGGTGGTGCATGTGTTCAGGTCTTGGCAGCGAGGAGACTGCGATGGGCTGAGGTCCGATGATCAATGAAGAAGACAATCCCTGAGCGATCAGAGCAGTGAGAGTCCATGTGGGAGTGAGCTATTGTTGAAAAACAGCACTGTTTTATAAGAAGACAGTGATGTATTCGGTTTATGCCACTACTCTATGCACAGAACTAACAGTGATTCAGGAAAACAGATTGAAACAGTAATTTCTATCTTCTGTATGTTCTGTACATATAGTAGAATAGACAATGACAATGTCATCAAGGCCATAATGTGATTGTGAGGCATACGTAATCTACAGTAGGTTGACCATTACGCTTTCTCCACGGATATGGGTAGGCCCTATCTGCTGAAGCGCTGGTAAAGGTGTCACAGTGATGATTCAAACTAACTGTAGATTGACTTACAGTGACCCTGCACAGCGACTTACACCCTAACCCTAACATGACGTTGATTCACCGCAAACTAACGAGGTGACAAGCTTGAGGTAAAGGTCATATAAGATTATGTTAAAAAACAGTCTCTTAACTCAGTTTATTGTCCATTGACTACTTTAGTATGCCATTAATGGGTTTATCTCCCCCAAAGTGTGAACATTGAGCCTCCCAGACACCATCAATATATTGAGAGTCCACTCAGATCTGTCCATCTGCTTCAGCCCAACCAGTAGTGAGGGTTTGGGGCGTGGCTACTGTGGCAGACTGACCGGAGTGTGTTCAGCCCGACACATTACTTGTAAGCGAGACACTTGCGTTCGCTCTCGACAGCGTTAGCCTGCCCTACTCAGCTGCTTACTCGTGACACATAGCAACACAGCGAAGAGTATTCCTAATATGTTGGACCTTTTGTTGGAAGTAGCCTACTTTAACCTGTAGAGACATGCTTTCACGGGGAAGCCACGACAAAGATTGAAAATATGCTTTATTTTCATGTTTCCCCTCGGTGCACTAGCGGCACAGAAACTACATACTTCAGCTTTGAGCAAACTCACCCCAATGATGAAGCGGAGGATATTTTGCTCATTGCATCTTTTGAGGACATTTTCCTCATCATTATCAGTAGGATCTCCATCTGTGATGATCACCAGGGCTTTCTGAGCACTGAGATCGGCTCCAGACGACACGTTATTCAGGAGATACTTTCTGGTGATGTAATAAATATAAATAATTACATATATACATTTGATCAGCCTCAACACTTTCTTTCAACAATGTGAATTAACTTCTAATTTATAGAACGACAAAAGTTCAACTCATCTGTGTTTAACAGAAACAGCCATCTTTGATTTTCATTTATGTGCATTTCAGAAATTTATGTTCATTTATGTGCATTTCACATAGGTAAACATATGAGGGTTTCACTCACAAGACATAGTTGATTGCTTCGTGTGTGTTTGTGAGAGTTTTTATGCGTTCCTCTCTCATGAGTTTGCCTTCAGCGGAGCCGTCCCGATAGTCGTTGAAGTCGAACACAGTACTGAATGTAGATGAAAACTGGACGGCAGCAAACTGACACACACAACAAGCACACATGCCGTTAACATCATTAGCAAACTATAGACGATTACATGTCAATATTTCCACATTAATAGTGGTGGATTGATTTACCTTTATGGATGAGTTTGAAAGCTTGTTCATAACATCTTTAATGAAGTGCTTGTTCAATTCAAACTCGTGTGGTTTCATACTGCTGGATCCGTCAAAGAGAAACACCAGATTGACTTCTCTCTTTGTGCATTCTGCAGAAACACCACAAGATATGGAAACACATCTGTTACGCCAACTTCTTTTAGCTATCACACCATAAATTATTAACAAGATATTTACATAATGTCTTTAATTGAATTGTCCATAATCATCACACCAACTGGAATGTTAGTTAGAACCGAACACATGTTTTACAGTATTAAAGACTGAAATAGTTAAACTGCATTCAGTGCTAAGTGTCGTTATCCGCTGGACTCGTCAGACCTTGGTAAGCGGCGGTGAAGTTTGAGACGGCCTGTAATCTGCTGTTGAACTGGTAGCAGACGCCATTGAGATACGAGTTTCCGTCACACTCATGAGGAAGATACGGACTGCAGCTCTGAGAAAGAGACACAATATCAGGAGGATCAAACGAGTGATAAAGTGCCGTGCTAAAATGAGGAAGCAGAACATTCCTGCAGTGTTTCCCGTTCTTCAATGAACACAAGTACAGAAGCGACTGTGATCAGAAGTCAAACACTGAAGTGACCAATGAAGGAAGATGCTGAACTCACAGTCAAGCGTCCGGCAGCACCAGACGACACAGCAGAAGACATGCTGAAGAACCGAACGCTCTCTGAGTCTGTCAATCATTAGAGGGGGGGGGGGACATTCCTCTTAAATATCTATTTTCTCAAATGTACATAAATACAAATATACTATAAAATAGTGAATAAAAACTCGTAAGACAAAATATTGAGTAAAATCTCCAATCCTCATTTAAACTTTTTTTTTCCTTAAAGGGTTAGTTCACCCAAAAATGAAAATTCTGTCAGTATTTACTTACCCTCATGTTGTTCCAACCTCGTAAGACCTTCGTTCATCTTTGCAACACAAATTAAGATATTTAAGATATTAAGATCGCTCCTGCATACAGTCCATAGGCTTCTTGAGGGAATGACTCGAAAAGTCATTAAAGACATCGTTAAAATAGTCCAAGTGACTACAGGGGCTCAATCTTAACTTTATCAAACGATGAGAACACTTTTTGTGCGCAAAAAACAACAAAAATAACGACTTTATTTCAACTATTCACTTCCTTCTCCATGAGCCTGTAGTCAGTTAACGTAGTGTGATTGCGTAAAGCTACGTCACACGAAGGCTCACTATTGGCCGACGCTGGTCATGTGTGTGATGCGTGTGACGTACAATAACAGAAGCTTACGCTGTTAAACTAGTAACCTGACTCGCGCAGAGGGAGAAATAAACCAATAGTTGAAATAAAGACGTTATTTTAGTTGTTTTTTGCGCACAAAAAGTGTTCTCGTCGTTTGATAAAGTTAAGATTGAGCCTCTGTAGTCACTTGGACTATTTTAACGATGTCTTTAATGACTTTTCAAGTCATTCCCTCAAGAAGCCTATGGACTAGTATGCAGGAGCGATCTTAATATCTTAAATATCTTAATTTGTAATATTGTAAATTTGATGAACGAAGGTCTTACGGGGTTGAACAACATGAGGGTGAGTAAATACTGACAGAATTTTTATTTTTGGGTGAACCCAAACTCATTTTCGTAATCCACTGTGCACTGCATAAATCTGTCCATATAATTCTTTAGTATTATTCATCTTGTTGCACATCTCCTCTGGACTTTTCCCCCAGTCTTCGGGTCAGGGATCGTACACCCCGCTCTTGCCATCACGATCTGAATGCTCCTGGGCTGCAGTGCCGGTGCTGATCCGCGGGTTATTAAAGAGAGGTCCACAGTCCAATGTTTGAGAGAACCCTCTTGACCTTAAAAACTGAAGTCCATGCTCTTAATCTGCTTTGTAGAATGGGGAAACAAGTCCCAAAACAATTGCACATCATACTTAAAACATCCATTTTCCTGAGCACAGCTTCCGCTGTATCAGCCCAGCACGGCTCCGCATACAGGAATCTTTGTGCTGCCTGAAGTCGGAATGTCTTTATTCTGTTTTTAATGTCCATCAGGCATTGTCCTCCCTCTTGAATAGGCAGAAAAAGTACAGCAGATTTTGTCCAATGCTGCCCATCCCAGAAGAAGTCAATTAACCTTCTTTGTAGTTCTTCAACCACACGTTCTGTGTGATCCAACTTTTGAACTTTCAACTTTTTCACTGTCGTCATGACAGCGCACCTTCTCGATCCGTGAACCTCTGGAGTCGACTTTTTTCGACTTTCTTTAACTGTTCCTGTGGTGTTGAGCAACACATGTTTAGGGAATAGGTCATTATTAATATGCCATGTACGGTGGTGTGTTCTAGATATGGGTAAACCACTATCAGTGAGTCTGCCCGTGGGGTTTGGGCACCGCCGCGCCAAGCAGTGTCCCACATTGTCCCCCTTGGGCTTATTAGCAGGTGGTCACTCTAGTGTGACTGTGAGGTGATCATGACAGAGAGTGTGTGTGTGTGTGTGTGTGTGTGTGTGTGTGTGTGTGTGTGTGTGTGTGTGTGTGTGATACCTGGCCTGTGCAGAGGTGTGCAGGACTGCAGATCTACTGTGCAACTGTACATTTCACCCCTTGAGTTTCCTTTTAATGGCGCTCCGACGATGATCCTGCAAAAACACACTCACGATCAATCAGAAAACTCCTTAGCAACCAGTGTGTGTGTGTGTGTGTGTGTGTGTGTGTGTGTGTGTGTCACTCACTGTTTCCTGTTTTCAAACTCAGACTGATAAACGCTGTAACCAAAGAACTCTTCTGCCGAGCCGTTGAATCTCAGTGGATGTTCAGTGTCGATATTGAAGGCCTCTGCAAGAGACGCTGGAGGAGAGAGAGAGAGAGAGAGAGAGAGAGAGAGAGAGAGAGAGAGAGAGAGAGACACAGAGAGAGAGAGAGAGAGAGAGAGACACAGAGAGAGAGAGAGAGAGAGAGAGAGAGAGAGAGAGAGAGAGAGAGAGGCTGTTGAGACATTAGGACACTTTCTCTTAAAGATTCGCTTATAAAGTTGAAAGCTGAAGATTGTTTTCCTGTCAGTCTGTCATTCCTTAAGATGCTAAATATACAAGGAAATGACTAAGAAGGGCAAGTGAATTTTTAATGTTAGAAACGTATTTTCTGTATCTCAGCTTTGTCCAGTTTGAGATGATGTCATTTATGGTCTTATTGGTTGAATAACGAGAAACTTCATATACAGTGTAACTATATCCCAGCAAACACAGAACGTTTCCCTTACGTTCCTGAATGGTCCCATGAGGTTATTTTTTTGGGAACCAAACAAGAACGTTATAGGAACGTTCCATGTAGGTTATTTTTAGGTTCCATTTTTATAACGTAGTGAGAATGTTCCGGGAACGTCCTTAACCTTAAGGGAAAGTTCTAGGAACATTCTGGGAACCAAAAACTAACATTCCCAGAACGTTCCCAGAACCTAAATTTATTTTGCTGGGATATTCAGTCGGCTGCGTATTGATGATTAGATATTTTAGCTTCCCAGCACTTTCTTTTCTTTGTTTTATTCATTCATTACACATAAAAGAACGGCAAGAAAAGGCACTTTGTCCTCCCTCTCTGCTGATATCTTGAACAGATAAGAGCTGGTCTGAGGTCCTAAGGCTTGCGTTCTGTGCACGTACAGTATAACCGTAATGAGGCAGACAGACAGAGAAAGCCAGGGCTGGTCTGCCTCCTTCAGTGCAGGCTCACCATCAGCTGTGTTTGTGCTTTGTTTCAGGATTATTTCATACAGTTTAATACATGTATTATACCTTCGCTTATGCACGCCGTTGGATTGTGTCGTTATCATGTATGGTGAGAACGACCAGCGCTGTGTTTCCCTCGCATGCACTAACGGATGTCTGATGATCTCAGTGCGTCCATGCAGTAGATGCACACTCTTGATGAGCGCTCTGCCACAGTCATCTGGGGACTCGATCATAAAACTAGTGCTGGAGCGGTCTTCATATGGAGGAAACCAGCGGCGGCATCTGCCATGTGCCCCAGCAGGAGCCTCTGAAATGTTATCAAGTATTCTAACATATGTGTGTTATATAAAACAGTTTATGGTCTGTCATCTCCGTCACTCAGTGAACATCAGGAACCGTAACACGAGGACAAACCGCATTCAGTCGGCATGATTATTCAGTTTCAGCAGCACAAGATCGGATCTCTGTTCCTCAGGATATTAGAGAACTTACAACTTACACTTTGTTTAAAAACTGGTCCATAATGCACCAGTCACGTCAGCATTAATACGTATAATTTGTCTCTACCTGATCGTGCCTCCATCTGTGTCCCTGTTGGGTACTGTGTTCAACATTTTTATATTAATTTTAACCAAATGTTGAAAATATAGTGAATTTGTACACTGTATTTACCTAAAGGATTTAACGAGTCATATTGTTTTATTGTTTTTATATTTTGCTGTTTCTTTTTAAGGTAGTCAATATTAAGATCCTTTTGGCTAATTCTGGTGCATTTGCAGTAATGCTAATTAATATACACTGTCCCTGTCAAACAAATTAATAAATAAATCACATTGGTTTTCTAGTCTTGTCCACGGACTCGGAGCACTAATCTGTTACACATTCTACATTGATTAAAAAGTAAAAATCAAATGCGTTTTTAATGGTAGTTTTATTTTATATGGAAATCAATTATTTATAATTTAGATGAGAATAAAGTTAGGGTTAATTAAAATGAAGGAAACAAATATATTGATCTGAAATTTAGAAAATTAATTTTAAATTAATTCAGGAACAATTTCCAAATAAATATATATAAATATTATATTGTCAGTGCACTACAAATAAACTGGTTCTCCTTTTATTAATAAAACTTATTTAACAAATACAAGGCTTAAGGCTTACATTTATATAAATGCATTCTGCATTTTTGTTTTGTTCACTGCATTGTACCGAAATCCTAGCGAACCGTGATTTCGTGGTGTTGACTTCTGTGTAACGTTACCGCCCCTACCATAGTAATATACAGAGCTCTGTAGATGTCCCGACTGTGCACGCCTAACCCATCTAAATAAACACATATTGCTTTACGTAAAGTTATAATGACTCCAGACTGAAAAAAAAAACTCTAAAACAAAACTGGAGCATTATTAACTGTACAGAGACAGATGATCTATATCTTATATATGAATCTCTCACCCCACATGAAGAGAATCCAGCTGAGCGTCTCCATCCTGGTGTTTCTGGTCTGTGGGAGATGCCTGCAGTGTTGCCAGAGACAAATAAGCAACCAGGCCCGTGAAAACAAGCCCAAAACAAGTAAAACAATAAAAAAAGCTTTTTCTACGGAGCTCCCTTGGGTCCGGGATATAAACTGTGAGCACGGTTTTACAATCTGCTTGTAATAAGTGGACTTGGCAACACTGGATGCCTGTTTTATTCCATCATGGTCACTCCTTTTGGATCAGAGCCAGAACTCATGCGCTTTCGGTTTCTCTCTCTCTCTCTCTGTGTGTGTGTGTGTGTGTGTGTGTGGGGGTGGGTGTATAATCAAAAGTTGTTTTCATTACACGACCAAGATAATCAGCATTCTAGCTACAGATTCTCTGCCCATTTATAACTCCCCTCAGGCCGGACAGGGTTTGGTCTCAGGCTACGGGACATAACTCCTCATCCTCGTTTATATATATATATATATATATATATATATATATAAACATATATTTGTCCATAAACTGTATACAAAACCATGAAATAATTAGAGCACCATTAAGGCAAGACTTACACAACTCTGTTGGCATTATTATAATCAGTATTATTATTATAGCCTAATTGTTGTTGTTGTTGGTACATTTAATTCATTGGCTAATTTTAATATGTGAGTTACATTATCAGAGCACTGAACACGTAGCCTGGATGCCAGCCCGAACCCCGCCCACAAAATGTCTTGGTCGGGAAGTTCGGTTTGAACTCGATCCATTGAGGAGTAATTATGATCAGTCAAAAAATGTTGGGGCCAATCAAATTGCCAGGGCGGGCTTTATACGATGATGGACAGATGATCTACAGTTTCGTAATCATCACGTTATCAAAGAGCGCTTGGGTTGAACTGGTTTCTCTCAGAGACGACTGCAGCTGGAGAACTGAGATTTCGCTATCGCATCTGTTGTCGAAGAAATCGACAGCGCATTCATTTCAAAAGACGAACAGAGAACTGTAATCAAGGCTTTTGTCGAATGGAAAGATGTGTTTGCCGTCAGGACTCAGCAAAAGTGTAATTTATCAGCTGGCTCCGATGGTCGCCAAGATGGGACGCAATTTGTCCTTGTGGTTTCTGTCTCATTTTAATTCTGCTTCTGTTGTTTGTTTGTGTTCATCACTAGCCAACGGTGGGAAAAAAATGCCGATAATATTCAGGTGACTTAATATTGAGCTGCCGCAATGTCGAAAACTGAGAGACGTGTCTGTCTCTTTTAAGATTGTGCAATGCAGAAATTGCAGATGTGTTTTCAAAGACTGGGTGGGGTACTGTAGAAACGGAAGACGTGGAGATCTGCGAGGGATTTAAACAGACCCTGAGTTTCCTGAGCATTTCCTGCCAGTTTTAGATATGGAACTGTTCAGGTTTTATTTTCTCTTGAAATAGGGACTTCCTCCACAACCTTCCGGGCCTGACTGTGGCATCTCCATTCTCACGGTCAGATTCGACTAATTAGGTTGTGTAGTTTCCAATAAATATTGCAAAACTATGAAGTGTTAATTTGATCTGGATTGTTTGGTAAACTGTCTGATCATGTGAATCTACGTGTATTTTAAAAACAGAAGTGGTTACATTTACAAAAAAATTGAATATCCAAATGGGCAAGGCAAAAAACTGTGGTCAAATGTTGGATATGATCTGAACAATATATATTTTTTCAAGGTGGTTCTTGTGAATGCAGTTTGCATGAATTATTGAGAATTGTTTTATGTAAAGAGATATGATAAAGATCACATACAGAAAATAAATATGCTGTCTATCCAGAGGTGAAAATATAAAATAAACACATGTCAATCCAGCAGTGAAAACGGAAAATAGTGGTGGAACGGAAATGACGGAGAAAATGTAAATGAGTGAGTCTGCTGGATGCCACTGCTGAGCCGCACACTCAGGTTTATGGCTGCTGTTAATCATCTCTGCCACACGATGGCGCTGTTTTCAACACTATTGAAGCTTTGAATCTTTTCCTGAAACAACCAGAGAAAAGCTTCATATTTGTCCAGCCCAACTCAATAGTTTAGGTCTTTTTGAAAATGTTCAAGTTTAGGGTTAATACTTTTGAATATCTTGGTGTTTATTTTGGAGATGATACTTTTGTGAGTAAAAATTGGGACAATGTTGTAGAAAAAGTTGAAGGACGTCTCAAAAAAATGGAAATGGATCTTACCGCACATGTCTTTTTTTAATGGGTCGTACACTAAATAAACTACAACGCTGTGGCACGATTGTCGCGTTCACCCTCCAGCACAAGCGGGCCAAGACACAGGCAGTGTTGGTGGACTTTTACTGGGTCCCACAGAGCGTCCTGTTGGAAGGAGGGCAGGGACTCATTCATCTCGCCAGTAGGGGCGCCACTCTCCGCCTCCAGTTCATCCAGAGACTCCTTGTTGGACCCGCAGACCTTTCTGGACCCTTAGCCAGAACCATAAGGATCTGAGGCGGGAATTTGGGTCTTGCTGAGCCTTTTTTAATGGACCCGAGTGCTAAAAAACTGTGTGTCCTCCGAAAGTTCCCTGTGTGGAGGATGTTCCTTCTGTGGAGATCAGTGGATCTGTCATGGCTGTTGAAGGAGCCAGTTGGAAACATGGCAGGACCCGTCGAGATGCAGTCGCTCGGTTCGGCTGGGCTTGATCTGTGTGGACCTCATCTGATCGACACTCTCGTGCGGGAGGTAGATCCTTCAGGATCAGAAATCAATTGCTCAACACTTGGAAGTGGGAACTTGTGAAGACTGAATGATCCTTGCTGTAATGCACACGGTCCACCAGTTGTTGATGATTATTTTCCTGCATTGTCTCTTTTCCTGATTTCAGAGACTGTGCCGGCCAACTATTAGAGCCCAGAGAGACTCTCACAAATGAGTTTAATGACATGGGAGGAAAAACTGTGTCTAAAATGTTTGTAAATCTAAGTGGCGGGGCTGACAGCCCTTGGAGAGCTCATCTTGGGCTTGACACGGAGAGCGATGTACAAACCACCGTTGACCAAATCCTACAGGGTATTGAGGCTGTCGATGCTTTATTCTGTTATGAATCCCAGTGTACGTGTGGACTGAACACTTTATCACTGCTCTGGATTGGAGACTGTGCTCTTTTCCAGTTGTTCTGCCTCACGACACCAGTTACGGCAACACTTGTCTGCGTTGTGAAGACAGACACGGCACAACAGGCGGCGGGTTCACTGACATACACAACATAAGACAGCAGTCTGAGTAAATCGCCCTTATATTGCTCTCTAAAACAAATACAGATACACATACAGAACAAAGTCAAAAATATATCGTAAATAGATCAAAATAACCACACAGATAAGTACAATAACTTAATACACATCAGTTGCAGTAAAGACTTTGACTCAAAAGCAACAATTCAAATATGAAGATGAATTAAGATGGACTGGAGCCATACATAACTCACCTCTTCAGTGCAAAAATTCTAAGCATTTGTTTATCCTTGGTTTCAAATTTATTTGTAAAATTATTGAATATTAATTTCTCTTTCAAAAACATGAATACTTTGAATAACAAGACGAGGACCAACCATTACATCACAAGCTGAAGATCATCAAATTAAACATACTGAACACACAATGATCCTCAAGAAAACATTATCATACAACATTAAAGGGTCACTTCACCCATTTGCATTAAGCTTTGTATCTTTAGAAACCCAGTCATATTTTTGAATGGTCATGGTTTATTCCCTTATTTTCCCCCGAGATGGGAGAAATAAGGATTTAAGTGTTTTATTTCCTGCTTATCACGACGCAAAAATCGTCATTTTGCGTCACGATAAGCAGGAAGTCACATTTGATTGAAATGTCAACAGACTACAATGATTAGCTCATTATTATTCAAGGGTGTGGCACCCACTCACCCACAGGCCTATTACAGATCAGTGGGTGGGACTTCACTTGCAGTGGCTGAAATCAATATCCGCCATCTTGTTTGGAAGCTAAGCTAACAAGCCCTGTGGAGATATGAAGTTATGATAATGATGGAAGGGTTTTGAAAGTCTGCTGCTCATATCCGATGTTCGTGGCTATCTTTACGAGCTGCAGTATAGTTTAGAGCAGCTGAGGCTGACGGAGGAGCAGGAGACGCCCGGACTGGGTCGAGCTCGGCGGCCTGCTGTTGCCTGTACTCTCGCTGCGTGTTTCAACGATGGCAATTTCTCCTGGAGGAAATCTCTGAATCAGACGAGCACACGGACGTTTGTGTTGTGATAGTTTCGCCTTCAGAACATCCAGGTATCGTGCAGTAATTCACCATACAGAAATAAATACAAACGCCGAGTAATTCACTAATGTGTTTACAAATGTAACGTGAACTGGGTTTGTTGTTTTGGGAAGAAAGAGGCATGAAACGGCGAACATTTCAACATTTTAATAGTAAAATGAACAAATACAAAACGAAAGTAAGCCAGCGTTACACACAACAGAAACAAATAAACATAAAATCAGGCCTGTTTCTTTCTCGATCTGCTGTCGTCGCTCCCCATTTTAATGCATTCGCTCCTTCGTGAGAGATGCACCGGTCTTTCATTATCACTCACGCCACCGGCCTCGCCGTCCTCTTACATCCCTCGCCCTCGATCGTCCTGCTCGCCACAGCCAACTAACTAGACATTTTGTTTGAAATGAATTTCAAACTCTTACTCTGGTGACAGCTAATGTTAGCGATGTAGACGGAAGAGTGAATTCTCTGTTTGCGCTGCTCCGGTGGATGGGTGGGTTAGTGGGTGTGGCTTGCGGAGCTGTGCAACGCAGGGGCATTCTGGGAACTGTAGTTTTTTAACACAAATGCGCCCCTTGGTTATTTTCTGTCTTTTCTCGGTCAAGAGGGCACCAAATTAAAAAATGTTTTTACATTTTGACTACATATATGATCCACTTTCAATAAAGATTAATGTTGCAATGGGTGAAATGCTCCTTTAAAGATCGTTCAGCATCTGCCCATGTGAGGCCGCAGGAGCTCCGCAAACCACCTCTTTAATTTAGTTTTATACTTGATACAGCATTATATAGATATTTATTTAACATTTCGTTTAGGCCTATTTGAAGGTCACTTCACTTCTTATAATATTGTTGTAATCTTATAGCAGCAAAGTTCCAAGGATGTCTTCAAAAACGCAACGTTTGATGAGAAAGGAAAAACTTGAAGCTGTTATTTTAACGTATTAACCTAATTCTTGCATAGTGTGCCTTTAAAATCAATTTTAGTCCTTTATTGGATCTCACAAAATCTATGTTTTTATCATGGAAACCCCTTCCTCCATCACTTATTGGAGGGGTAAATGCAGTTACAAATCACATTCTTCCCAAATTTGTATATTATTTCAGTGTTTGCCCATATTTATTCCCAAGTCATTTTTCTCTGTCTGGAAAAGACTATCTCGTCATTTATTTGGAATAACAAGCCGGGGCGAATAAGTCCAAAGCATCTTGTTAGGCCAAAAGAGCTGGGAGCTTTGGCATTGCCTAACTTTCAGATGTATTACTGGGCAGCCAACTTCAGAAACTTATTTCACTGGTGTACAATACAATAATGTTTGTTGTTTGTAGTTCCCCAGTCACGCTGACATCTTTAGAGATAGACACTGTTGGCTAGACGACTTCTACTAATTAATTGGAAGCTGCCATCTCCTCCAACCTCCCGTCATTGAAAAGATCAAAACCTGTTTTAAATTAGAAAGAAACCTGATCTTTTCTTGAAATCTTGGAGCCCATTTTTAGATTACTTTAAGGAGACGACCTCTGGATAAACCCTTTCCCCCCTTTATTTAATTATAGAGCAATCTGGTGCACTCTAAAAAATGCTGGGTTGTTTTAAACCAATTTTCGGTCAAATATGGACAACCCAACATTTGGGTTTTTTCCATATTTGACCCAAATTTGTGTTAAAACAACCCAGCATTGTTTAGAGTGTGTTTGTACTGTGCTTGAAATGCTTTTCTTAATAAAATCTTAATATACTTCCAAACAAACATTGTCACCTTCATTTACTTGGTGAAAATAAACTGTGGTTTTATGCGTCAGTGTTTGGTGGTTCAGGACTGGGATTCGCCTCGTTCACTACGTTCTCGTACTCCGCGCTGTCTGTCACTACGTTCTCGTACTCCGCGCTGTCTGTCACTCCGTTCTCTTTCTCGACGCTGTCTGTCACTCCGTTCTCTTTCTTTGCGCTGTCGTTCTCACTCACTCCTTTGTTTTCGTTAGCACTCGTGTTCATGAGAGGAGAGTCTTCAACCGCAGTCAGATTTTCATCCTCCGAGGGAAACCCTTCAGGACGCGTTCGTTTAAAAAACCCACACTACAAACACACATGAACAGATTGGCTTGAGGATTTGAGAGGTGAATGATGACATCAGGTGTGAGGCGATCTGATTGGTTCTTACCTTCAGCAGCAGGATCAATATGATAATGAGCAGGAATACCCCGCACCCTGCGCCAATGCACACGATCAGCATTAGACTGGGTGGAACGACAAACTCCGCCCTCACTGCAATCTGAGCGGGACCGAGAGAAACTCATCACAACCAACTCCACAAACGCTGATCATCTTTGAATGCTGAAGGAGTGAGATGTGGGTACCTGTGATCTGTGGGGGTCGTCCTGCAGAGTGAAGGAGAGATAGTTATAAATATGACAGAATACTGTAAGACTGACGTCCGTCATGGACGATCAGCACAGGCACAACACCAGTTATGGCAAAGCTACAGGTTTCTTTCTCTCATCACCTTCAGGCCGGTCGAGGTCTGGTTGTAGCGGCTTCTGTTGTAGTGGAGCTCGGCGCTGATGTTCAAGACGAAATCCTCTCTGAACTCGTGGAAGGAGTATTTCTACAGCAGAAGAAACAGAGTCTGAGTTCAGAGTTACTCCATCTTTAACTGGTGTGTGTTTGTGTGTGTTCGTCACTCACGCTCTCGTATTGCGTCACGTTCCGGAGAGCTGCGTCTGCCGTCAGGATGAAGTGAACGGCTGAAGATCTCTGCAGATCAAACTGAACACACTCGAACTTCCCGCAGTGACCGTCCTGACACATCAACACAACACTGAGAACTGAAACGCCGACACCAATAAACCAGAGGATCAACTGAACTAAACAGCCGGAGAGTGCCTTACTGTGACTGCTTGTCATCGGATCTTAAATGGATCGTTCACCCAAATATGATCATTCAGCGTTTATTCAGCCTCATGTTGTTCGAAACATGTATGATGTATAATGCTTTTTAAATAACCTTTCTAATCAGTTTTCTCCAATCAGCATCCCAGATAGCTTAGAAGAACTCGAGGTTGCTCACCCATTGGCTGTGCTGCGGCAACTTCACATCCAATGGCGCGGGCGGCTCCGATGAGCTATCATAACGTCATACACGTCAGAGCCCGCCACAAGGGGCCATAGCCCATAAAAGCCCCCAAAATCGGCATTTTAACAGGTTACATCGACTGAAGCGTCACACTGCCATGATACTCTACACAACGGCTACGCAATACTCGTTCCATTACTCTCAGGTAACCGAGGGTACGTTAGTAACCAAGGAGTTCCCTTTCGAGAACGGTCACTTCACATTTCGTAGCTATACCCAGTGGGGACACCATGTAAAGCGCCGCACCGAGTCGCTGCAGCTCGAGAACGCTGAGCTTATAGAGCCAGCCCGAAACCAGTGTGTAATAATAAGACCAGACATATACCTCTATATAATGTAATGCCCAAACATCTATTTTTAACCCTATCACTTATTGTGTCCAATCAGCGCAGGGGGGTGTGAGATATGACTGTCAATCACAAGTCATGCACGCACAAGTCAGTCACATGCACACGCCTGAAGTTCGCGCAGTAGCGAAGAGTGATGGCGGAAACGTTTCAAATTCCTCGGTTAACATCAAGAGCGAGGAGCTCAAAAACCACACAGGAAAAGAGAAAGAAGTACAGAAAGAAATTGACCGTGCCTGTAACAAAACCAGGATAAACATCAGATTGGCATTTAAACGATGGAGAGATTTACATGATTTATTTGGGTTCAAGCTGGATGCAGAACTTGCAACATTTCTTCTCGACAGGTAATTCTGCTTTATCAACCAGTTACTTTATTTGTTAGTGTTATGTAAGTAATCTTAGCATGTTTGCCCAAATGTGTTGGTATGGATAGCTAACTGCCGCATATACCACACAACAATAATAGCATTTTAGACAGACGATGGTGTTTTTTTTTTACGTTTAATTGGTGGGTAATCTATTTCGTAGCAATCTACCATCTCATACTAAGATCATGTTGGTTTGCATGCATGTTTGAAAATCGGGTGCACACCACTGATCTATATAGAATGATATCAGTGGTGCACACGCATGGACGAGCACAAACTCGGTGCGAGGGTATTCGTGGATTCCTTTCTTGAAAAAAATGATATCTGCGAGAATTTCCTGTCAGGATTTAGACCGCATCATAGTACCGAGACAGCTCTCACTAAAGCCACACATGATCTGCTCTCATCGTCCGATCGAGGTTGTATATAATCTCTCTATTAGTGTTACTCGATCTTAGTGCTGCATTTGACATCATTGACCACAACACTCTTTTAAATAGACTAGAAAATGATGTTGGCATTTGTGGAACTGCACTAGCATGGTTTAAATCAGTGTGTAGCAGTAAATGAAGAGATGTCTTATCCATCACGAGTTCAGTATGGTGTACCACAAGGCTCAGTACTAGGACCGCTGCTGTTCCTCTGTACATGCTGTCATTAGGAAACATGGAAATAGCTTTCACTGTTATGCTGATGATACTCAGCTCTATATTTCTTCAAAACCTAACGAAACTTACCAAACCACAAAATTAATAAATAAAGGTGACTTGACTTGACATGAGAGTGAGTAAATGACTGAATGATCCTGTTTTGGGTGAACGAGCACTTTAACAGCAGCTGTAAAAGGGTCTATGATCTCTTACCTGCGGCTGGATGAATCCACACGGCACTGAGTTCTGTAGAGAAGAACAGAAGATGTTTATTCAGCAGAACACGTGCTGGTTTGATGGTATGAGCTGATGAACGAGTGACGCACCTCCTGCATGCTGAAGTTCTGCGGGGTTAAAATCACATGTGCAGTTTGACAGGGCAGGGAGAGCTTGAGCGACACCGGCAGACCTTTAACACCCAGATTCTCCACCTGTGGACACAAACACACAGACACACACCAATCTGATCCCATCAAGCCCAAAAACAACACCATGAAGCTGTAGATGTGTGTGTGACTCTCTGACCTTGTAGACGATGTTGAGAGCTTTTGGACCTCTGTCCTCCAGAGAGAAGTTCAGATACGTCACAGAGACTTCAGCCGCTCTGACAAACACACAATAACTCAATAACTTCTCAGTCAATCATAAGTTTTTCTGTCATTTTAATATAATGTTAATGTCCCAGTGCATTAACTGCTGATAATAAAACAGAACAAAACTTTTCCAAACAGAAAGACATTTAGACGTTCAGAAACGGAAGAAGTGAAGTTGAATGCCGCTCACAGACTGATCGCCAGATCAACGGCGTACTGAACCGGGACGCTCTTCCTCACCGCCGTATGGTTGTTTCCATTATTATCACTGGACAAACATACAGAATTTACTCATGAATGAACATGAAGTCATTCTTCATGAAGGTCAGTCATTCTGATATGAAACAGCCCTGAAAACAAATAAATCTGTCAAACCTGTTAGCGGTGATCATCATCTCCATCCTGTCGGACCAGTCGTAATCCCACTTCGCCATACGAAAGGCTGCCAGAAACCGAGTCTAGAAAACAGTAGAAATCACAGATGTTGGTATATAGAGAATGGTTGAAAACATGGTAACACTTTATTTCGATAGTCCACTTTAGACATTATACAAACTATACAGTACGTAACTTTTCAACCACATGTCAACTAACTCTCATTGGAATATTAGTAAACTGTCAGCTTAATATCTGCTAACACTTTATTTTGTTGGTCCCCTAACAGATATTCAACTGACTATAAGTAACTTGGCGACTACAAGTAAACTATTCTATTAACCCAAAGCCTAACATCTAACCATAACCAAACAGTCTACTGACAGTCTACTACTAATTCTCTAATGAGAGTTAGTTGGCATGTAGTTGAAAAGTTACTTATAATTAGTAGAAAATCTAAAGTGACTATCGAAATAAAGTTTAACTGAAAACATTAACATCGTAATCATCTCTCACCTATTTATGACCTCTATAAGGTAAATAGAGAATGGTAATTTTCGGGGTGAACTGTCCCTTTAAGAGAAGGGAGCGGACGGGAGAGCGAGCGCGTTCCCGTGAAACTGAAACAGCCGTTATTCCTCTGAGAATCTCCGCGGGATGCGTCACTAGATTCACAGGTAATTTACTCATATATTCATTTTATCCACATTATTCTGCTCTAAACAATGCGCGCTGCCATGACGACGACTCCGTTTGCCAACTTCCGGTTCGAGTTTGGTCTATGATTTTTTGCCATGTGTTTTAGATTGTCTCATCCCCACATCGCTAAACTGAATCGAAGAAAACATTCACCAAATGTGATTTGATCACGTTATTGTTTATAAAATCACAGATAAAAACAAAATGAAGGTTTTTCTTTTCTTCATAACTTCGAAAGGATAGCTGATGCATGACTGCACGATCTCCCAAATCCAGCTGGACTCCTGCAACGTTCGAACCATCGCAGTTTTGAACCAATCAAAGATTAAATGAATAACTCATTAAGACAGACTTGACACTAGCTAATGGTGGATAAGTTTTAGTTTGAAAAATTATAATCTAAGTTTTTGTTCTGTTTCAAAATACTGTGTTGAAAATGTTATTTTTCAAACATTAATTCATAATTAATGCCATTGTAACTGCAGTGTAAATATGCGACCCTTGAGCTGCACTAAACAGTCTGGGTAATAATATAAATGCCACTTCTGAGCCACTTGTACAGCACAAACATGGATTATGTTGATACCAATTTCATTTTATAAAAGCATTTAATGTAAGTAATTGTTTACATTTGTGAGTCTTGCATGAACTATGACACATACCTTTAATAAGGTTAAAAAACGTTCCCCTTATAAATGTAAAAAACGGCCGTTGGAAGTAAATGTAAGGATATATTTCTGCCACTGTCCTGTAAATTCATCTCCTCAGTGCTTCTGTGTGTGCATCTGTTGTTACCATGAGGAAATATACTAGTCTGTCAGTGTGTGTGTGTGTGTGTGTGTGTGTGTGTGTGTGTGTGTGTGTTACCGTGGTGCCGCTGCGGTACACTGGTAGATTGATACTGCAGGTGGTTCTGTTCATAGCACCGCCATCACGATCACCACAACTGCTTCGAGTCCGGCTGGGCTGTTTGTTGAACACACACACACACACACACACACACACACACACACACACACACACACAGTTGATAGACGATCACCATCAGATTAGAGAACGTCTCTTTTCAGACATTCCACGACCCAAAGAACATCTGGCAACACACAACACACCGATTCAACAAACTCGACAAAGTGTCTGTAGCTGTTGGTCGACGTCTGTGAATTGAACTTTAAACAACACAACACTAATATTTAGATATTTAGAAACCTACTTTATATCTTTGATTCTTTGACCTATATTTTTATTGTAAAGTTAAACTGAATATTTCAGAATGTAGAATTGGCACCGTTTCAGTTTCAAAATTGGAATTTAAATTTAATTCTGAATGACACACAACTGTAATATCAGCGGTTTACTGGAAATGAAGTTCTGTCATGAACCGCTAGATGGCGTAGCTGATTGGTAGCTGAGGGATCACATCATCATCATCTCTATTGCATTTCTATACACAGCTGATTGGTTGCTGTTGCATCAGTGGCCAATGAGCTGCAGCTCAATATTCAAACAAACACCAGCAGTGTTGCTGTTAGCAGTTAGCAATCTGTCGCGCGCTTTCACAACGCATCTGAAATCAACATCTAAGATAAGTGCACACTGTTTAACTCCATATCTCTGTGCAAATTGTGTGGTTTGTTCATTAATTCCCAAATGAGCAATCATAACAGTTTAATCTAAGTCTTTCGTTAGCAATCTTGTGGAGTGATTTACTAAACATACAAGCTGCAGCTTTTACTCAGTTGTGTTTATGCCGCAAGCAAGCCGTCTGTTGTGTGTCATTGCTGTGAGGATATGCTGTCTAAGCTATGGATATGAGAATAGTTTCAGGTAATATAAGCATTCGTACTTTCAGCGGTGTTAACACACCCTGTTTTTTGGAGGATAACACACTAGTGTGCTACTACACTAGTGTCGAGACGGATCTCAACTTATCACGGGGTCCATGGTTTGATTAAAGTCAATTTTATTTTAAAAGGCTCTACTATAGCTGCCACAGCCTCTCTGTTATCACCATTCAACTCAATGTCCAGCCCACGGCGCTATCTGATTGGTTACACCTCAGGAGTAATAGCCTATCAACACTTGCGAGACGGTTGCCTTGGCTTTTGGCTTGCTTAGTTGGGGAAATTTAATATTCAACAATATTATTGATCTGTGTTGTATTATTTTCATGTTATCACTGTGAAGCTGCTTTGATACAATCTGTATTGTAAAAAGCGATATATAAATAAAGGTGACTTGACTATCGTGGATATAGGTACTGTGTTTCAACTGATATTTAGATTTTAATACCAAAAGCATTTTCAGAAGGTTTTTTCAGATTTTGACAGTCCTTAGTTTGACGTGTGGACGGCGGTACCTTAACAGTTTCAAATTTGGAGAGCGAGAGGCCTTCTGGGTAGTGCAGCACTATGCTGGTGTTGAAGGAGTCGTCGCCTGTGTTGGCCAGCGATACGCCGACGGTGAAATGAGCTTGATTCACCACCAGTAACGTGTCGTTCCTGAAGAACAAGGATGCAGAATCTTCATCACTTTCTCATGTTTAAGAATGGAAATATTCAGAAGCATTTACAGACATATTTAACATTAGTATCATGTCTGATGGATCTATCAGTGGTTTCTCACGTAAAAGTGAAGTTCAGCTTCAGATCGGCCACACAGCTGTTTGAATTACAGTTCCTTTGAAACGGCACCTAATAACATACCAAACAGAACCTTTCATAGAGCTTTTGAATGTTGCAGAAACTTCATACAGTAAAGCTGAAGGACCTGATATTTCTAGACAGAGAAATTGTGTATAAATTGTGATGTCAGATAAGCTCACCTCGACAGACTCCTCTGTCCTGCTGTGGATGTCAAGGATAGCCGTGGAGTTTTCAGAAAGCGTCTCGGTTTGTGAGAAATTCATTCGTATCTTCAGCGGAGACACTGTGTCTCTAATGCAGTCCTAAAACAGACACAACATTTGCTGTTAACCCGAAGCTGCTGTGATTGGCTGAAGCTGTGAGAGACGAAACGCACTGGCATGAAGATGGGGAAACTGGAACAGGAGATCCCAGAATCCAGCAGGACAAACTGCTGCAGAGTCCTGGACGACGGATCGCTCTGATCCAAGAATCCTCGATGGAATTCTCTCATCACATCGACATTCAGGTTCAGAGAAATATTCAGACTCGTCTCGAGAGATCCTGAGAGAGATGAGAGGGGTAAGACTTATGGAGGCCATGCTCTTCATGAGACTGGGACTCTGAGATGTATTTGACGTTACCACTGCTACCGGTCCGCTCGTTCACCGTGAAACACGAAGTGAGATTAAACGCATTAAGCACTTTGTCACCCGGGCATTCAAAGTCGTTCAGATTGATTTCTTTGGGACTGAAACTGAGCTGCGCAGATACAGACATCACAGGCCGAGCCCTGAGAAGAGAGAGAAAAGGGTAAATAGCTAATGGGACAGTGAGACTATCTGGGGCTAGAAAAACTTGACCAACTCAAATTGATAATTAGATTGCTCAAATCATTTCATTCTCCAAACTAAGGGTTCAGTTGGAAACTGGCTCTGTTTGAGTACAGTCACTTTAGTAGTTCATAAATGAGACTGCAAGAGAATCTTTCCATTATTTTGTAAATGTGATGTGAAATGTCCTACTTGAGCAGCACAATCCCTCCTTTAGCTCCGATCACGACATCTGTCAGATTATCATCGCTCATGTCCATCTGACCAGACAGAGACACTCCAAACTGCTGCAGACCGGGCAGAACCGAGCGCGCTGGGATCCGCTACACACACACACACACAGAGAGATCTACTGTGCTACAGCGGTTCATCATTGTACACGTTTAGCCGGCCGTGTCTGTCTGTTTATCTGAGAACATTGGGCTCGTCTGGGATTCTGGGTTAATCTGGGCACAAACACAGAGTTTGGGATTGAGGGAACTGAACTCTCACCTGAGGAGTGTGTTTGGTGTTTATTCCACGTGTCCTGTCGCCCAGGTAGATGTAGACGACTCCCTCCCCTTCGTTCTCAAGCGGCGCCCCGACTGCCACATCTGACAGGCCGTCTCCATTCAGGTCCTTTAGTGAAGCCAGAGATGCAGCAAATCTGCCGGTGTTTGTCTCATTCAGTGTCTTCTGAAAATACTAGAGAGAGAGAGAGCATGATCTGTATTCGTCTACACATGACCAGCTCCAAAACAATGCATTTCCCTGATGAAAAATTACGTTCATTCATTGCTAAAAAAAGGATGAATTTTCTAAACTTGTTAAATCACCTAAATCAACAACTTGTATGCTAGACCCTATACTGACTAAACTACTGAAAGAGGTCATAGATCCTCTTCTCAATATCATTAATTCATCTTTGTCGCTAGGATACGTACCAAAAACTTTTAAGCTGGCTATGATAAAACCGCTTGTTAAAAAATGTGACTTGATCCTACAGAATTAGTCAATTACAGGCCGATCTCGAATCTACCTCTTCTGTCTAAGATAAAAAGCAGTATCCTCAGTGCTTTGTGCCCTGGTGATTATGCTGCTCCGCCCACACGCCACGCCTCCAGCCACTTGTTTTTTTCCGCGAAGACTCGATACAGCCTATCTTTCTTTAATAAATATAATAAAACTAAAGACTTTTTGGAGATATGAAAGATGCAATACTACTCTATAGGTACTCAAGATGAACATGAGATTGACTGAAAAACTGCATTGGCTCTCTATTTAACATTGTATACATTTTTAAATATTACTGATTAATCACAAAGCACTAAATGGTTTAGCTCTGCTGTTCTTTGAGCGAGCTCTTAACGCATTATAGTCCTTCACGTCTATTGCGATCTCAAGACTCCGGCCTATTTAGCGCCAAAACTTTGGAACAGTCTTCCTAATATTGTCCAGGAAGCAGACAGTTCAAATCTAGACTTAAAACACATCTCTTTGGCCTAGCATACACATAACACATTATAGACTTCTATAATTCAATGTTAGGCTGCATAGATTAGATCAGCCGGAACGGGGAACACGTCCCATAAATCCTGATGTACTCATTACATCATAAGAAGAATGGCGTCTACGCTAATTTTAGTCTCTCTGTTTATACCGATTTTTACAGCAGTCCGCCGTATCCAGATCTGATGAAGGACCTGTGTCTAGATGCGACGACAACTCAGTCCTGAAGTGTTAACTAGTCTCTCCCCTGTGAAGGCCTCCCTCCCTTTACCTCTGTACAGATAAAACGTTGTCATGATAATTACGGTTCTCGTGGCTACGCAGACAGGACATTTTTCTCTATTATACATTTTTAAGACCAGAAAATTGGTTTGTTGAGGCTTGATTTGTGAAGGACTACACGCCTGAGTATTCAAACGCACATACCTATGGACTGAACACATCATGCGCATGTACGCACCGTCTGCGTTTTTGAGGTTTCCGCACAGATAACAGATTAGCGCTTACACCTTCTAACCTATTTCAAGGAGTGCGTTCTCGAGACGCTTGTGTTTTTTTTGGACAACTTCATTCCTGGAGGGCCACTATCCACAACTAATCAAGGTCTTCAGGATTACTAAGCTACAGGCAGGAGAGTTTTTATCAGGGTTGGAGCTAAACTCTGCTGGACAGTTTCCCTCCAGGACCGAAGTTGCCCATCGCTGCACTGGAGTAACGCAATGGTGATGACTAGCAACTTTCCAGTCACAGACCCTGAACATTAACCACAGGCATTACTAAAGAAGAATCTTGTGAATCTGTCCATACCTCCTCTGACAAAGCGTAGACGTACAGCCTCCCTTCTGCCCTCGGCTGAGACTGGTGAAATAACGGAGCTCCGACCAGAAGGAAATCTGAGTCTCCATCCGAGTCCACATCCAACAGACTCAGAGACGCGCCAAAATACGAGCCAATCTGATGCCAAAAATGAATCAAAATGAATGTAATTGCATTCTAGCATATGATCTTTATTGCCTGATGTTCACAGAAGAAATATGAAAAGAACATGTTCCACTAACACCTCACAAGCAGTCACTCAATACTTGAGGTCATCTGAATTTATAATATTCAGAATAACTTATTCAGTTAACCCTATTTTTTTATTAAAATATCCTAGATGTATTATTTTAATTCTGTTAAGTTCACTATAATTAAACTATTACAGCTTCTACAGTGAGTGGTTGCTAGGGCATTGCTAAGTGGTTGCTAACTAGCTGCTAGAGTTTTGCTAGGTGATTGCTTGGATGTTCTGGGTAACTTAGGCTGTTTATAAGTCGATTCTAGGGAGTTCCCAGAGCTCTGTAAAGATGTTTGTGGTTGCTTTGCAGTTGCTAGGGGGTGGTTACTAGGGTGTTGCTAGGAAGGTACTAAGTGGTTGGTAGATGGCCGGTGAGGTTTTTGAGATGGTTTTAATGGTTTTGTAAGAGTGTTTCATAGTGTGGTTGCTTCTTCCGTAGGATTTGTAAAGCCCCGCTCTTGCTGATGGAGAGTGTTAATATCGTGTCAGAGGGTTCTTCTTCACTAACCTGTTCTCCGGTGATGTTCCTCGTCACTGTCCATGTGCTTTCATTATTGGTGAAGAGGGTCACCAGACCCTTGTGTTCGGCCCGCGGAGCCCCGGAGAACAGAAGAGAGACGCCGCCTCTCATTCCCAGAACAGCAGAGTAACCTGAACATCATCAGCATCATTAAAACATGCACAGACACTTCACATCAGACAAGGACGGACCAACAGCTTCAACATACCCATGTACGAGTCTTTACTGACAGATGGATCCTTAATCTCAGTCTCTTTAAATCCAGATCCCGATCCAGTCACTTCATACAGAGATCCACGCCAATCATTAGATCCAACTGAACCGACCATCATAGATTCCTGAAACAAACGCAACAGTCTCGGCTTCAGTCTCGGCATATTGACTCATTACAGTCAATAATCACCAGAGATTCTTAAAAGCTGCTCTTCCGATCTGGTTGCTTTATGCAATTTCCAGGAGTTTGTGTGTGCAGGTTTATATTTGCTACATTTATGTGGTTAGTGGCATTGAGTCTTTGAAAGTTGTCCAGAGTTTTTGTTTAGCAGCAAATGCAGCAGATCAGCTTACATCAAGTGGGAAACCCAGCATTGATTAATGTGTTTTAAATTTCTATAGTGTATCACCCATTTCTACAGCCGTCACAGAGTCGTAATTGTTCCAGGGCACTTGATACATTCACAACCTACACATTCCCACAATGCACCAACCAGCAGCATTTAATGAGATTCCATAAACTACTTTTATACAATAACATGAACTATTCCTTATAGAAATAGTATTTTATTTAACTTGTATATGACATATTTCTGACCTTGTGGTAGAGGACACTGAATCCACTCTGTGATAACTCTTTCTGTCTGTCTTTGCTGTCTACGTCCTTTGACCCTGAAAGCACAAAATGAAAACTCTTAAATCATCAGTGGATTCTTCTTTAGCTGAATTTCCATTTTCGTTACGCTTGCATTTTACCTTCAATGTTGTAGATCTTTTTTTGCAGATTGTCAAGAAGTCCTTCGAGACCTTTGTAGTCTTGAATGTAGAATGTGTTGTTGTCCTTTGGTTCTGAAGCCAGGCCCTTTAGTTTGACTAAGCTAACACGTCCCACCTGGCAAACACACATGTCATTAAGTCGGTCTGTGCAAAAACACTTTGAATAACTATGAAATTAATCGGACCAATATGTAAAACATAATTTATTTATTGAAAGCTGAAGTGTGTCATTGCACAACTAGAGACACCAAATTACACAAATAATGGCCGTTTCCAGACAGGTTTCTTGAACACTCTCCTAGTTTGCCATTGGTCAGTCAATCAGATATTCCTGCCCCAAAAACTTGTTTGTTTGACAAGCTGACATTTCAGGCAGCTCAAACAAACCACAGAGTCACAGTGTTTCAGCCCTTAGGAATCAAACTATCAGTGACTTCATGGAACTGACACACCACAAACTAAGTGACAAGCTTGAGCTTTAAGCAAACTCACCCCAATGATGAAGCGAAGGATATTTTGCTCATCGCATCTTTTGAGGACATTTTCCTCATCATTATCAGTAGGGTCTCCATCTGTGATGATCACCAGGGCTTTCTGAGCACTGAGATCGGCTCCAGACGACACGTTATTCAGGAAATTCTTTCTGGTGATGTAATGAATGTAAATAATTATTTGATCAGCCTCAACACTTTCTTTCAACAATGTGTTTTTAACTTATCATTTATGCAATGACAAAAGTCCAACTCCACTGTGTTTAACAAAAAAGAGCCATCTTTGATTTTCATTTATTGTGTATTTCAAGACTGTTTCTGTGTGTACAGTGGGGCCAAAAGTATTTAGTCAGCCACTGATTGTGCAAGTTCTCCTACTTAGAATAATGAGAGAGGTCTGTAATGTTCACCATAGGTACACTTCAACTATGAGAGACAAAATGAGAAATCAAATCCAGGAACTCGCATTGTAGGATTTTTAAAGAATTTATTTGTAAATTATGGTGGAAAATAAGTATTTGGTCACCCACAAACCAGCAAGATTTCTGGCTTTCACAGACCTGTAACTTCTTCTTTAAGAAGCTCTTCTGTCCTCCACTCGTTCCCTGTATTATAGGCACCTGTTTGAACCCGTTATCTGTATAAAAGACACCTGTCCACAGCCTCAAACAGTCACACTCCAAACTCAACCATGGCCAAGACCAAAGAGCTGTCGAAGGACACCTGGAAGAAAAGTATAGACCTGCACCAGGCTGGGAAGAGTGAATCTACAATAGACAAGTAGCTTGGTGTGAAAAAAATCAACTGTGGGAGCAATTGGAAGAAAATAGAAGACATACAAGACCACTGATAATCTCCCTCGATCTGGGGCTCCACGCAAGATCTCATCCCGTGGGGTCAAAATGACCATGAGAACGGTGAGCAAAAATCCCAGAACTACACGGAGGGACCTGATGAATGACCTGCAGAGAGCTGGGACCAAGTAACACACTACACCGAGAGGGACTCTAATCCTGCAGTGCCTGGCGTGTCCCCCTGCTGAAGCCAGTACATGTCCAGGCCCGTCTGAAGTTTGCCAGAGAGCATATGGATGATCCAGAAGAGGATCGGGAGAATATCATGTGGTCAGATGAAACCAAAATAGAACTTTTTGGCAAAAACTCAACTCGTCATGTTTGGAGGAAGAAGAATGCAGAGTTGCATCCCAAGAACACCATACCTACTGTGAAGCATGGGGGAGGAACCATCATGCTTTGGGGCTGTTTTTCTGCAAAGGGGACAGGAAACCTGATCCGTGTTGAGGGAAGAATGAACGGGGCCATGTCTTGTGAGATTTTAAGCCAAAACGTCATTCCATCAGTGAGAGCCTTGAAGATGAAACGTGGCTGGATCTTCCAGTATGACAATGATCCCAAACACACCACCCGGGCAACGAAGGAGTGGCTCCGTAAAAAGCATTTCAAGGTCCTGGAGTGGCCTAGCCAGTCTCCAGACCTCAACCCCAAAGAACATTTGTGGAGGGAGTTGAAAGTCCGTGTTGCCCCGATACATCACTGCTGTACTGCTCTCATGAAATTGCATGTGTATGACACGCCAATTCGTATTTCCATTTTTGGTGTCCTATCAACACGCATAATTGCTTTTCAGCGTGTTTATGAATGCTGTTGACTTAACGTTATTACTGTATATATAAATATATGACCTACCCCAACCCCATCCCTAAACCTACCCGTCACTGGGGTTAATGGCATTTACGAGTCTTCCCTTACCATCCTAGGAAAAAAAAATATCACTCCCCAGATGTAGATCTACATTTTGCTTCGTTTCGCTGTGACATTTAACGGCGTGTACACACGCGGAATTACTCGCACATTAATGGCGTAGACATACACGCATACACGTGGATACACGCGGATAGCTGAAAATGCGTATAGATAAACCACTTGACTTGAAAGTGATGATGTCATGTTGGCTGTAGAGGAGATCTGCATGGAGGAATGGGCCAAAACACCAGCTACAGTGTTTGCAAACCTGCTGAAGACTTACAGGAAACGTTTGACCTCTGTCATTGCCAACAAAGGTTATGTTACAAAGTATTGACTTTTGTTATTCACCAAATACTTATTTTCCACCAAAATTCACAAATAAATTCTTTAAAAATCCTACAATGTGATTTCCTAGATCTTTTTCTCATTTTACCTATGATGAAAACAGACCTCTGTCGTTATTCTAGGTAGGAGAACTTGCACAATCAGTGGCTGACCTAAATAGTTTTTGGCCCCACTATAAATTCAGTGAACGTTCATAAACATATGGAGGTTTCACTCACAAGACATAGTTGATTGCTCCATGTGTGTTTGTGAGAGTTTTTATGCGTTCCTCTCTCATGAGTTTGCTTTCAGCGGAGCCGTCCCGATAGTCGTTGAAGTCGAACACAGTACTGAATGTAGATGAAAACTGGACGGCAGCAAACTGACACACACAACAGGCACACGTGCCGTTAACATCATTAGCAAACTATATAGACGATTACATGTCAATATTTCCACATTAATAGTGGTGGATTGATTTACCTTTATGGATGAGTTTGAAAGCTTGTTCATAACATCTTTAATGAAGTCCTTGTTCAAATCAAACTCGTGTTGTTTCATACTGCTGGATCCGTCAAAGAGAAACACCAGATTGACTTCTCTCTTTGTGCATTCTGCAGAAACACCACAAGATATGGAAACACATCTGTTACGCTAACTTCTTTTAGCTATCACACCATAAATTATTAACAAGATATTTACATAATGTCTTTAATTGAGTTGTCCATAATCATCACACCAACTGGAATGTTAGTTAGAACCGAACACATGTTTTACAGTATTAAAGACTGAAATAGTTAAACTGCATTCAGTGCTAAGTGTCGTTATCCGCTGGACTCGTCAGACCTTGGTAAGCGGCGGTGAAGTTTGAGACGGCCTGTAATCTGCTGTTGAACTGGTAGCAGACGCCATTCAGATACGAGTTTCCATCACACTCATGAGGAAGATACGGACTGCAGCTCTGAGAAAGAGACACAATATCTGAAACATCAGGAGGATCAAATCACACAAATTCTTTAATAGTTTCTATAAACATTTTTTCTACAAACATGTTCCCCTTTTTTTACTTGCCCAAAAATGATAATTCTGTCATAACTTGCTCTCCCTCTGTAATGCGGGAACGAGGTGCGTGATGCAGGATCAGAGGTGTAAAGTCCAGGGCTCAGAAAGTAAAAGTACTGCCATACGTTTATTCCACCTATTTAACTAATTCACACGGGAAACCAACATCGTTTTCCTGAGGCCTCCGCTGCGAGAACAACCTCGGTTGCAACCTTAGAGGTCCTACTACTCTGATTAGGACCTCTTCGCCTGAAGGAGGGTCCTCAGGTCTGGTCAGAGGACTTTGAGCAAGAGTGTTTTCTCTGTTGCCAGACTCCCGAGGGAGGGGCTCTATTGGCAACGCTCTCCTTTTGTACCTGATGGTACGAAGAGCTCGTTGGCGGCTGAGGCTAGCTGCTCGCTACAGCCTTCTTTGACTTGGATTTTGAGCGGCGAGGGAGAAATTGCTGGAACGCGGCAGATTGCTTCCTCGCCTCCTGAAACCAATCAACAACAGTATTTACTGCGTCACCGAATAGGCCAGAAAGTGAGAGCGGCACATCCAGGAGAAAAGACTAATCTTTTTATTTAATACCAGATAAGTTCAGCCACAGATATCTCTGCATCAGCTGATAGCACGGGCCGTCTTCTTCGTAGTCCGGAGAGACAAATCTGTGGCTTTACGCAGCTCCGTAATGCCATTTGTGATGATGCAGTGCGAGTTCCCTCAGTAGGGAACCACATTTTCACATTCACCCTTTGTGCGTTTCATTAAAGAATGAACGTTTGAATGGGCATGAGCGAGGTAAGTGATGACAGAATTAATTTCAGGGACGGTTTATGAAGTTTTAGTGAGTTGTCAATTTCTCTCCTACAATCAGTATAAAAGTAAATGCAGTTCAATGAACACAAGTACAGAAGCGACTGTGATCAGAAGTCAAACACTGAAGTGACCAATGAAGGAAGATGCTGAACTCACAGTCAAGCGTCCGGCAGCACCAGACGACACAGCAGAAGACATGCCGAAGAACCGAACGCTCTCTGAGTCTGTCAATCATTAGAGAGAGAGAGAGACCACAGTATGAGCACCCAAACCACACAGTCAGATGGAGATGAACAATTAAAGTCAACAGAAAGTCCATGACAGAGTGTGTGTGTTAGCGTGATCATGACAGAGTGTGTGTGTGTGTGTGATACCTGGCCTGTGCAGAGGTGTGCAGGACTGCAGATCTACTGTGCAACTGTACATTTCACCTGTTGAGTTTCCTTTTAATGGCGCTCCGACGATGATCCTGCAAAAACACACTCACGATCAATCAGAAAACTCCCTAGCAACCAGTGTGTGTGTGTGTGTGTGTGTGTGTGTGTGTCACTCACTGTTTCCTGTTTTCAAACTCAGACTGATAAACGCTGTAACCAAAGAACTCTTCTGCCGAGCCGTTGAATCTCAGTGGATGTTCAGTGTCCATATTGAAGGCCTCTGCAAGAGACGCTGGAGGAGAGAGAGAGAGAGAGAGAGAGAGAGAGAGAGAGAGAGAGAGAGAGACAGAGAGAGAGAGAGAGAGAGAGAGAGAGAGAGACCGTTGAGACATCAGGAGACGTTCTCTTAAAGATTCACAGTTTCTCTTCCTGTTTGACAGTTTCATAAGACGCTGAAACTGCCGAAACTAGAACTAACAGAATGACCAGCGCTAACAACACCAACACACTCTAGCTCTGGGCACTTAGCCCATCTCACGGACAGAAGTGTGGACACACACACAGACAGAGAGAGACACACACACACACACAGACAGAGAGAGACACACACACACACACAGACAGAGAGAGAGAGATGCACACACACACAGACAGAGAGAGACAGATAGATATAGGCATCATGTATCTGAGTCTGACATTAAATTAAAGAATGGCTACCATCAATGTGCAGTAAATCGTGTGTGTGTGTGTGTGTGCTCGCATTCACACGTGTGAGTTCCTGTCAACATATGTATACCCACACCACAAAACCACCACACCCTGTTCCCAACACACACACACACACACACACACACACGCACACACACATCACCTCAACTTAATGTAAAAGTTTGATTTATTAAGTTAACATAAATTTAAAGCAAGCATTCCACACACACACACACACACACACATGAGCCTGCACACACACACACACACACTCTGATCTAAATGATGTGTTGTTGATAAAGTTAATTTTAAGTTTACGAACTACGCAAATGCAAAAACAAGCAAACTGCGCAAATTCTATATTTAATGTATGGTGATATGTGTGTGTATCAGTGTGTGCTAAATGATGAAGTGTGTTCTGACAGTGTGTGTGTGTGTCTTACCCCAAACGAGCAGAATCCATCCGAGCATCTCCATCGCTGCCTGTCTGTGACACACTTCTTCCTGTTCGTGTCTTAATCACACACTCATTTCCTCATTAACATGCTGTTTCTCACCCCCGCAGGGTGTGTGTGTGTGTGTGTTTCTCACAGATCGAACAGCAACACTGAAGGTAAAGTCATGGTGTTTGCAATCGTACTCATCACTGAGAAACACACATCAGAACTGAAGATCATGAGAAAAAGTGCACAGCACAGGAAGGGTGTAGCTAACACACACTCACACACACACACACACACACACACACACACACTCTTATAGGACGCCGTATGAGACAAAACGCATTGAAACACTTGCGATACACACTGAAAACTTGCTTCAGTGTGTATCGCAAGAGTTTCAATGAATCAATTAAAAACATCCATCTTGCATTTTGCAGACGCTTTAGCCAATAATGTTTGTGTCTCCGGATCCCAATAATTAGTAATTCCCACAGAAGTATCTAGTAACACTTTCATCTATGAGCTATTACTTTTTAATTATTTGAATCCGTATTATAAAGTGAAGATCATTGGAACGAACTAGTAATGACTCAAGTGTTACTACATGATCTAGTCATGATTTGTGCAACCGTTTGAGATTTCTGGTGAACTTTAGTATACTTTTAGAAAATGTCTTTAGTAACTCTTGAGTAATTACTAGTTAGTTCCAATGATCTTCACTTTATAATACAGATCCAAATAATTAGTAATTCCCACAGAAGTATCTAGTCACACTGTCATCTGTGAGCTATTACTTACTAATTCGTTAATAAGAGTTTCTTTTAGTTAATAGTAGTTACTAGATTCTTAATAAACTTTTTCAGTAGTTCTCTGGGAAATATTAAAAAAATAGAAGTTATTGATTACTTAATAGTGAAATACCACTTTCATCTGTGCGCTATTACTTACTAGTTTGTTAATCAGAGTTTCTTGTTAGTTAATGATAGATACTAGATTGTTAATATTGTGTTACTCATTGGTTCTTGTGTAGTTATTCATTAACGAAGGAACCGTATTCTAAAGTGTTACCAACATTTTTATTGAAGAAAAATAAACTCGTCTTTCTTTTGGGTGTCACTTTTCCTGTATAATAACATTGTCATTCCTTTAAACATTATTAATTATAGAATTGAGTAAACTAATTACAAGAAATATGCAACAGAAAAAAAACTCTAAATAAAAAGCCATATTTAAGGGACTGTCTGTCATCGCTGACTCACTTCTTCCTTCCTGAACAGAGATAGATGACAGAAGCTCCTGTGAGCGTCATACGGGTGCTGTCGGCCATCTACAGTCACACAGATTCACTACATGGCTTACAGTGATGACAGGAGATTACAGGGACACAGATTTGGCTTTACAGCAGATCTAGAATACAGTTATTGTCCAGATAAAGTTAGTTTTGATTGATTGTAAAGATCATAGTTATTAACTCTGGGCCGCTCATTCACACACTTCAGTGTTTTTCAGCTTGGCAACACACACTCTGAAACAGGATCAAGATGCAAGTTTTGAAAAAAATGATCATCTCCGTGTAAACTTTTAATCTGCGACGAGTTGACGGCACACATGCGTGTTTCGTGTGGAGTCTATAGGTGTGTGTGTGTGTGTGTGTGTGTCCTCAAACTGAATCTAGACCATGCTACACCTCCAGGGCCCGGTTGCAAAAACATAGCCATTGTGTTAAGACTGTGTCTTGAGAACTTGTTCGAACAGCTAGCAGTTAGCTAGGGGTCTCTCTATTCTCAGGGACATTTCATTTAATATCCAGTAATATTGTTCATCTCCGGCACTGGCAGCATTATAGGAAAACTGAACTGAGCTGGACGATGTTTTACAACAAAACTGAAGCATCGCTGAACTGACTGTGACGCTATTCTCTTCTGGAAACACACTTTGTTGTATTATTTTCCTGTTGTCTCTGTAAAGCTGCTGTCATTGTAAAAAGCGTTGTATAAATAAAGAGCCCGTTCTCATCCCAAAGCGCCATATAGGACGCTTTTGCAAAAGCGTAAATATCCAACGCACATGGCACCCTTTAACGTGAAATGGGACGCAGATATTTTTGGGCAGAAGGCGCCCCCTAGTGGTCTAACCCTTACCCCACACCTTACCTAAACTTAACCCTAACCGAAGCGTCTCATTAGACGTTAAAGGGTGCCATGTGCGTTGGATATTTACGCTTTTGCAAAAGCGTCCTATATGGCGCTTTGGGATGAGAACGCGTTGAAATAAAGCTGAGTTGACTTGACTTTTCGGAAATCTAATTAAAGCAATCTACGTTTTTATGTATCTGACTTGAAAAAGACATGAACAGTATTGATGGCTAACTGGTAAGACTAAATCCGTGCAAAATCAGTCCTGGGATCTCAGGAGCATCTCACAAGTCTTCCTGGCCAGGAGCTGGCGGATCTTCTCCAGGCGCCGCTGGGACACGGGTCTGACGTAGCTGTGCGGCAGAACCAGTGCCGTGCCGTCCCGCACCTCGCCCATGACCAGCAGGGGGCGCTGCTGGTGCTGTGTGATGTTGGGGCAGGGGCAGCTCCAGTCCATGCGGGGCAGCAGCACCTCCAGGTGTTGCGCTCGGAAGATCTCCAGGCCCATCTTCTCGTCGCGCAGGACCTGCTGCAGATGGAAGCGCGCGATGCCCGAGTCCAGCTCCTCGATTAGCTCGGTGAGCTGCCCCACGATGGCGAAGTCACTGCGGCAAAGACTCGCAAATATCTTTCCTCTCGGCCGGCAGGTTTTACACTGACGTCGCTTAGGCTGCGGACACTCGGCGTCGCATTCACCACGCGTGCGGAAGTTGTTCTTGTTCCCGCGGCAGCCGCCGTAGACGAACGGCGTGCACTGCTTGACGAGGCGGTTGTAGGCCCAGCGAGCCTCCCAGTGCTTACAGGGGCCCTGGACGGCGGGCAGCGAGCACACGGCTAGCTCTGAGCGCTGGCACGACGCGCGGCACTCCTCGAACGTCTCGAAGCGGTTCCGGCCGCCCTCGCAGCCTCCGTGTGCGAACGCGTGACACTCCCCACGGCCCACGTCGTAGAACCAGTCGACGCGCTTCTCTCCGCACTCGCCGCGCTCCACATCCGCCAGGCAGTCGGCCGGCGAGAACGGGCGTCCCAACGGCAAACCCGCCTCAGCATCGTCGAAGAACTCCTGAGTGTCACGCCTAATGACGGAGAGTGGGTAATCGGCTCGTAGCGCTCCTGAGGAGCTCCGCGCGATACAGGTGTAGATCCCCGTGTCCCACATCTGTGCGTTGTACACCACCAGCTGAGCGATGTTGGTTATGACGACGTTCCCGTACATCTGGTCCGGATGCATGACGATCCGCTCGTGCGCTTCGGTCTGCTTCTCCCAGGTGACGCGCGGCCTCGGGTGGCCGATCACGTCGCAGTGGAAGCTAGCCGTGCCGCCCTGGTAGACGACCTGCTGCTGCGGGCTGGAGTAGAGCGCGGGCGGGAGCGGCTCGGCGTCGGGGGCGGTGGACGTGGGTTGAGCCGTGCTGAGAGGGTGAACGTTCAGGTGGAAGCGGCAGGTGACCTCGGCGAGAGCGACGCCCTGAGCGCAGGCCTCCGCGTCCATGTAGCAGCGGTTGAAGTACGTGAGGCCGTCGGAGGCGCAGGTGAAGGCGGGTTCGCTCTCGCAGCGGTCTTGGCACTTGCACACCGGCTGGCCCTCCCACATGGCACACACCGCCCCCTGCTGGCTGCACTCGAACCCGTCGCAGCTGGCCACGCCCCCTGCCGGAAGCCCCGCCCCCGACTGGCCCTCTTCTCCGTCAGAGTAGCGGGACGCCACGCAGCTCAACAGGCCAAGTGCAGCACTTCTCAAAGCCCGCGCAATCCTGCAGAAACACACGCACCAGTTAGTTCAGCTATTCTACTGTATGTAAACACACACACACACACACACACACACACACATACAATAATCCTAAACCTAACCATCACAGACACACAGACACACACACACGCAGACACTCAACACACTATTAATAACACTACATTACTGAGTTTGTAACACTCAGGTCTAGATCTGGCATCTTTTTATGTCGATGATCTGACAGTATTTAAATAACACCACTGTAGTTGTGCAGACGCAAGGGTTAGCAGCACATAAATACAGCACAGTCTGCAGCTCTTTAACACTCCCACACACACACACACACACACACACACACACACACACACACATCAGTGTTTGATGAAAGATCATGTGAACTAATGCACACATGACACATGGTGACAAACAGCAAAGCTTGTTTCAAAATGAGCTCAAATTGCAAGCGGCTTCCTGTGTGTGTGTGTGTGTGTGTGTGTGTGTGTGTGTGTGTGTGTGTGTGTGTGTGTGTGTGAAAAGTGCAGCAGAGTGTGAATTGAGGAGAACAGCTCCAAACCCCCGCAGAGCTGCAGTTGTTCTCAGTCTAACTCATGATCACGAATCTTCATGTCAGATGATGTCTGGAGGGTCATGTGAGGGTCATGAAGAGAAGAGTGTGTGTTCACCTGGTCGGTCCGGCACTGCCTCTCGCAGGTGCTCTGCGCGTCCACCCACAGGTTCAGGCTCACGTGATTCGGGCAGACGCCGGGGTGGTCCGGAGCGGCAGAACCGAGGCAGGAGCGCAGGAGGAGCAGAGAGAGCCATGAGGAGCAGGAGAAGCGCATGAGGGAGACGTCCACAGCTGCAGGAGGTGTGTGTGTGTGTGTGTGTGTGTGGACACTCCTCTCCAATGCAAAGCCTGCTGGGAAAGCAAGACTGTCATACACACACAGTCTCTCACACACTCTTTGTCCTGTGAGGAGCCTCAGGTCTTTCATTGGCTGACCGCGGCCGTGACCTTTGACCCGAGCGGGTCACGACCCCCCAGACCTCCAGATTGAGCTCGACTCTCACGCAGACCCGATCGCAAACCTCCATTCAGCAGCGGCTCTGATTTATGAGGACGGGTGTTCGGCGGTTGAGCGTGTGTGTGTGTGTGTGTGTGTGTGTGTGTGTGTGTGTGTGTGTGTGTGTGTGTGTGTGTGTGTGTGTGTGTGTGTGTGTGTGTGTTAGGCCCCGTGGCAAATTGGGACGCACAAGAAAGACAGATTTTACAGAAAGTTATTTATTAACAGAAGGAAAACTAAACACAAAACTACACAAAGCCGTGTCAGGTGTCCGTGGTGTCGTGCGGATGAGTGTGTGTGAGTGTGTGTGTGAGTGTGTGTGTGTGTGTGTGTGCTGGACTGTCATGATGCAGAAGAACAATCAAACCAATATCGAAAGCAATCAACAGGCTGCCCGCCTCTGCCATACGTCTTCTCTGAGAGGCGAAAAGGGAAGTTAGCAACTCAGGTAGGACACAGTGTGTGTGTGTGTGTGTGTGTGTGTGTGTGTGTGTGTGAGTGTGTGTGTGTGTGTGTGTGTGGTTGAAGCATGAAGATAAAGCTCATAACCATTCAATCTTGCTGAAAAACGTTGCTCTCATCATGACACACAAGCTCTCGAGAACACAACCTTTCACACTAGTCAGATCAATCCACAGTTTCTTTTGCAACACACACACACACACACAACACACACACACACACAACACACACACACACACACACACACAGTGAATCCAGCAACCTCGGCTAAGCTGCATTACAGTAAAGAGCTGATAATGAGCAGTTTCTTAGTCTTCTGACGAAACACTGTCTCCCCTTCCTGCAGTCGGCTCACAGTTCTGCAAACACTGTGTGTGTGTGTGTGTGTGTGTGTGTTTGTGTGTGTGCTCCATATTCTTCACTTAATGTTCAACAATATTACTGATATGACTGTACACTGTAAAAATGGAACATTTTGTTTCTTTTAAGGAGGTTTTTCTGCCTATAAATTATAGTTCTGTTGTTGTAACCGTGTTGGTTTATGTAACACAAAACGTCTGTCTTAACTTAATTGAGTTATCAGCTCAACACACTGCAACTGAAGGAAACACACAGCAAATAGACAAAATGCACTGCAAATAATCACTACACAACCAAACACAGAAACACACAGCAAACGACACAGAAGAGCACAGCGGAAATGTCTCCAGAGGGGAACCGGCGGCGGGCCGCGCTCCTGCTTACAGCTCTAAACTCTACTTTATTTATTTTTACAAAACAGAGATTACATTTTTATGACATACAACTTGTATACAATATACAAAATGTATAAACAATACGTTCAATGTCATCAGAATACAAATGAGAAAAGAACAGTGAGCTGAAAACTAATATGAATAAATAAAAAAGATAGAGAAGAAGAACATGAAAGATGTTTAACTTTCATCAGTGTTACGTCCACCTGATTAAAGGTGAAGCAACATAAAAACGGAGGCCACACATGGAACTCAATTTAACAAATAATATTTAATGAACAAAACATAGACTAGACAGTAACATAAATCAAAAAAAATAAAGAAAAATAAATCATTCTGGAACTGAAGAGGAATAGAAGCCGTCAGTCCTTTGATAACCCCATCATCCTGTTCCTGATGCTGCTCCAGAACCCTGAACACCGCCACCTGCTGGAAAAAACACTAAACGCCATAACAATCAGTTACACTGTAGGCTACAAACTGGCTCATGTTATATTTAAATTTTCATAAAAAACAGTAGGCTATCATAAGAAATGTTAGGTAATGTGGGGTCTAAAGTCACAAAGCATATTTCAAAAGCTTTTTGTAAAGTAAAAAATAAAATAAATTTTTTTTTATTTGCAAGCGTTATGTTAACAGCATTAAATGTCTGTGGCAAGAGCAGCTCTTGATTTTTCCATATGAAATTAAATAACATTTTGTCAATACTTTTGATAATGTTGTTATATCCGCATGCAGTGACAGCATAAAGTCTGGAGAGTCTTGCCTTTTAGTAATTGACCGATCCCCATCGCGCTTGAGTGACGTCGCTCTGGCTCGTTCAGCCCGTCATGCACTGCGCAGACGTCAAATACACACACACACACATACACACACACACACACACACCAACATCAACATGGACAGTTCTCTCTCAACACCGAGTCCGTGTTAACAGAATCAGGCTGAGTTTGGTCCGGATCCGCCCATGATGGACGCGCCCGATGCGGGTGAGGTTATAGTGTTTATTATGTTTATGATGACGATATTCTGGATTTCATAGCTGTTGCTGTCAGAGTTTTGCGTGTAATTACTCACAAACACACACATGAGTTTTAACCAAGTGAGATGAGAAGAGGAGTTTAGGCTACACTCCGCTAGCTGTGATAGTTTTGTTTGGTTTGTTTGTGAATCAGTGAAACCGAAACCAGCCACACTGACTGAGAAATGTGTGTTTGTTTTTCAGTTCTTGATGAAATATATTATCACAGGTTCAACTAGTAATATTAAAGTTATCTTGCTTTCTTTTGCTTTCGCAACTCTATCAATGGAAAATATGCGCAGCGAGTCTCGACGTGTTTGGTGCTATTGTATCTGATATTGTGTGTGTGTGTGTGTGTGTTCCTGAATGATCAGATCATGTTACTGAAACTCATCCTGACGGGATTATGTTTCAAGTGTATGTTTCTTCGTGCGTACATTTACATTTATTTCCAATATTTATATTTACACTGTTCAATAAACATTATTTTTAGGCTTTTTATTTAAGTTATTTATCTTTATTTACTCAAGTCAAATAAAACATCGTCAAAAGCATGTACAAAATCAAAAGTATGTTTTAGACGGGCATAAGCTATTTCATGTCAATTATAAGCATAATTAATTACAGTAAAATACTGGTAATTTGTATGATTATTAAGCCTATAGGTTAAATCATACATCTGTTCATTCAGAACTGAAGTGTTTTTATGGCCAGATTTACCATCTGAATCTCTTCAAATCATCAAACACAGACAGATGTTTCATGACACGCTTTCACACGTTCTCAAAGCTGAAATTAAAAACGTATATGATGTGTGTGTGTGTGTGTGTGTGTGTGTGTGTGTGTGTGTGATGCACAGCCTTAGGAGCGACCTGACCCGAGACAGAGAAACTGCTGGATTGACAATACGAAGAGAGTCAAGTCTCCTTCATTTATAAAGCAGCTTTAACAGTGTTGCAAAGCAGCTTTACAGGGATAAAGTAAAGTAAAGTAACAGTGATTGTTTTGGCTTAACAGCAGCTCTGTCCAGCTAAAGTTTTGATTGATTCACTTCCGTTGTAAAGATCAGTAATTAACTTCATTAGTATTTAACACAACAACGCTTAACGCGATAAGGCAAAAAACATAAAACAGTGTCTGGTGGCTCGAGGACACACTCCCTGAAACAGGTTTGATGGTGAAAACGATTATCAGTCAAACCCGCGAAATCGCAGACGGCGCGTCACGTGTTCAGCGAGTGAGTGAGTGAGTGAGTGAGTGACCGACCGAGTGAGTGAGTGACCGACCGAGTGAGTGACTGAGTGAGTGAGTGAGTGACTGAGCGAGCGAGTGAGTGACTGAGCGAGCGAGTGAGTGACTGAGCGAGCGAGTGAGCGAGTGAGTGAGTGAGTGAGTGACCGACCGAGTGAGTGACTGAGTGACTGAGCGAGTGAGTGAATGAGTGAGTGAGTGACCGACCGAGTGAGTGAGTGACCGACCGACCGAGTGAGTGAGTGACCGACCGACCGAGTGAGTGAGTGACTGAGCGAGTGAGTGAATGTGTGAGAGAGAGCATCATCTCCTGTGCTTGTCTTCCTCAGTGTTCTGGGATCGGCCCGCTCCGGTTGGTCATCTCCTGTTGGATCAGCTGCCCAGTTACCAGTCTCTGCTGTACCGCAGGAAGTCCAGCGTGAAGAGGCGGGGCAGCGGGTGGGGCAGTGGGCGGAGCCGACAGCCG
This sequence comes from Pimephales promelas, assembly GCF_016745375.1. The sequence continues at coordinate 162,760 of NW_024121264.1, read as the reverse complement.
TCCGTCAGCAGTGGGAAGTGGGCGGAGCAGACTCAAAGTGGGGAGGAGCTTCGACCCGTGCGGGAGCTTCCCAAGAGCATGCAGGAGAAGCGGCGGGAGAAGTGCGTTCCTTATCTTCATCATGATGTCAAGTGTTTGGGAATGTTCACTAGGGGTGGGTTTTGCTAGGATTTTAACGAGTCTCGATTATGCTTATCGATTCCGATTCGTTTCGAGTCCGTTAAGGGATAAAAACAACTTAAATGTCATTCACACGCAAAACATATAACTGCATCTGATATCATGAACAGAAATCAACAGCCAAGGAACACTTACACTCTCAACTAGCATAACTAACATAAACTTCAAGCATTATTAAAGACAAATAAACACTCAGTAATTTAAAAAAAATACATAAAAATGAGCAATCGCAACAAATAAAAAAAACAACAAAGATATGACTGACATAAAGTGTTTTAAGATTTTCAGGTACGGACACTTTAATCAAATGTAAAATAACTGGACTTAACTACAAATATAGTTACAAAAGTTATTCAGTGAAGAACGAGTGTTTGTCTTCTGTTGTTTGATTAGTGTTATTATAGAGCAGGAATATTAGGCTACTTTCACTTTAAGAGCTGCACGGATCCAGTGTACTGACACGCATGAACACAGAAACAGAGTCTCTCACACTTGAACAGTTTAATACTGAGACCCTCACAGAGGAATCAAAATGTTAATTTTAGAACAAGTATCCGATTCTTGACCTCAAGTTGTCGATTCCAAACCCTATGTGTGAGACTCAGTGTGTGTGTGTGTGTGTGTGTGCAGGCAACAGCGGCTCCAGCAGGGCGGCGCTCTCACAGGCTGGGGTTTGTGGAGGCTGAATGTCCATCGCTCTTTGAAGCGCCTGAAGGAGGACGGGGTGGACCTGCTCTCAGCTCTGGAGCTCTGGAGGGCTGATATTCATCTCATCGAGGGTCAGAAAACATACATACATAGACCCCTGTCTAGTCACTCACTCATTACAACTAAGAAATGAAATGACAATAAAGCAGCTCTAAAAAGTCCAATAGTGTCCTCATTCAAATCAATGTTTTCAGGTATGTTCGATAATATTTCGTTTCATTAGTGTGTGTGTCTCCCTCAGGCATGTTTGGAACAGGAATCCTGTCATATTTCTCTTTCCTGCGGTTTCTGGTCCTTCTGAACTTCATCATGTTCCTGCTGATGTTTGTGTTTGTGATGCTGCCAGTGATTCTCGCATCACACACTTCAGCCAGCATCACCTACGGCAGCACCAACGGTAAACACACACACACACACTCACACACACTCACTCACTCACTCATGTCAGCTGTGTGTGTGTGTTTCAGTGAGCGAGTGCAGTGGGTATCCGGCCAGCTCTCGTCAGGGTCTGGTTGCGTTTCATGAGCACATCACAGACCTGCTGTCTGGAACGGTGAGACCCTTGTGTGTTTCAGCTCAGCGTCTGCTGACAGCGGCGTAACACTGTGTGTGTGTGTGTGTGTGTGTGCGCAGGGCTTTCTGGAGCGTACTTACCTATTCTACGGCTACTATAATCTGGAGTTCATTCACTATCACTTCACCTACAACCTGCCGCTGGCGTACCTGCTGACCACCATCTCCTACCTGTTGTTGAGCCTTGTCTGGATTGTCAAGAGGTTTGTGTGTGTGTGTGTGTGTGTGTGTGTGATTGTTGAACTCTGCTGGTGTTAGAGGTCTTCTCAAAAATAATTCACCCAAAAATGAGAATTACCCCATGATTTACTCTCCATCAAGACATCCTAGATGTATATGACGCTCTTCTTTCAGCCTTATTCATGGCAGCACCATCTTTGGAATGAAAGCGAGGCTGTGAGGGATAGGCATGCATCTCTTCAGTGGCTTGTAGAGTTAGCTGTTGAATGTGTTTTTGGATTGTTCTGTTGACTCTTGAAAATATATTTCCAAGAAATTATGATCAAGGTAACTTTATTGTCCCGGCTAGGGTCAGCTGCAATAGATTGGGCCTTCTTTGCCACTCTTTTAGAGTAGATGTGGGAGAGAGAGGGCAAGCTGATGCCTGCAATCTTGCTACATGTCCATGATTTATGGAGAGAGAACCAAACCATCAGATAAAACAGAAGGTTAAAACCGACTCGATAAAACAAGACTAAATTATTGTCATCCAAGTGGGGTCAATGTTAAAATTCCTCAGTTTACGATAGAAATACATTCGCTGATGGGCACAAACAATTCTTGTGCCAAGGTACTTATATTCTTGTACAATCTCAAGAGGTTGTCTCACTGTTTCCTAAAAACAATAATTAATTCTTTAGTGTTGGTGACATTTATGTTTAAAAAAGAAATCTAACCCTAAAACCAAAATCCTTCACTATTGGTTCATGGTCAGTCACACTTTCATTAAGAAGAGACGCAACAACAGAGTCATCTGCAAATTTAAAAACCTGTCCTCATCATTTTGTGAACGGTATTCGTTTGTGTTTAAAACAAAGTGGGGGGAGAGGACACAACCTTGGGAGGAGCCAGTAGAAGATGGAAGATTGCCAGATAAAACAGCATTTACTTTAACTCTTTGAGATCCAGTAAGCTGGTGTGTGTTGGCATTCTGGCCCAATATGGCTGCCGTCCCATCATCCAGGTGGATGCTGCACATTGGTGGTGAATGACCCAAGTAAAATGACCCAAGACCTGAGGCTAATGTAAGACCCATGTCCGAGTTTTCGGACCTGAACCCTCTCGAGTCTCAGGTCGACAGTACGAGTGAAGACCTGTAGGTGGCATGTGATCTGATGATATCTGTGTGTTTAGGTCTGCGGCCGGTTTCAAACGCAAGCTCATTCAGGATGAGGATCGCTTCCAGAGTTTCTGCAACAAGATCTTTGCGGGCTGGGACTTCTGCATCACCAACGAGAACGCGGCACGGCTGAAGCGGAGCAGCTTACTGTACGAGATGAAGGTGCGTCTCCTGTCATGCGTCTCCTCCCGTGAGCTCCTGAGGGACGAGAGCTGAACTCCTCTGTTCCTGAGGGACGGGAGCGTAACTCCTGTGTTCCTGAGGGACGAGAGCGTAACTCCTGTGTTCCTGAGGGACGAGAGCGTAACTCCTGTGTTCCTGAGGGACGGGAGCGTAACTCCTGTGTTCCTGAGGGACGGGAGCGTAACTCCTGTGTTCCTGAGGGACGGGAGCGTAACTCCTGTGTTCCTGAGGGACGAGAGCGTAACTCCTGTGTTCCTGAGGGACGGGAGCGTAACTCCTGTGTTCCTGAGGGACGGGAGCGTAACTCCTGTGTTCCTGAGGGACGGGAGCGTAACTCCTGTGTTCCTGAGGGACGGGAGCGTAACTCCTGTGTTCCTGAGGGACGGGAGCGTAACTCCTGTGTTCCTGAGGGACGGGAGCGTAACTCCTGTGTTCCTGAGGGACGGGAGCGTAACTCCTGTGTTCCTGAGGGACGGGAGCGTAACTCCTGTGTTCCTGAGGGACGGGAGCGTAACTCCTGTGTTCCTGAGGGACGGGAGCTGAACTCCTGTGTTCCTGAGGGACGAGAGCGTAACTCCTGTGTTCCTGAGGGACGGGAGCGTAACTCCTGTGTTCCTGAGGGACGGGAGCTGAACTCCTGTGTTCCTGAGGGACGAGAGCGTAACTCCTGTGTTCCTGAGGGACGGGAGCGTAACTCTTGTGTTGCTGAGGGACGGGAGCGTAACTCCTGTGTTCCTGAGGGACGAGAGCGTAACTCCTGTGTTCCTGAGGGACGGGAGCGTAACTCCTGTGTTCCTGAGGGACGGGAGCGTAACTCCTGTGTTCCTGAGGGACGGGAGCGTAACTCCTGTGTTCCTGAGGGACGGGAGCGTAACTCCTGTGTTCCTGAGGGACGGGAGCGTAACTCCTGTGTTCCTGAGGGACGGGAGCGTAACTCCTGTGTTCCTGAGGGACGGGAGCGTAACTCCTGTGTTCCTGAGGGACGGGAGCGTAACTCCTGTGTTCCTGAGGGACGGGAGCGTAACTCCTGTGTTCCTGAGGGACGGGAGCGTAACTCCTGTGTTCCTGAGGGACGGGAGCGTAACTCCTGTGTTCCTGAGGGACGGGAGCGTAACTCCTGTGTTCCTGAGGGACGGGAGCGTAACTCCTGTGTTCCTGAGGGACGGGAGCGTAACTCCTGTGTTCCTGAGGGACGGGAGCGTAACTCCTGTGTTCCTGAGGGACGGGAGCGTAACTCCTGTGTTCCTGAGGGACGGGAGCGTAACTCCTGTGTTCCTGAGGGACGGGAGCGTAACTCCTGTGTTCCTGAGGGACGGGAGCTGAACTCCTGTGTTCCTGAGGGACGAGAGCGTAACTCCTGTGTTCCTGAGGGACGGGAGCGTAACTCCTGTGTTCCTGAGGGACGGGAGCGTAACTCCTGTGTTCCTGAGGGACGGGAGCGTAACTCCTGTGTTCCTGAGGGACGGGAGCGTAACTCCTGTGTTCCTGAGGGACGGGAGCGTAACTCCTGTGTTCCTGAGGGACGGGAGCGTAACTCCTGTGTTCCTGAGGGACGGGAGCTGAACTCCTGTGTTCCTGAGGGACGAGAGCGTAACTCCTGTGTTCCTGAGGGACGGGAGCGTAACTCCTGTGTTCCTGAGGGATGAGAGCGTAACTCCTGTGTTCCTGTGCCCACAGACGGATCTGGAGGAGGAGCGGATCAAGCGCCGGATGGCCAATCGCACGCGGGGTGAGAGGTGCCGCATTTATGCGCTCAGAGCTGCGCTCAACCTCTTTGTCATGGCCGTGCTAGTCACCTGCTTCTACTGCATCTACGTAGCCACAGTGTTCTCGCAGCGCAAGCAAGTGGAGGTGAGCTGTGACTATCCACAAGTTTCCTACGCCCCATGAGGCCTTGCGTCAAAAGTGGGCGCGACTTTCGGTTGGAAGTAAACAATGCGCTACTTGACATGCTTGACATTCATTCAACAGTTGACAGTCATTCAAGTTATAGCGATCCAAACTAGCTAACGATGTGGGAACACAACCTCAACGAAATTAAAAAGGGTGAAATAACAGTACCTTTACCCTCCGCAGTAGTTGATTGGCAGTATTATAATAACATTATTAATAATCAATACTGATCAAGGCATGGTGACAGACAGTTGTTGGTTGATGGAAGGTACAGTCGTTGGCAGGATCAGAGACGGGCTCTGGCAGGATCACTCTGATTTCGTTTTCAGCTTATGTTCAAAACAATCCCGTTTAAGCCACTGAATTAGTAGTCCGGTTATACATACAACCGCGAGCAGCGCATGTTGTCCCTGAGCTCCGTAACGACATCTCTCATAAAGATTTGCGTCTTTAAATAGTAAAATAATTCTCCGAAAAACAGCTAGCCTCTTCGCTAACTAACACACAAAACACCATTGGAATGCTGCTTCCGCCGCCTCACCGGAAGTTTCACCCACTTTATTTTTTACAGGAGCGCCTCTCGGAAACTTGTGGATAGACTGTAAAACAAAATAGGTCTGTAGTAGTGTCTGTGATGTCACCCGTAGGTTCTGAAGAGCATTTCTAAGCTTAAAATGGGCGGAGCTGGCTAATGCCTTGTGAAGGTGTTAATAATGAGGTGTGTTTGTGTAGGAGAAGAAGAGTGCATTCCTGCAGGAGCTGGTGGTGGAGTACCTACCCTCCATCGTCATCACGCTGGCCAACTTCATCACACCGCTGATCTTCAGCCTCATCATCACCTTCGAAGACTATTCGCCCGCCTTCGAGATCCGCTTCACGCTGATGAGGCAAGGCTCGCACCACACACACTCTCTGTTGCACACACACTTATAAATGCTCTTGCCTTTCCCAAACACTGACAGCCACTATATTACAGCGTTACATCATTTGTGCCGAGAAGCATTCAGTTGGACACAGGCACATGGATATTTTTTAATTGTGTATTATTAATTATCTATTAAATTAATTATTTATTGATTGATTTTAGCTATTGGTCTGATGATTGTATGTTACTACCACTGCTGCGTTGATGTTGTTTTTTGTATCCTTTACACAATGTTGTTGGATGTTTGGGGTGGTTTTCTGTTCTCTGTGCTGATGTTCAATGTGGCTCCCTTGAGTGTAACCCACTCTCTCTTCTAATTGGCTGAGTGTGGTGCGTCTACAGAGAGACTCCGCCCAGATATTCTTCTGATAGGCTGAGTGCAGTGCGCCTGCAGGGAGACTCCACCCACTCACTCTTCTGATAGGCTGAGTACAGTGTGCCTACAGGGAGACTCCACCCACTCACTCTTCTGATTGGCAGAGTGCAGTGTGCCTGCAGAGAGACTCCGCCCACACTCTTCTGAAACAGAGACAAGACTGCGTGTCACTGTGTAACTTAGGACACAATGTCACACACTTCTGTCTATTTTACACACACAGACCCAGAAGTGGGAGACCCCCATCCATGTGCAGTGTGTCTGTTCAGTGACAAGCCTTATGTTTGTTATGTGTGTGTTCGGTGACAAGCGTTATGTTCAATATGTGTGTGTTTGTGTGTTCAGGTGTGTGTTCATGCGTTTGGCCAGTATCGGCGTGCTGCTCTTCTCTCTGTGGGTCCAGATCACGTCCTGTGACAGTTCAGACTGTCCCTGCGGCTACAACCATAAGATCTACCCTGTACGTCTCACACACACACGCACACACACACACACACACAAACGTGTTGTCCTGCAGTGCTGGGAGGCTCATGTTGAGCAGGAGATATGACCTTGTGATCTTCGACACACTCAAACACACACACACACACACTCTCTCTCTCTCTCTTTCTTACACACACACACACTCTCTCTCTCTCTTTCTTACACACACACACACACACGTATGTTGTGCGTCTCTAAATGAGTGTGTGTTGTGCTGCAGTGCTGGGAGACTCATGTCGGGCAGGAGATGTACAAGCTCGTGATCTTCGACTTCCTGATCGTCGCCGCCGTCACCGTCTTCGTGGAGTTTCCCCGGAAGTATGAGATGTTTGGTACCGATGTTTTGAGTTTCCCCTGAGGTGTGTGTCTGAGAGTCGTCTGGTTGTTGCAGGATCATCGTGAACCACTGCGAGCACGGTTTGGTGAGGTGGTGGGGTCAGCAGGAGTTTGCCGTCCCTCAGAACGTGCTGGAGATCGTCTACGGTCAAACCATCTGCTGGATCGGCACCTTCTACTGCCCCCTGCTGCCCGCCATCAACACCGTCAAATACGTCCTCGTCTTCTACATCAAAAAGGTCACAACTCAAGCATGCCTCACAATACATGTTTCAGAGCAGCTTCACAGAAAACATGTTTCAGTGTTGCGGTTTAGGAAGTTTTCCATGATCACTCTAATGTTATATGAACATGGCAGTGATGTAGAGCCGTCGTGTGGTTAGTCATGTGGTTAGGTGTGTTACTCCCACAGGTGTCTCTGGTGACCAACTGCCGTCCCGCTACTCGGCCGTTCCGAGCGTCCAGTTCCCACTTCTTCTTCCTGGTGGTGTTGCTGATCGGCTTGGCTCTGGCGTCAGTTCCTGTCACTGTCAGTATAGCAGAGTGAGTCCACGCATCACATGACACGCTTCACAACACGCTTCACAACACGCATCACAACACGCTTCTCAGCACCGGTCCGCTCTCCTCATGGCAGTGTGTACTGTGCGCTGTGTGTGTGTGTGCAGGATCCAGGCGTCGCGAGCGTGTGGCCCGTTCATCAACTACAACACCTCATGGCAGGTGGTGCCGTGCGGGATTACCCAGCTGCCCCAGGGTCTGCGCTCCTTCCTGCTAGCGCTCGCCTCGGAGGCCTTCGCCGTGTCCTTCTTCGTCATCACCTGGTTAGCATCATCATCATCATCTTCATTACTCTCTGCTGTATCGCTGGATCCTTTACGAGTGCAGTGAACATTTAATTTTACTATTCAGTTTAAGACTTTACGAACTTGTGCTTTACCTAATTTAGTGTTGCGGGTCAAAATGACCCACCTACGAGAGATTGCTCGTAAATCTCTTATTACGCCATTATCTCCAAATACTGGATTCAGTCTTTTTGGTCAACTTGAGGCCTGTGATCAATCAGGGACAAAAAACCTCTGCTAACCCAAAGAAAACGAGTTAATAAAAGTTTGAATCCAGTATTCTGTAATGAGAGCAGGTTTTCATGGTGTACCAAGGTGGAAAATAACCCCCCAAATAAGCACACAAATGATGAAGTTGTTATACTACTCTGTGGAAGCAAATTCAGTTTTAGTCCAGTGCAATAACATTAATTAGAATTTGCAGGAAAATCCCATCCGTGTCAAAGTGACCAGAACACTTGTGGGATAAACTGTGTGTGTGTGTGTGTGTGTGTTGCAGTCTGGGGATGTTCTATGTGATCGCTCTGGCTGGAGCTCATAAGCGTGTGATTGAACAGCTCCGAGATCAGCTGGCCATGGTGAGTCTCCGAGATCAGCTGGCCATGATGATGATGATGATGATGATGATGATGAGTGTGTTTCTGTGTGAGCAGGAGGGCCGGGACAAGCGTTTCCTCATCCAGAAGTTGTATCAGGCCCAGCAGGCCACATTCAGGCGTTCTGCAGACCCCAAGGGTTTGGGCAGGACCCGATACGATGCTGGACTGTGTTTAGTGGAGCCAGCAGTGGTGCTGGAGACCCAGGCCTGACCCAGCGACTCCTCAAACACTCTCGCTCAGTGTTTCTAGAGACTCGGGCATGACCCAGCACCCATCGACCCTGCAAACACACCGACTCGCCTCACACCCTGTTTACTACACTAATGTCTTATTAGAGTGATTTTTGCTCTGTGTTTACAAATCTTTATTATCTGCACAATAAACCCATGAAACATCAAATACAGAACATTTGAGAGATTTTCATCTGAGTAACGTTTATGGATGCCATACTGAGAATTTAGCTGTGTTTAACTCAGATTGAGCTCCTACTGCAAAAACTCAGTTTTCAATCATGGAATTAACTTGGAATTAACATTAACTGTATTTTGCAGTTATAAAAGGACATTTCTGGCCCAGTTTGTTTTGTGACATGTTGAGTAATTTGAAGTAACCCAATGGAATCTGGGTTTATCTGTTCAGCTTCTGCAGTTACTCCCTAGTTATTTGATACACTATTGTGTGGGGAAAGCGTCTTTCTCCAGAGATGCGAGGCATTTGATAATTATGGATTTTTGCAAATGTTTTCTTTATATTCATTCACTGAAATTCATACAGGTAGAATACATTTTATAGAACTTATGATCATTACTATGCTCTAATACAACACATTGAGTTTCTTAAACAAAAAGTATGATGAAACAGCACAAGTTATGTTAATAGTTATTAAACTTTTAGCGTTAAAAACATTTATTTTTAGAAAAAAATCTGTGTGGAAAAATGGTCTTTTCGCTTTCTTTTAAGGGGGAAAAAAATCGAAAATATGTTAGGAATATTTTTCGACAGTCTGGGACTTTTATTTTGACGGGCTGCTATATGATATTGGAGGCTTTTATTTTGACGGGCTGCTATATGATATTCGAGGCTTTTATTTTGACGGGCTGCTATATGATATTGGAGGCTTTTATTTTGACGGGCTGCTATATGATATTGGAGGCTTTTATTTTGACGGGCTGCTATATGATATTGGAGGCTTTTATTTTGACGGGCTGCTATATGATATTGGAGGCTTTTATTTTGACGGGAGGCTATATGATATTCGAGGCTTTTATTTTGACGGGCTGCTATATGATATTTGAGGCTTTTATTTTGACGGGCTGCTATATGATATTCGAGGCTTTTATTTTGACGGGCTGCTATATGATATTCGAGGCTTTTATTTTGACGGGCTGCTCGCGGATATCAGGGCCCGTGAGCGCAGAGAAGGTTCGGTCCGTCGCGAATCTTCGCAAATAAAATCGAGATCGATATAAAAGCAGTAATGATCGCGCAGCAGCGTGTTAGTGCACTTTAAACACATCTGCAGGTGAGCGTGTGACCGTCCGTATTAGCTCTATAGATGTCAGTGTAAAAAAAACAAAAAAACATGCAGAGCAGAAGAGCATAATGATTCATTCTGCATTAATATAGTGTTAATTACATGTGACAGCCTGTAGACATTGAGTTTCAGTCACACGAGTTTAAATTATAAGTGATCCTGAAGATGTGTGTTTGTTTGTGTGGGTCAAGTCACCTTTATTTAAATGGCGCTTTATACAACAAATTGTGTGTGTGTTTATATAATTTGTGTTTAGACAAGTAGAAGAGAAGTAGCTCCGGCTAATGTTCTTCCGCGAGACGCATGCAGTTCTGTTGATAACGAGTGGCTGCAGCTTTAATTATATACAGTATAATCAGGGTTTGAAATGAACTTTCTCACTCACCGGCCTATTTAGTTTGGCTACTACATTTTTAAGTTACTGGCCATATATATATATATATATATATATATAATAAAATTTGGATTTCTTATTTAAACAAAATCAATGCCTTCCCCTTTCATCCTCATGCTTATTAGGTGGACAGATCAATACAGTACAAAGAACATGAAAACAAAAAAACATTTTTTAGTGCAAATGAACAAACGCACTGTTATTTGTTGCGTAGTGACGTGTGTTTAAGTAAGTTAGATATGCGCTGATTCTGTTCAATACGCTGTATTTAAAGGGGTGGTTGATTATGATTTCCCTTTTTAAACTTTAGTTAATGTTGCTGTTTGAGCATAAACGACATCTTCAAATTTCAAAGCAAAAGGAGATATTTTCTTTTACAGAAATAACTTTTTAAGGACTAACACACAGCTGGTACAGACTAAACAAGCTTCTTCATGGGTTAGTGACATCACAAACCCAAAATTCACATAAACCCTGCCTCTATATACCTTATGTAGCCCCGCCCCTTTTCAGCTCTGCGCTCGTTGTCTTTTGACTTCCGGTCTGTATTTTCACAGAGATCTTGCAAAGGTGTGAATGAACTGCTCGTAAAAAATTTCCCAGTCGACATTTGTTAAGACATCTGCTTTACAACGCTTATGATAAACATTACAATGCTCAGGATAACTTTTGTTAACTCTACAATAAGTAAATCCACTTCACCAGCTAATTAGTCATCGACAGCGATGCCATAGAAATATACAGAGCGACCGCAAAACCGGAAGTTCAAAGACAATATTCTAAAGATGACGGCGCCCACGTTTCTCTGGTGCATAAGGTCTATATGGCTCTGCTAAGCAGCAGCCCTTGAAGCTCCGCCCCCTGTGCCAGGAGCAGCAGCTCATTTGCATTTAAAGAGCCCACTCACAAAACGATGCATTTTTGCTCACCCTCAAAAAAAGGCTAATTTTCAACATGCTATAAAAATGATCTGTCAACAAGAGTGTGGAGGTCGAGAACGCAAGCCTTGAAAAATGTAGTTGGTTTTTACCCGCATCTGGCGGGTTGGCAGGTCTTAATTTCAAACCCTGTATATACCCCCATAATATATAATATATTATGTTTGAATGTGTTATTGGTGTTACTTGAATGTTTTCAGAGCGTCACAGTGAGTCGGGTCGGGTCATGGCGTCGGGTCCAGAGGCCGTCCACTACATCCACCTCCACAACTCCAGCCAGTCGGTTCTGGAAGCCCTGAGATCCCAGCGGCGCAAAGGCCTGTTCTGCGACGTCACGGTGCGCATCCACGACGCCTCGCTGCGGGCCCACGCCTGCGTGCTAGCGGCCGGGAGCCCCTTCTTCCAGGACAAGCTCCTGCTGGGCCACTCGGAGATCTCGGTGCCGCCGCTGGTGCCGGCGGATACGGTGCGGCAGCTTGTGGACTTCATGTACAGCGGCTCGCTAGTCGTGCTACACTCGCAGGCTCTCTGCATCCTCACCGCCGCTTCCATCCTGCAGATCAAGACCGTCATCGACGAGTGCACGCAGATCATCTCGCAGCGCCGTGGAGGCGGAGCCCCTGGTGGAGGGGTGGGGCCTAAGCAGGAGGAGGGTGGGGCCGTCGGGAAGGGGCGAGAGAGCGCGGCGCTGACGGGCTATAGCTACGACTGCGCCTCGGACATGGCGGCCGCTCTGGGAGGCGGAGCTCAAGCGGAGAGTGGCGGGCTTGAAGGGGGCGGAGTCGGCGCTCTAATGCCCCTCAGCGAGTTAGGAGGTGGGGCTATGTGTCGAGGGGAGGGGCTCGGTGTTGAAGGGGGTGGGGCCATGCTGAAGCCCTCGAGCTGCTCGCAGGAGATCAGCTACATGTTGGGCGCGGAGCGCGGCGCGGCGAACGAGCGCGTGCCGATGGCGGAGGAGTACGGCGGTGTGGCAGAGGAGCTGGTGAGCGGGGTGGAGCGATTCAGCGAAGACGACGAGAGAGACACGCACGACGCAGACAGAGACGCCGACAGAGACAGACAGACTGCGCACACGCGCAAACAGAGGCAGCCGCTGAGACTGCAGGTAATGCTACGCTCACATTTGTCAAACAGAGATTAGCATTAGCTGTGATGCGTGTGTGTTGGTGCAGGTGCTGGGTGGCGAACAGGTGGTGGTGAAGAACGAGGGCGTGCAGGAAGGGGAGGGGCTGTTTGAGATGGACGAGAGAGGAAACGCATCACATGGCTCACACCAGCCCAGCTACGCACAGGTAACACACACACACACACACAGAGAGAGTGACACGCGGCTCACACCAGCCCAGCTACAAACAGGTAACACACACACACTTTCACACATGCGGCAGAAAACGAGTGTGTTTGTGTGTTTCAGGGCGGGTTCTACGAGGACTCCGGAGTGTTCCCGGGCGGCTTCTGGTCTCAGGCGGATCAGCAGGCGTCTCTGGGCTCGAACCCGCGCAGCCGTGTCAACAAACCACTCTCGCCGCCGCAACCAGCCTCGCAGAACCTCGGCAGCCAGGTCTGACCCGCCGCTACAGTCGTGTGTAACGCTCCTTCTCTCTGCGGGACTACCTGCTGAAGCACATGGTGGTGCACACGGGTGTGCGGGCCTTCCAGTTCGCCGTCTGCAGCAAACGCTTCACGCAAAAGAGCTCGCTGAACGTGCACATGCGCACACACCGCGTGGAGCGCACCTTCACCTGCGCCGTGTGCCAGCGCGCCTTCACCGCCGCTACAGTCGGGTGTAACGCGTAACATGCTCCTGACCCGCCGCTACAGTCGTGTGTAACGCGTAAAACGCTCCTGACCCGCCGCTACAGTCGTGTGTAACGCGTAACACGCTCCTGACCCGCCGCTACAGTCGTGTGTATCGCGTAAAACGCTCCCGACCCGCCGCTACAGTCGTGTGTATCGCGTAACACGCTCCTGACCCGCCGCTACAGTCGTGTGTAACGCGTAAAACGCTCCTGACCCGCCGCTACAGTCGTGTGTAACGCGTAACACGCTCCTGACCCGCCGCTACAGTCGTGTGTAACGCGTAAAACGCTCCTGACCCGCCGCTACAGTCGTGTGTATCGCGTAACACGCTCCTGACCCGCCGCTACAGTCGTGTGTACGCGTAAAACGCTCCTGACCCGCCGCTACAGTCGTGTGTATCGCGTAAAACGCTCCTGACCCGCCGCTACAGTCGTGTGTAACGCGTAAAACGCTCCTGACCCGCCGCTACAGTCGTGTGTAACGCGTAAAACGCTCCTGACCCGCCGCTACAGTCGTGTGTAACGCGTAACACGCTCCTGACCCGCCGCTACAGTCGTGTGTAACGCGTAAAACGCTCCCGACCCGCCGCTACAGTCGTGTGTATCGCGTAACACGCTCCTGACCCGCCGCTACAGTCGTGTGTAACGCGTAAAACGCTCCTGACCCGCCGCTACAGTCGTGTGTATCGCGTAAAACGCTCCTGACCCGCCGCTACAGTCGTGTGTAACGCGTAACATGCTCCTGACCCGCCGCTACAGTCGTGTGTAACGCGTAACACGCTCCTGACCCGCCGCTACAGTCGTGTGTATCGCGTAACACGCTCCTGACCCGCCGCTACAGTCGTGTGTATCGCGTAAAACGCTCCTGACCCGCCGCTACAGTCGTGTGTATCGCGTAAAATGCTCCTGACCCGCCGCTACAGTCGTGTGTAACGCGTAACACGCTCCTGACCCGCCGCTACAGTCGTGTGTATCGCGTAAAACGCTCCTGACCCGCCGCTACAGTCGTGTGTATCGCGTAAAACGCTCCTGACCCGCCGCTACAGTCGTGTGTAACGCGTAACACGCTCCTGACCCGCCGCTACAGTCGTGTGTATCGCGTAAAACGCTCCTGACCCGCTGCTACAGTCGTGTGTATCGCGTAAAACGCTCCTGACCCGCCGCTACAGTCGTGTGTATCGCGTAAAACGCTCCTGACCCGCCGCTACAGTCGTGTGTAACGCGTAAAACGCTCCCGACCCGCCGCTACAGCGCTCCTAACCCGCCGCTACAGTCGTGTGTATCGCGTAAAACGCTCCTGACCCGCCGCTACAGTCGTGTGTATCGCGTAAAACGCGCCTTCACCGCCGCTACAGTCGGGTGTAACGCGTAACATGCTCCTGACCCGCCGCTACAGTCGCGTGTAACGCGTAAAACGCTCCTGACCCGCCGCTACAGTCGTGTGTATCGCGTAAAACGCTCCTGACCCGCCGCTACAGTCGTGTGTAACGCGTAACATGCTCCTGACCCGCCGCTACAGTCGTGTGTATCGCGTAAAACGCTCCTGACCCGCCGCTACAGTCGTGTGTATCGCGTAAAACGCTCCTGACCCGCCGCTACAGTCGTGTGTATCGCGTAAAACGCTCCTGACCCGCCGCTACAGTCGTGTGTATCGCGTAACACGCTCCTGACCCGCCGCTACAGTCGTGTGTATCGCGTAACACGCTCCTGACCCGCCGCTACAGTCGTGTGTATCGCGTAAAACGCTCCTGACCCGCCGCTACAGTCGTGTGTATCGCGTAACATGCTCCTGACCCGCCGCTACAGTCGTGTGTAACGCGTAACACGCTCCTGACCCGCCGCTACAGTCGTGTGTATCGCGTAACACGCTCCTGACCCGCCGCTACAGTCGTGTGTATCGCGTAAAACGCTCCTGACCCGCCGCTACAGTCGTGTGTATCGCGTAAAACGCTCCTGACCCGCCGCTACAGTCGTGTGTAACGCGTAACACGCTCCTGACCCGCCGCTACAGTCGTGTGTATCGCGTAAAACGCTCCTGACCCGCCGCTACAGTCGTGTGTATCGCGTAAAACGCTCCTGACCCGCCGCTACAGTCGTGTGTAACGCGTAACACGCTCCTGACCCGCCGCTACAGTCGTGTGTATCGCGTAAAACGCTCCTGACCCGCTGCTACAGTCGTGTGTAACGCGTAACACGCTCCTGACCCGCCGCTACAGTCGTGTGTATCGCGTAAAACGCTCCTGACCCGCCGCTACAGTCGTGTGTATCGCGTAACACGCTCCTGACCCGCCGCTACAGTCGTGTGTATCGCGTAACACGCTCCTGACCCGCCGCTACAGTCGTGTGTATCGCGTAAAACGCTCCTGACCCGCCGCTACAGTCGTGTGTAACGCGTAAAACGCTCCTGACCCGCCGCTACAGTCGTGTGTATCGCGTAAAACGCTCCTGACCCGCTGCTACAGTCGTGTGTATCGCGTAACACGCTCCTGACCCGCCGCTACAGTCGTGTGTATCGCGTAAAACGCTCCTGACCCGCCGCTACAGTCGTGTGTAACGCGTAAAACGCTCCTGACCCGCCGCTACAGTCGTGTGTATCGCGTAAAACGCTCCTGACCCGCCGCTACAGTCGTGTGTAACGCGTAAAACGCTCCTGACCCGCTGCTACAGTCGTGTGTATCGCGTAAAACGCTCCTGACCCGCCGCTACAGTCGTGTGTATCGCGTAACACGCTCCTGACCCGCCGCTACAGTCGTGTGTATCGCGTAACACGCTCCTGACCCGCCGCTACAGTCGTGTGTATCGCGTAAAACGCTCCTGACCCGCCGCTACAGTCGTGTGTATCGCGTAACACGCTCCTGACCCGCCGCTACAGTCGTGTGTATCGCGTAACACGCTCCTGACCCGCCGCTACAGTCGTGTGTATCGCGTAACACGCTCCTGACCCGCCGCTACAGTCGTGTGTAACGCGTAAAACGCTCCCGACCCGCCGCTACAGCGCTCCTAACCCGCCGCTACAGTCGTGTGTATCGCGTAAAACGCTCCTGACCCGCCGCTACAGTCGTGTGTATCGCGTAAAACGCTCCTGACCCGCCGCTACAGTCGTGTGTATCGCGTAACACGCTCCTGACCCGCCGCTACAGTCGTGTGTATCGCGTAACACGCTCCTGACCCGCCGCTACAGTCGTGTGTATCGCGTAAAACGCTCCTGACCCGCCGCTACAGTCGTGTGTATCGCGTAACACGCTCCTGACCCGCCGCTACAGTCGTGTGTATCGCGTAAAACGCTCCTGACCCGCCGCTACAGTCGTGTGTATCGCGTAACACGCTCCTGACCCGCCGCTACAGTCGTGTGTATCGCGTAAAACGCTCCTGACCCGCCGCTACAGTCGTGTGTAACGCGTAAAACGCTCCCGACCCGCCGCTACAGTCGTGTGTATCGCGTAACACGCTCCTGTCCCGCCGCTACAGTCGTGTGTAACGCGTAAAACGCTCCCGACCCGCCGCTACAGTCGTGTGTAACGCGTAACACGCTCCTGACCCGCCGCTACAGTCGTGTGTATCGCGTAAAACGCTCCTGACCCGCCGCTACAGTCGTGTGTATCGCGTAACACGCTCCTGACCCGCCGCTACAGTCGTGTGTAACGCGTAACACGCTCCTGACCCGCCGCTACAGTCGTGTGTAACGCGTAAAACGCTCCCGACCCGCCGCTACAGTCGTGTGTATCGCGTAACACGCTCCTGTCCCGCCGCTACAGTCGTGTGTAACGCGTAAAACGCTCCCGACCCGCCGCTACAGTCGTGTGTATCGCGTAACACGCTCCTGACCCGACGCTACAGTCGTGTGTAACGCGTAACACGCTCCTGTCCCGCCGCTACAGTCGTGTGTAACGTGTAACACGCTCCTGACCCGCCGCTACAGTCGTGTGTATCGCGTAAAACGCTCCTGACCCGCCGCTACAGTCGTGTGTATCGCGTAACACGCTCCTGACCCGCCGCTACAGTCGTGTGTAACGCGTAACACGCTCCTGACCCGCCGCTACAGTCGTGTGTAACGCGTAAAACGCTCCCGACCCGCCGCTACAGTCGTGTGTATCGCGTAACACGCTCCTGTCCCGCCGCTACAGTCGTGTGTAACGCGTAAAACGCTCCCGACCCGCCGCTACAGTCGTGTGTATCGCGTAACACGCTCCTGACCCGACGCTACAGTCGTGTGTAACGCGTAACACGCTCCTGTCCCGCCGCTACAGTCGTGTGTAACGTGTAACACGCTCCTGACCCGCCGCTACAGTCGTGTGTATCGCGTAAAACGCTCCTGACCCGCCGCTACAGTCGTGTGAATCGCGTAAAACGCTCCTGACCCGCCGCTACAGTCGTGTGAATCGCGTAAAACGCTCCTGACCCGCCGCTACAGTCGTGTGTATCGCGTAAAACGCTCCTGACCCGCCGCTACAGTCGTGTGTATCGCGTAACACGCTCCTGACCCGCCGCTACAGTCGTGTGTAACGCGTAACACGCTCCTGACCCGCCGCTACAGTCGTGTGTAACGCGTAAAACGCTCCCGACCCGCCGCTACAGTCGTGTGTATCGCGTAACACGCTCCTGTCCCGCCGCTACAGTCGTGTGTAACGCGTAAAACGCTCCCGACCCGCCGCTACAGTCGTGTGTATCGCGTAACACGCTCCTGACCCGACGCTACAGTCGTGTGTAACGCGTAACACGCTCCTGTCCCGCCGCTACAGTCGTGTGTAACGTGTAACACGCTCCTGACCCGCCGCTACAGTCGTGTGTATCGCGTAAAACGCTCCTGACCCGCCGCTACAGTCGTGTGAATCGCGTAAAACGCTCCTGACCCGCCGCTACAGTCGTGTGTATCGCGTAAAACGCTCCTGACCCGCCGCTACAGTCGTGTGTATCGCGTAACACGCTCCTGACCCGCCGCTACAGTCGTGTGTATCGCGTAAAACGCTCCTGACCCGCCGCTACAGTCGTGTGTATCGCGTAAAACGCTCCTGACCCGCCGCTACAGTCGTGTGTATCGCGTAACACGCTCCTGACCCGCCGCTACAGTCGTGTGTATCGCGTAAAACGCTCCTGACCCGCCGCTACAGTCGTGTGTATCGCGTAAAACGCTCCTGACCCGCCGCTACAGTCGTGTGTAACGCGTAACACGCTCCTGACCCGCCGCTACAGTCGTGTGTATCGCGTAAAACGCTCCTGACCCGCCGCTACAGTCGTGTGTATCGCGTAACACGCTCCTGACCTGCTTTGCTAACGCATATCTCTCTGTCTTCAGATGCTGTTCCAGTTTCCTGCCAGTGAATCACAGAGCCAGTCCTTTTTCGTGGGCGGACCCATGGTGATCGACGGCTTGGCTGATTCGTGCCAGCAGGCCCCGCCCCCTGCTCCTCTGACCCCGGCTCCGCCCCCCTCCACCCCAGCGTGCATTGCAGGTCCGAGCTTTGCACCACAGGGCTCCGAGACGTCCTTTGACTGCAGCCACTGCGGGAAGTCTCTGCGCTCCCGCAAGAACTACAGCAAACACATGTTCATACACTCCGGTATGTGCAAGAACTACAGCAAACACATTCAGAATAATGTTTTTCCAGCTGTTGAACGATAAAACATTGACAGCTAATCAAAATCCATCCTGCTTTAACAAGCTCTAGCATTTAAAGCAACAGACGAGAACATTTTCGTTGATGAAATAGAGCAAATTCTGACAATGCTGTTCTGTTTTCAAAATCCATTGTTATGAGTTTACACTGAGGGTGCGCCCTAAAGGACCGGGCCTGATCGGGTCAGTGTCTTTCACAGTCGCATGCAGTCATTTCAGTCGACTGTAGAGCCCTGTATACATATAAACACATGTAGACCACTTAACAGAGTGATTGCTATCAGGATGATGCATTCAACCAGCATAATGTGTGTGTGTGTGTGTGTGTGTGTGTGCAGGCCAGAAGCCACACCAGTGCAGCATCTGCTGGCGCTCCTTCTCTCTGCGGGATTACCTGCTGAAGCACATGGTGGTGCACACGGGTGTGCGGGCCTTCCAGTGCTCCGTCTGCAGCAAACGCTTCACGCAGAAGAGCTCGCTGAACGTGCACATGCGCACACACCGCGTGGAGCGCACCTTCACCTGCGCCGTGTGCCAGCGCGCCTTCACCCACCGCACGCTGCTGGAGAGACACGCCCTGCAGCACCAGCACACCCCCAGCAAACCCAGCAATCACAGCAGCCACCTGGAGCAGGGCGGGGCCAGTGGGCCGGGCGGAGCCTCCTAGACCGCTTTAGCGGGATCTTCACACAAACATGAAGATCAGCCAAGATTTACTCTCCCTCAATCCATCCGAGGTGTGTATGCCACTCTTCTCTCAGACAAATACAGTCAGAGTTATGTCCTGGATCTTCCAAGCTTTATAATGGCAATGAATGGCTGTAGTGCATCTGTCCATCATAAAAGTGCATCTGTCCATCATAAAAGTCCATCTGTCCATCATAAAAGTGCATCCGTCCATCATAAAAGTCCATCTGTCCATCATAAAAGTGCATCCGTCCATCATAAAAGTGCATCTGTCCATCATAAAAGTGCATCTGTCCATCATAAAAGTGCATCTATTCATCATAAAAGTGCATCTATTCATCATAAAAGTGCATCTGTCCATCATAAAAGTGCATCTGTCCATCATAAAAGTGCATCTGTCCATCATAAAAGTCCATCTGTCCATCATAAAAGTGCATCCGTCCATCATAAAAGTGCATCTGTCCATCATAAAAGTGCATCTGTCCATCATAAAAGTGCATCTATTCATCATAAAAGTGCATCTATTCATCATAAAAGTGCATCTGTCCATCATAAAAGTGCATCTGTCCATCATAAAAGTGCATCTGTCCATCATAAAAGTGCATCTGTCCATCATAAAAGTGCATCTGTCCATCATAAAAGTGCATCTGTCCATCATAAAAGTGCATCTATCCATCATAAAAGTGCGTCTGTCCATCATAAAAGTGCATCTATCCATCATAAAAGTGCATCTGTCCATCATAAAAGTGCATCTGTCCATCATAAAAGTGCATCTGTCCATCATAAAAGTGCATCTATCCATCATAAAAGTGCATCTGTCCATCATAAAAGTGCATCTGTCCATCATAAAAGTGCATCTGTCCATCATAAAAGTGCATCTGTCCATCATAAAAGTGCATCTGTCCATCATAAAAAGTGCATCTATCCATCATAAAAGTGCATCTTTCCATCATAAAAGTGTATCTATTCATCATAAAAGTGCATCTATCCATCATAAAAGTGCATCTGTCCATCATAAAAGTGCATCTGTCCATCATAAAAGTGCATCTATCCATCATAAAAGTGCATCTGTCCATCATAAAAGTGCATCTGTCCATCATAAAAGTGCATCTGTCCATCATAAAAGTGCATCTGTCCATCATAAAAGTGCATCTGTCCATCATAAAAGTGCATCTGTCCATCATAAAAGTGCATCCGTCCATCATAAAAGTGCATCTGTCCATCATAAAAGTGCATCTGTCCATCATAAAAGTGCATCTGTCCATCATAAAAGTATATTTAAACATATTTAAAACTTCATTGACTAAAATATCCATTATAAAGTTGGAAGAGCCAGGACATTGTTTAATATAACTCGGATTGAGTTCGTCTGAGAGAAGAGTGTCACACACACCTAGGATGACTTGAGGAAGAGTAAATCAGGGGCTGATCTTCATGTTTGGGTGAACGATCCCTTTAACTCGCTCGCTCGCTCACTCCTCACACTCACCAACAACCCAGAAACCTCATGAAACACACAAACCTCATGGAGTGACTCACACTAAACGCAGTCCTGCGCGACGACGGGACTCTGGCGCCTGTTTCAGTGTTTTACGTCTTTAATCTGTTTCTTACGTGTTTTCATGGACTCATCAGAAACCACAATGACCTCAGGACCTGAAGACACTTCAGAGCAGATTTATTACCTCCATTTTTTTATTTCAACATCAACCTCCATTTTTACATTTTTTTTTATCAAGTATATGCTAAAATGCTATTTTTATGGTGATATGATATGTTTGGCTTCTATGCTGCGGGATCGTGGGATCTCATTACTCTACTCGCTTCGGCTCTGGTATCTAGCATGTGCTCGCTTTACGCTGCATGAGTCTGCATTAAATGCATTGTGACGTTCCACCGCCTGCGACTCCTTTCTTTATCGCCAGATCGCGTGTGTCACGACGACAGGCAGGAACGGGATCCTCGAAGACTGGCTGGAGATCGAATCAGGCCGCTGTTGGAAGACCTACCCAGATAGCACACGTACGTCTGCAAGATGTCTGTTAAAGATCACTTCATCTGGAGCATCTGCTGTTTACTAACATCTGATAGACCTCGTTAAGATGTCAGTTTAACATACATTCTAAATTATTACATCTTCTGAACGTCTATTTGACATCTGACAGGAGACGTCCTATAGACGTATTGCAGATGAGCAAACACTAAAAAATACATCTTCCAGATGTAAACGCACACATCAAATAGACGTCTCTGTGATGTACGTGTGCTATCTGGTGTTGTGTCTAACTTATTCTGCAAATAGCTGTAAATAATGATGTATGAAAGCTTGTTTACGCATTATTAAAAAATAAAATAAAGTCAATTTCTTTCTCAGATTTCAGTTTTTATTGCTCAATTCTGACTTCTTACAGCTCAGAATAAAAAAAGTCTGAATTGTGAGATTTAAAGTAAAATTACATTTTTTGTTTTGTTTTATTTTACTCCGTGGCGAAAACGAGCCCAATTCTGGACATATGATTCCTGCAGTCTTGGCATGTCTGATTCCACGAAGATCCTATCATCCATGGAATCGATACACAAATGACTCTTTGAGGTTCATTAAACAAATAAAACAAGGTTTTAGCAATCTTCCGCTTCAGAATCTGAATCGAGATTAATCTCTTTTCATTTACAATATGTCTGCACTCAATTAGTAAACAGGACTGTTCCTCTGATTTAATCTACTACTTTATTTCAGTAAGGTTAAAAGAGTCATTATAACAATGTTATATTTTATGTTTACCCTTCTGAAATAAGTTCATACAGACCTCTGGACTGAACGGACTCTTCGCTAAACTTCCCTTTCAGTAACATTAAGCATAAACGGATAAAGAACATGAGCTGTCATGTCTGTGGTTTGTGTCGACTGCGCCTGCAGTAAATCAACAGCGCATGCGCCGTTACTCGCGTCTAAAAGAATCGACTCCTTTGGTGAATCTCTGGATTCAGTCGCCAGTCTCCTTTGGATAGAATCGCCTCCTTGAATGAATCAGACTTGAGTCACTCAGTCTCAGTCCAGTCTTCTTCAGTGTCTGTGCAGTTTGGAAACTCGGAACGCGAACGGTCGGTGAGCTGCTCAAATCTGCCAAAAATAACAGAAACAGAGCTTATAATCCGTTTAAATACAGCTCAAACTCTGCTCTGATGGCGCTGAGTGTATTTGGTGCTTGAGAGTTGCCTTTTCTCTGCGCTTTTGTGTGTGTTTTTAAAGTGATTTTGCTGTATAAAGAGCAGTTAGAGAAGTGACGGATGAACGTTCAGAGAAAGAGAACAGCTGAAGGCTTCATGTTAGTGGGTGAAAGTTCACAGCTTTACTTGCGCAATCAAATGATTCAATGAGTCGAACGATCAAACAGTTTTAGAGGACTGAACATGTAAATAGTGTAGTAAATATATATTACATGACTAACAACAATAAATCTGATTTGAATAAAATACATATTACTAAAAGATGCTAAATGATTTCCAAATAATGCTTTAAAATGGTGTAGTATACAATTTAAATGATAAAAGCTGCCTTTTAAGTTTTAGGATTGTTAGCAGAGTAACTTAGGCAGACAACAGGGTAATACTTTCACATCAACCAGTTTCTTTCTGACTGGCGCAGTTTATTTAAACAGACACATGTGCATCCAATCAATCACTAAGGGGTCACATGACACACTATGCAACATGATTGCTTTGTTCCAAAATAAAAATAAACAAATCAAATATAAATGAGAGCACAATATTTATCAATCTCAACAAGGATGGATGATCATATTAAGACTGGAAACCCCTGATGTAGATGATGAGATGACCTTTGACCTGAGGGAACTAGGAAGAGTTGGTTGCCATAGTAATATATACTTGACCATTTCCTGAGAATGTTAATGTAGTTTGTGGACAGACAGTGTGTGTGTGTTTCTACAGCCTCAGCATGGCAGTTCGTGTGTGTTCCCGTGGTAACCGTGTGGCTCTGCACACGCTCAGTAGGAGCGTGTCCCACAGCAGTGTGTCGGTCGAGACACTCAGTGAGCTGGAATCACACACACACACTCCGTTTTCCCGCTCTGCCATTGGTACGTTCTTCCAGGAGCAGCCCCTGCTCACCAACCCGTTTACCCAGGATGCACTGCTGCGAGCGTACCTGCAGCGCCACCTGCCCGTGCGGGAGGTGCAGGAGGAGCTGATGCGCTTCGGGGAGCGTGTGGTGTGTGAGGTGGAGGCTCTGGGCCGCCGGTGCGAGCTCAACCCGCCGGTCCTGCAGCGCTACGACCCCTGGGGCCGACGCCGCGACCGCATCCTCACCTGCGACGCCTGGGCTCACCTGAGGCGCATCTCCGCACACGAGGGCCTGGTGGCCGCCGGATACGAGCGCACCTACGGGGAGTGGAGGTCAGAGGTCACTCCATCCCTGCCTATGTTTACATGCACAACTCAGGTTTCATTCGGACTGAATTCATTGTGATTGATTAATCTGAACGTAGGGTTACACTAAACATGTGATTGGGTTGGTGTGTGTGTTTATATGTCACAAGCTTCAGGAGTAGATATTTTGACATGTGCACACTGCAGGAATATACAGAGTCTCCCGCATAATAACCTCCTACACTGGTTCTTTATTTATTTTAAACAGCCGACTATAATCTTTATCGCTATTTCTACATCATTACGCTATTTCTACATTGCGCTATTTCTGCGTCATTACGCTATTTCTGCATCGCGCTATTTCTACATTGCACTATTTCTACATTGCGCTATTTCTGTGTCATTACGTTATTTCTACTTCATTGCACATGATCAGTTGCATTAGAAAAGGAATAAACCACTCCTTTCAATCCGATCGATTAAGGTGTTTACATAAAGGCTTTTCAGTCCGACTGAGCCGTCAATCCCATTACTGATTGATTATTTGGTTGCATATAAACATAGCTACTGAGTATTCCTCACATCCCACTGGCGGTTTCACTAGAGAGAGTGCTTGTGTGTGTGTGTGTGCAGTCGTGTGTATCAGATGAGTAAGATGTACCTGTTTGCTCCGTCGGCTGGACTCTACACCTGCCCGCTGGCCATGACGGACGGAGCTGCTAAAGTCATCGAGGTAAAGCACTCCATACTACTACATAATGTTCAGAGTATCTGCACACCTGACCATTACACCAACAGTCTTATGTGATCATTTATCCGATTACTAATGTGTGTGGCCTAATCCTGTGGAAGTAGATGCAAAGAGAGTATTTTAGATCTGAGCAGTGCTCTGTGGTGGCGATCTCTGAAACCCATCAGGAAGCAGTTTTACGCCATAGTGTGCGAACCCTTCCTCGCCGTAGGCACCTTCATGACTGCTGGAGTCTAGAGAGCCTGTTTTTCCTCGGGTTCGAGCAGAAGAGCAGAAACTCTCCTGAGTCGGGTCTTGAAGCAGGGTCCTCCAGTCCCTGGGATGAGCTCTTTCGGTCTCGAGTACACGACATGAAGTGGGTTTTTCGCCCCAGTTTGTCGTAAGGCACCTTCGGGAGTGCTGGAGTTTTGAGATCGTTATAGCAGATGAGTGATCGAGATGAGTGATCGCAGCTGGTACTCAGCTGGCTCCCCTTGTTAGGCCTCCTCTCGCTCCAGAGGGTCGTCCTGCTGAGGCCTCCACTTCCTAGAGCTCTGCTTGGATAGCAGTATCACGTATTAGGCTCCTTTGAGCCTCCTTGGTAAACAGTCCTGAGCGTAAAGCTTAGTTTGGCCTCCTCTCGCTTTAGAGATCTTGCTGAGGCCTCGGTTTTTATAGCTCCACTCAGACACTATCAGGTCGTTGGCTCTCTGCGAGCCTCCTTGTGATATTTTCTTATGGCGCTTTTCCATTATCAGTACCAGCTCGCTTTTCACTTCATTTTCCATTGCAGACAGTGCCGCCACAAATAGTACCCGGTCGTCATAGCGACGCCTTTCGTTCCTCGTTGCCCTATCAATCTCTCGCTGGATCCTCTCTTTGGCAACCAAACAAAGGAAAGTCTGCACCTCCTCGTTTGACCACAGCGTATTCTTCTGAGTTGCCATAATAATATTAGTTAGTTTAGTAACTATCTTTGGCCAAACTTTTTGAAAATAGCGGGGATATTCTTGATACTCCATCCGAGTCGAGCTGGTACTGTGTAGTGGAAAAGCGCCATTAGTGTTGCTAGGCCTCCTCTGAGAGTTTTGAGAGTGGTTTTGAGACCTTCACTCGTCTATAGTGTCCCCTGAAGTGGCAGGCAAGATATTCCTTATCCTTGGTCATATTCCCTTGGATGTATTGGTTAGAATACCTGGCCCTGAGCTCTGCCCGCGGGTATGTAGGGAACTGGCTCTAGGGAACAGAGTCACGGCAGCAGCTGGTGTGTACCATCTAGGGCGGGGAGCGGTGACTCCGGACACAGCTCTGTGGAGTCGTTGACTTTGTCAGTGGTTACGGCTCTCACTCCTTCAGCATTCAGCCATTCAGCCTCCTTCAGCATTTGTTCCTGAAAGCATCCTAGGACGCAGTGCGA
This sequence comes from Pimephales promelas, assembly GCF_016745375.1. Next base: position 136,818 of record NW_024121264.1, on the reverse strand, counting down.
CTTCCCGTTTGAAAGGGAACGTCTCAGTTACAAATGTAACCTTGGATCTTTGAGAAGGGGAATGAGAAGGTGCGTCCCATTGCCATGTTTTGGGTATGCATGCCCACGTCTCCTTCAGGCAAAATAAGTGACGTCATTGGCTGTCGCCGGGCAATGTTATTGTAGCGTTTAGACACGTGCTTCAGATACCTGTCACACTGTTCCCCAAAGTGGCCTAGTGTGAGTTCCCCTTCTCATGGTACCTGGGTTACAATTGTAACCGAGACATTTTCCAGATGTTTCATTTTCAGTTATTTTGTTGTGTTTTTGTCATTTTTTTACGTAATGCTTTTTAGGTTTAATTTATTTTTATTCTGCTCAAGTTTTAAGAACTGTTGAACTGAGAAATCACCTAATGAAGATGGAGAATGAGACACTGATGTTCTCAGCACCGTCAAAATAAAAGTCCTACTTCTGACACATCAGTCATGTCTATGAGATGAGCTTAACTGAAGAGTGTGTGTGTGTGTAGACTTTAGGTATGCCGAACAGAAAAGCATTTGAGCGTCTGACCACACGTGATGACAAGAGATTCTGGACGTCAGGACAGTGGATGACCGAGAGGAGAGGAGGATCTGACGTCTGTGAGACACTCACTCACTCACTCACTCACTCACTCACTCACTCACTCACTCACTCACTCACACACACACACACACACACACACACACACACACACACACACGTTTGTGATACAGTCACTCATCAGTCTCTGATGTGATGCTGTTGTTGTCATAGCGAGCGGTACGGAGACGGTTGCCAAGCGACAGCAGGACGGATGGTTCAAGCTGTATGGTTTTAAATGGTTCACGTCGGCGACGGATGCTGATATGACGCTCACGCTGGCCCGTGTCACAGATGAACATGGACACACTACACCGGTACCGACACACACATAAACATGTGTGACTGACAGATTTCAGTTCAATGTTGTTTATGTGTTTGGCTCAAACAATGTCAGCAGCTTTGTCAAAAACCCTTTTAAAAGAACCATTAACGAGAAATGGATAAATGTTTAAATGCATATCGCTGCTTTATACTTTTATAGGTTAATAGTATTTGTGTTATAATAACACATAACTATACTACACATTATAATAACATTAATATATTGATTATACAAATTTAAGAATATTGATGCTAATTTAAGAAGTATTGGAATCATTGAATTCAGGTGTTCAAATCACTTCCATGGCCACAGCTGTATAAATAAGCATGGGATGCAGTGGTGTAAAGCGTGGGATGCAGTGGTGTAAAGCGTGGGATGCAGTGGTGTAAAGCGTGGGGTGCAGTGGTGTAAAGCGTGGGGTGCAGTGGTGTAAAGCGTGGGGTGCAGTGGTGTAAAGCGTAGGGTGCAGTGGAGTAAAGCGTGGGATGCAGTGGAGTAAAGCGTGGGATGCAGTGGTGTAAAGCGTGGGGTGCAGTGGTGTAAAGCGTGGGGTGCAGTGGTGTAAAGCGTGGGGTGCAGTGGTGTAAAGCGTAGGGTGCAGTGGTGTAAAGCGTGGGATGCAGTGGAGTAAAGCGTGGGATGCAGTGGAGTAAAGCGTGGGGTGCAGTGGTGTAAAGCGTGGGATGCAGTGGAGTAAAGCGTGGGATGCAGTGGTGTAAAGCGTGGGGTGCAGTGGTGTAAAGCGTGGGGTGCAGTGGAGTAAAGCGTGGGATGCAGTGGAGTAAAGCGTGGGGTGCAGTGGTGTAAAGCGTGGGATGCAGTGGAGTAAAGCGTGGGATGCAGTGGTGTAAAGCGTGGGGTGCAGTGGTGTAAAGCGTGGGGTGCAGTGG
>NW_024121264.1:0-130000 GCF_016745375.1 Pimephales promelas | reverse complement strand
AGCTGTAAGTGTAATAGCATGATATGCAAATGAGTTGAACCCATTGTGAAGAGTGTGTGTGTGTGTGTTTCTGTAGGTGTTGAGTATTTGGGAGGGCACCACGAATGTTTTGTCTCTGGATGTCCTGCGCTCGATGGCGAAGTCCTCCGGCTCGGTTCTCCAGGCGTTCTTCAGCGATGTGGAGGTGAGAACACACACTCTTTACGCTGCAGTGCCCAATCATCAGTGCTGCACACCGACTGTACAATGAGCTTGTGCTGCTAAATGTGTGTGATGTGTGTGTGCAGGCGCGTCTGCTGGCGGCTGAAGCCTCTCCCGTCCTGCGTCCTGCGCTCGCGTGTCTCTGCGCGTCTCTCTCGGCGCTGAAGCGTTTCTGTGCGACGGCGGCGTCTCGGCCCGCGGGAACAGTGGAGCTGGCAGCGAGAGACCTGGCCTACAGCCTCGCGCGCGTCTACATGGGTAACACACACACACACGTGCACGTTACACACAGACACACACATGTACATGTAACACACACACACATATGGACATTACACAGACACACACTGATGATGCATTACCAGTTCATCTGTCCAATCACAGGAGCTCTCCTGGTGGAGCACGCCTCGTGGGAACACGCCACACACACCGACGTCTACGCCGCCCTGAGGTGAGTGAGTGTGTGTGTTATGAATCTTGTGTAACGTGAATGTGTGTGCGTGTGTGTGTGTGTGTGTGTGTGTGTTATGAATCTTGTGTAACGTGAGTGTGTGTGTGTGCGTGCGTGTGTGTGTGTGTGTGTGTTATGAATCTTGTGTAACGTGAGTGTGTGTGTGTGTGTGTGTGTTATGAATCTTGTGTAACGTGAGTGTGTGTGTGTATGTGTGTGTGTGTGTGTGTGTTATGAATCTTGTGTAACGTGAGTGTGTGTGTGTGTGTGTGTGTGTTATGAATCTTGTGTAACGGGAGTGTGTGTGTGTGTGTGTGTGTGTGTGTGTTATGAATCTTGTGTAACGTGTGTGTGTGTGTCTGTGTTTGTGTGTTATGAATCTTGTGTAACGTGAGTGAGTGTGTGTGTGTGTGTGTTTGTGTGTTATGAATCTTGTGTAACGTGTGTGTGTGTGTGTGTGTGTGTGTGTGTGCGTGTGTGTGTGTGTGTGTGTGTGTGTGTGTGTGTGTGTGTGTGTGTGCTGCAGGTGGTGTGATCAGGATTTGTGTCCAGTGGTCAGTCGAGACGCTTCAGGTTGTTTTGACTCGCAGACGACAGCAATGGATTCGGCGCTGGTGTACGACGGCCTGAAGCTTTAAACACACACACTCTCTCTCACACACACACTCACATTATATTGATTGTGACACTCTGGCGGAGCTCGAGTTCGTTAAGCTTTAGATCGAGGTTTCTTCATGTCAGTTACTCACATTACTCACGTATATAAGATGTTTGTAAACATTGTTTTAATTCTGTTGAATAATTGCTTCATAAGTGCTGTGAATATTGTTAAATAACTGTGTTTCACATGTTCAGAGGACGACACAAACCAAACCAAGCTCAAGCCAGTGTCCTGCACACACACACACACACACACACACACACACACACACACACACACACACACACACAGTGATTCTACAGTACACTCTTCAGATGGCAGAGGTTTAAGGAAAGACTTAAGCAGATCATTATAAGAGTCCAGAAGCGTGAGTGTTTCCGAAGCGCTCTTCATCTGCTCTGACTGTGGCAACCGCTAATGCTGATCTGGGATCTGTGTGTTTGTTTCTAGCAGAACGCATTTAAAGTCTCCATCAAATCCAAACTGACAGTTTTTCAGGGAATATTGCAGTTTATTGTAAATGACTGATGCACACCATTATTGTATTAAATTGATGTTCCTGGTAATTTTGAATCAGAATAATTCCTCTTGCATTATCTCTTCTTCTCTGACGATGTGGGCGGGGCTTTAACCTGTCACTCACATGAGACCAGCCAATAGCAAACCACAACGACCCAATCAATTCCTCACAGACACAGTTAAGCCCCGCCCACATGTCTTCTTGTTCCTGAAGATTTCAATCGATATACGACACAATAGAGAAACGACCAGCTCAACTTCCCTTTTCCTAACAAATAATCCTCCCTAGTTTATTAAACAATAAACTAATTATATGCTAATGAAAGTTAGGCCGTGTGTCCACCAAAGCGTTTTTAGCCAGCTGAAGACGCCGTGCTTTGGGCGCTTGAGAGCGTTTTGGCAGCGCAGCGTTTTTCCGTTGAGACGTTTCGTTGCTATGATACAGAATACCCGCAGCACAGTTTGAATGTTGACAGTTGGTCGGTGTGGTATTAGTCCCGCCCCTCCTCCACTGTGATTGGACGGCTGGGTAAAATGTGACAGTGATGAGCGCTGCGTTTTATCCAAAGTTGAACATTTTTCAACTCTCGGCGACCAGTAAAAACGCCAGGCGCTCGCCGCTTCAGCGTGAAAAAAACGCCAAGTGCCTCGTTACGCTCATGGCGTTTAAAAAACGCGACGCTCCCATTGAAAACAATTGAAGACATACACCAGGCGCGTGGAAAAACGCTTTGGTGGACACACGGCCTTAGTGATTCTGATTAAAATATCAAATGTAGCCTAAAGTAAACTTTAACGAGTTTTAAGCCAAATGTTGTTTTGTATTTGTCACTTTTTGGGTCTCAGTTTAATGGTGTTGTATTTATTGTTTTTTGTATTAATTTATGCGATTGATCATCTGCATGATAGCGTTTCAGGGATGAGTGCGCGCCGTCGCATGCCTCCTCGTTTCCCAGAGTGCTTTGTGCTCCTGGGGAACTGTAGTGTGTGCATGGGCAATAATGCTGCTGGTGTTACATGAGCCGCCGATCCATAACCATCATCACCAGCCTCTTCTTCTTCCAGTAAAGTTCACGTGTGTGTGTGTGACCTTCTGCGGCTCTTCCAGATGATCTGACCTTTCAGAGCGCCTATGTCTGACCTTTGACCTGCCGTTAGCGCACAGATGCTTTATCGTACAGCTGCTCTTCTGGACGTGACGTGCACTTAAAACGGGAGCTTTCAGAGATCTGTTAGAAAACATTGCCTCAGTCTTTCTACCTCAGAACGTCTTGCCTGATCTCACAGGAAAAGTGAGACTGTGTTGAAATTTATTTATCAAATGTGTTTCTTGCCTAGTGAAAATAGAAAATAGCAGAGTCGGCTGTACAACAGGCGTACGCGAGAGCGTCACTTTACACCCTGAGAAAGTGCTAGCGGCGACGTGGGCTGAGCTAGAGGCGGCGTGGGCTAAGCTAGCGGCGGCGTGGGTTGAGCTAGCGGCGTGGGCTGAGCTAGAGGCAGCGTGGGCTGAGCTAGCGGCGTGGGCTGAGCTAGAGGCGGCGTGGGCTGAAGCTAGAGGCAGCGTGGGCTGAGCTAGCGGCGTGGGCTGAGCTAGAGGCAGCGTGGGCTGAACTAGCGGCGTGGGCTGAACTAGAGGCGGCGTGGGCTGAAGCTGGGCTGAGCTAGAGGCGGCGTGGGCTGAACTAGAGGCAGCGTGGGCTGAACTAGAGGCGGCGTGGGCTGAACTAGAGGCGGCGTGGGCTGAACTAGAGGCGGCGTGGGCTGAACTAGAGGCGGCGTGGGCTGAGCTAGCGGCGGCGTGGGCTGAGCTAGCGGCGGCGTGGGCTGAACTAGAGGCGGCGTGGGCTGAACTAGAGGCGGCGTGGGCTGAGCTAGCGGCGGCGTGGGCTGAGCTAGCGGCGGCGTGGGCTGAACTAGAGGCGGCGTGGGCTGAACTAGGGCGGCGTGGGCTGAACTAGCGGCGGCGTGGGCTGAACTAGCGGCGGCGTGGGCTGAGCTAGCGGCGGCGTGGGCTGAGCTAGCGGCGGCGTGGGCTGAGCTAGCGGCGGCGCGGGCTGTGCTGTGACTCAGCGTGTGGAGGCACGGTATCTAGGCTTCCCCTAGGACATGTGCGTCCCCAAATCGCCAAGACCGCTGCAATTGCAGCCCGCCCAAAACAGTTTCTTGGGTTTGGCGGGGTATATTGTCGAAGGGTTATACTTAATTATTCTGAGCTCGTCAGCCCGCTGGTCCAGTGGACAGAGCTGTGCTCTCCAACTGGGCGGCGTCATGAGGTCGCTGGGCATCTGCTGGGTTGGGTGGTTCGAGCGGGTTGGGTCTGTGGGTCTAGTCGGGTCAGTTCGGGTTGTGCGGGGTAGGGCGGGTCAGGTGGGTCCAGTAACTGGTGGAGAGATATAAGGAACCTTTCCCCCCGGACTGATTATACAAGTGTTTTGTGTTTGTTTTGAGCCCTACTGGATTTATTTCCTGTGTTTCTGAGTATACTGTAAATACAGACTTGGAATTCTCGCCACCCTCATGACTTTGTCATTTGCTTTTGAGTTGTTTACAGGCTTATTTTAATTTACAGGTAAAACCTAAATGAATTCATAGATGAACTGTGTAAGATGACACAGTACTAATACTAAACACTGAATTAAGAAAGATTTGTGTGGCCGTTGAATGGATGATGTTCCTCAGTGTTTCAGACACTGAATCACGCAAGTCCATCGCAGAATAAAGTCACTGAATCATTGATGAGTTCTGCAGTAATTCAGTAGCGTCCGATAAGATCAGGAAGAGTCCGGTGGCGGAGGACAGATGCTGATGAGCTCAGAGCTTCAGCAGGATCACTCCCCATAAAGTCACGATGCCCTCAATTAAAACATCAGAGCTTTTATTTATACACAGAGAACTGGAGAAGAACTTAGTTTAGTGTTCTATGCTGTGTGTGTGTGTGTGTGTGTGTGTGTGTGCCTGTGTGTGTGTGTGTGTGTGTTTCAGGTCATGAACAGTGAACTCTCTTCACTGCCATCGATCAGAACATTCCGGACCAGCTGAGGCCTAAGAGCAACCTCTCTCTCTCCCTCTCTCCCTCCCACTCTCTTTCTCTCTTAAATTCACTTCAATTCAAATGGGCTTTATTGACTTGTACTGTATTGCCAAAGCATTGCCAATTACATAGGCAATGAACAAATAATCAATCAAATTAACCAGTAAACAAATACCTGAATACATTTATATATCAGGAAATAAAATTATAAAGAAAGGAAAAGAAAACATACACTTTTGTACATTTGTACCAGCATTCAGACTTTAGTTTGCTCCTGACACCGCAGGGCTTCAGTCTGGTATGAGTTCGGGTCACTGCACTCCGGAACCGGTTCTGCTCCTGACCGCAGGGCTTCAGTCTGGTATGAGCTCGGGTCACTGCACTCCGGGACCGGTTCTGCTCCTGACCGCAGGGCTTCAGTCTGGTATGAGCTCGGGTCACTGCACTCCGGGACCGGTTCTGCTCCTGACACCGCAGGGCTTCAGTCTGGTATGAGCTCGGGTCACTGCACTCCGGGACCGGTTCTGCTCCTGACACCGCAGGGCTTCAGTCTGGTATGAGCTCGGGTCACTGCGCTCCGGGGCCAGTTCTGCTCCTGACACCCCAGGCCTTCAGTCTGGTATGAGCTCGGGTCACTGCACTCCGGGACCGGTTCTGCTCCTGACCGCAGGGCTTCAGTCTGGTATGAGCTCGGGTCACTGCACTCCGGGACCGGTTCTGCTCCTGACCGCAGGGCTTCAGTCTGGTATGAGCTCGGGTCACTGCACTCCGGGACCGGTTCTGCTCCTGACACCGCAGGGCTTCAGTCTGGTATGAGCTCGGGTCACTGCGCTCCGGGGCCAGTTCTGCTCCTGACACCCCAGGCCTTCAGTCTGGTATGAGCTCGGGTCACTGCACTCCGGGACCGGTTCTGCTCCTGACCGCAGGGCTTCAGTCTGGTATGAGCTCGGGTCACTGCACTCCGGGACCGGTTCTGCTCCTGACCGCAGGGCTTCAGTCTGGTATGAGCTCGGGTCACTGCGCTCCGGGACCGGTTCTGCTCCTGACACCGTAGGGCTTCAGTCTGGTATGAGCTCGGGTCACTGCACTCCGGGACCGGTTCTGCTCCTGACACCGCAGGGCTTCAGTCTGACTTCAGAGACAAGAGCAGGACTGTGTGTTTGAGCGTCTGTGATCTGAGGACGGGTTGCGGCTGCTCTACACGTTACCATCTCCAGTCTGGCCTCGGTCTGTCAGCTAATGTTCTGTATGGGTTCTGTATGGATCCGGCTCACAGCTCATCGTCTCTTCCAGCTCTCCGAGCTCAAGGTGACCTTGCTCTAAATGAAACTCTGAGCTGTTCTCTCTAAGGTTCTGTAGTGGCTGCAGTGCAGTAAACGCCTTTAATCCGTGAATAAGGGAAGAGTGGAAATGAAACTGATAGAGTAGGACAAAAGCTTTAGTCTCTTCTGCGGCTGTGTGAAGCGTTTCCCGCGGGACGAGCATGAGTGTTTGCTTAGCATACATCTGTAGTTAAGTAGATCAGGGAAGTCGGGCTGCGCGGTAATTATGGAACAAATTAAAACGTGGAAATGTATTTTAGTGGAGCTCCCTCCTCTGAGTGAGAGAGAAAGAAAAGAGTTCATGTGAAAATACAATCTGGAAATGAGAGAGCAATATCAAAGCGCTCCCTCGCTCCCCGGCGCAATTACCCAGCATTCCCCTTCATTAACGTTAACTGATCGCCGGTGCCGGGTCAGATGTGCGTGACCTATGACCCCAGAATCTCACCGACTCTCAGCTTTATCTAGAAAGGAAAACTTTGAAGGAATTGTCATGCTGGTTTCTACTGTTGTACAGAGAAGCAGTCGAATGAATACATGGACCTGTTTGTGTTACTAAAGTCACGTGATGAAACTGTGTGGTGACTTTGGTAGTTATACACGCTAGATCAAAATGCAACGTATACTTCAATGTCAAAGGTTACAAATCTAAATATGTATATAAACATGAAGCAAGACTGCTGTAGAATAGTGTTCGTTGTGTCAGCCGTATTGTGAGCTGTTACTCAGCTCAATAATAAAGTGGTGCGAAAATGAACTGAAACGAGCCTTAATAAAACATTGGACGCGTAGTGGAAGCGGCGTGTTGTGCCTTCCATTATTTATCAATTCATGTGAAATATATGAAATGGAAATCTTTGTTTTGCTTCACACACATGCGAAGCAATTTGGGCCAATCCTCGGGCCGCCGCGGTCACTATGGAGATGATCCGATCCTGAGGATGAGGAAGACAGTTCAGCTTCTGTCATAAAGAAACAAACGACTGTCGCATTACCGGAACATCATCGATCCAGCGCGACAGAAGGACATTACCGATCTCATGAATCATTCACACGCAGACTGCGGCCCTGTAATGCTAGAGTGCGGGTAGTGTGTGTTTCACGTATGGCGAGATGTGCCGCCTCTCTCTGTGTGTGTGCGTGTCTGTGTGCGATTGGGTAGGTTAGGAGTAGGGTTAGTGTGTGTGTGTGTGTGTGATGGGTATAGGTTTAGAGAAAGGGTTTGTGTGTGTGTGTGTGTGTGTGTGTGTGTGTGTGAGAGAGAGAGGGGGGTATAGGTTTAGGGAAAGGTTAGAGTAAGGAGAGAGAATATGTCAAGTCCCTTTACAACATGGAAACCCTGTGTGTGTGTGTGTGTGTTACTTCATTTGCTTCATATCTTATTGCTACTTCTCTCATACATTCAGTGGCTTATCAAAGCAGCAGCACGTCTGTTCATTACCACCGCAAAGCCTTTAAAACAGAGATAGGCAGAAACTCACACACACACTTCGGAGGAGCAAATAAGTGAGTGTGATAAGCAGGGAGAGGACAGTGATGAAAGAGGTCGAAAACTGTGTGTGTGACTGGATACAATAGTATGTGTGAAAGCAGTGGAAGAGAACACACCTGGAGCGTCCTGCAGGCCTGTGTGTGTGTGTGTGTGTGTGTGTGTGTGTCTGTTCAGTGTCGATTAAAAATAATCTGTCGATTGCTTCAGCGTTGCCATGGCGACGGGTGCCTCCACTCCTTGTACGTTCCCATGGTGACGCCTGTAAATGACAAATGAGATGTGTTGCATGTGTGTGTGAGAATCACATGAGCGTCATCAGGGCATTACAACACACACACACACCACACACACACACACACACACACACACCCACAGCAACACCCGAAGCAGCTGAAGAGATGCAGCACAGTTCTAGACAGCAACACACACACACACACACACTGCCGTCAGGCATCTCTGTGGAAACAAACAGCTCATTATGCATCTGAGTGCAGATTGATAGAGAAGAGCTGCAGACTGATGCATATATCACACACACACACACACACTAATGTAATTCATCAGTCTGATCTCTCTCTCTGTCTCTCTCTCTCTCGTCTGTTTACGCTCTCCATCACGCAGCGCTGCATTACTCAAACTCATCTTCAGCCCACGGGAACAACACACACCCCATCTCCATCACACACTCCAGTCTCACACACTCCAGCGCGGGTGGAGGCAGAGATCGGGGGGTGATCGGCTCTCCGTCCATTTGCCTTTATTACCGGCAGAATCTTCTTGAAGTTGTAATTGTGTGTGTGTGCAGTTTGCTGGATTTGCTGCTGCAGGCTCAGATCTGTGTGTGTGTTTTAAGGACCGTCGGCTAATAATAAAGGGTTTTTTCCTCTCTGCAGAAAGGCTATTCATCTTGTTTGCCCTTGTGAAGGTTTTTCTTGTCAAGGAGAGATGAAGAGAGAAAGCGCGAGAGAGGGGAGGACAGGCTGAAGCTGCTGTATGTGAGAAACAGGATCTGGCTGATGGGAGATATGGAGAAGAGCTGGAGTTATCAGGAGCTCTCCAGTGAGCAAAATGCTCTTTAATAAAACACTGCAGCCAGAAACAGACAGACTCCATATCTATATCACACACACACACACACACACACACACGCTTGATCACAGTCCGGCCGAATGAAAGATGCAAGCCTCATGTCTGTACACTTACACCATTAAACTAATCAAGGAACTGATGTGCTGCTTCAGACGAGTGTGAACCACAGCACACACACACACAGCTGCAGTTTCCCTGACCCGCAACTATTTCCACATTCACAACACTTTTCACACCGCAAAACACACTTTTGAAACCTTTATTTATTATTGCTGTCTGCCTGTGGATTACGCTGAGATCTTTATTTCATAAACACTCACGTTAATTTTGAAACCAGAGCATTTTCATCTTCATTGGACTTTAAACACTGGGCCTTTAAAGCTGTGGAGATTGCCTCCATTAACGTGGCTTCCACCAGGAGCTTTTGCAAGCCCAACGGCGCTGTGAATTGAACATGAGGGAGCGCTCCTCGTTCCTCCGGGTCGACCGGGCTCCTCCTTCCTGCGGCTCCACTGGGCTCCTCGTTCCTCCGGCTCCACCGGGCTCTCTCGTTCCTCCGGGTCGACCGGGCTCCTCCTTCCTGCGGCTCCACTGGGCTCCTCGTTCCTCCGGCTCCACCGGGCTCTCTCGTTCCTCCGGGTCGACCGGGCTCCTCGTTCCTCCGGCTCCACCGGGCTCTCTCGTCCTCCGGGTCGACCGGGCTCCTCGTTCCTCCGGCTCCACCGGGCTCTCTCGTTCCTCCGGGTCGACCGGGCTCCTCGTTCCTCCGGCTCCACCGGGCTCTCTCGTTCCTCCGGGTCGACCGGGCTCCTCGTTCCTGCGGCTCCACTGGGCTCCTCGTTCCTCCGGCTCACCGGGCTCCTCGTTCCTCCGGCTCCACCGGGCTCTCTCGTTCCTCCGGGTCGACCGGGCTCCTTGTTCCTCCGGCTCCACCGGGCTCCTCCTTCCTGCGGCTCCACCTGGCTCCTCGTTCTTCCGGCACCATCGGGCTCTGTGCCCCGGGACTCCTCCTCCAATGGCTTCATCTCAATCAGTCGTTGTCCAGGTGTCGTCAGTTAAGTCTCGACCATAGCACCTCCCTTTGGCGACTGTGACTGATGTTCCTGGCTGATCTCTGGGTCCACGCCTGGCCATCACCACCTTGGCTTTTCCTGCAGGCATCTGTTCCTGTCTCCCTTCACCAGCCCCTCGTCCACCTCCCGAACCCCCTCCTCAGTCACGTTACGGGGCAAGGCCGCACTAATCTAGTTTCCACTCTGTTTAGTTATCTGTTTCCTGTGTTCCTTTGTTCTCCGTTACAGCCACTAATCAGTTTCCATGGAACATTCATTTACCAAAAAGGCAGTTATCATGAAGTTAGTTCATTAGTTTCGTCTAGTTCTCATTCTCTGTCCGGTAGTGTTTTATTATACCTGTGGGTTTGTTGCTGTCTGCCTGTGGATTTACCTGAGTTTTGTTTTATTTCATACATATCCACATTGATTTTGAAACCTGAGCGTTTTCATCTTCATTGGATTTTAAAACTTTACACAAAGGAACTGAAGACTGTGACGCGTGACGGTAGCGATTATGTAAATGAAGGGCGTCACTGGTGATTTTCTGAAGCATCGGCGAGGCTTTAGTCCAGCCCGTCCTTCCTCTCTCCTGATTGTACTCGTCTACTTCTTTTATAAAATAATTACCTGATACACTCCCGTTTTAAACTTAATTGTCTTGTGATTACGGCCATGTGAGGTGTGTGTGTGTGTGTGTGTGTGTGTGTTGGCCCGAGGGTCCAGTATCTCTGTGCTGCTATAATTCAGATTGCTCCTCTGTCTAATTGCTTTCGATCGGTTTGCCCTGCCATGTCATGTGATATTTTCTTCCCAGTATTTAACAGTGGACGACTTACTGATTAAATGCAAGCAGCGTGAAATCACCAAGACACACACACACACACACAGCAAGACAGCGGAGGAATTTCAGACACACACACACACACTTGAGGTTTATCCGGCCGCAGTCGTGTTTTTTGTAGCTAAATGCTTTATTTTTATGTAGTGTGAAGTGTAAATTACCTCAACAAATTGTGGGATGAGAAGGTGGTGCTAAAAGAGTAAATCCATCATTTCTTCATCTTGTATTCAACTGGATAAATATTTATATTTATAGAGTTGTATATACAGTACTGAATATGTACATCTGTACCTAAGTCTTCTACTTCCATCTAAATGTAATAACCTTTTGGTGCCAGTCAGGCAGTTGGCAATAATAACTCCCATGTAAATACACATTTATATTTATACAGTAAAGGAACTGAAGTACTGTACTGTATATACAGTTCTTAATATGTACATCTGTACATAGGCCTTCTACTCACCATCTTATGTATATTCATCATATATCTAGATATATTACATTGTTTTTTCTTTAATTAGACGTATTTCATTATCTCTCTATTCTATTGTATTATACATGTGTGTAAGTACATAGAGCTCCTGGAAGCCATACCAAACTCCTTTGTGTGTGTGTGTGTGTGTGTGTGTGTGTGTGTGTGTGTGCGCACGCATAAATAGCCTTTAAATAGTATAAATAGCTTTGGCAAATAAAGTGCATTCTGATTCTGATTCATGTCGATCCAAACCCCAAACCTCTATGGCTTTCTTTCTTCACAACATAAAGGAAATTTACTGCTCTTTTATTATTATTTTTTTAATAAAACACCACAGAAGTACTATCCTTGAAATATTATAAAAGTGCTCAATGACCGAAGTCATATGATAGTTTAGTTTGAGAAACAGAACCGTTTAACTCGTCATTCAGTGATCGTCCGAGTCTGGTTGTAAATGAATTCTTCTTCCAGAATTCTCCTGTTCACAAAAACATTTCTTCTTGAATCAAACAAATCCAGTCTTCAACTCACCACATCAGTGGTTAACAGTGGAGGGAGACGTCATCAGTGAATAAACACATTTCAGTCAGTCCAAGAAGAGGTGTAGTGCACGTTTTTAATGCTTTTGATCTTTTTTTGTTTCGTTTTCTTTTAAGATTTGAAGAGTTTGCTTCCAGTTTGTTGTGAACAGAACACACGAGTCTTCCTGCAAATGCTCACGTTTGTGTTTCACAGAAGAAAGAAAGCCATGCAGGTTTGAGGAAATGATGACAACTTAGATTTCTCTCTTTATAAAGTGATCCCTATCAGCCAATATGACAAATGTATAATTGTCTGTATTAATGCGTTGAATAAACAGCTGATGGGGCCGTCTGAACTCGAAGGGTTCGCCTGGTGAACATTCGTGTCGTCTGATGTCGATCGGCTTCTGCTTCAGCCTCGTGAAGCGATCGTGGTTCTAGTCGGTAATCGATCCACTTAAGCTCAATGTGTGTGTGTTTCTCAGAGTCATATGGACGAGTGTGTCACCTCAGCTCAGAGGATCAGCGATCTTCAGGTGTTTGAGTGACGCTTCACCCTCTGAGCCGTGGTCCTCGTAGGGTTCGGTCGTGCGGCTCGATAGATCACGATGCATCTCTGCGTTCTGGAAAGGGGTGTTGGTATCCAGGTGGTGTTGCATTAAGTGTGTTTTCCTAATTTCGTAAGGACAGAACTGTATTGGCCTCATCTTGAGGCGTCCCACAAGGCTCTGCTCTGGGTCCTCTGCTTTTCTCTCTCTACATGCTTTCAGAAGTACAGTGTAGATTATCATTGTTATGCTGATGACAACTTTATCTTCTTTAAGCATTTTTTCAAGCTTAATGAGGATAAAACGGCGGCCATTGCCTTTGGTTCTTCACTGTGTATCGCTGCCCTTGAAAACGGTTAGCTATTCTGTCTTCAACCATGCATGATAAAGTTGATAATTGATTATGTCTTTATTGTTTGATAATCAGATAAATGCCGTTATTAAAGGAAGCTTGTTTCATCTCAGGTCCATTCCCAAATTAAACAGTTCCTCTCTCAAATTGTTTTAGCCCAACAGCGGATCTCCTCCTCATGGTGTAGCCCAACATCTCTCTGTGTATTTCGTTTTCATTCATTCCTTGTGTTTTACATGTTTGTAATGTGATATTTAGATGAGCAGAACTGGGGTGTGTTCTGGCCCGCTCCGGGTGTGTGTTCGGCCCGTAACACGCATCTCTCGTCCCATTATTCCAGTGTGAACACCAGAATAAGTGTAAAGTGTTGGAAAAGCCAAATGGTTTAAAAATGGCCAGTCAGTGAAAAGCTGTTTTTTAGCAGAGACGTGTGTGTGTGTGTGTGTGTGTGTGTGTGTGTGTGTGTGTGTGTGTGTGTGTGTGTGTGTGTGTGTGTGTGTGTGTGTGTGTGTGAATAAAACACACACAGTATAAGAACACACAATCGGATGGTGTTCATAACCCAGCATCAGTTTCTATTGAACGCGTTTTATTATTCATGAGCTCTTAAAGTACAGTAAAGCTTAACACACTTATCAAACCGCAACATCTAACATGTGTGTGTGTGTGTGTGTGTGTGTGTGTGTGTGTGTGTGTGTGTGTGTGTATTAACCCTTCATTGAGGAGAGGGAAGTAAACTCCTACCTCTGCTGTCACAATCCTCACAGTACATACACACCCTCATTCATCAATGTCACACACACACACACACACGCACACACACACACACACACACACACACACACACACACACACACACACACACACACACACACACACACACACACACACACACACACACACTCCAGCACTCATTTGCAGACATTTTCTGTAAGACACGTTCACACACGACAGGTGTTGTGTGTGTGTGTGTGTGTGTGTGTGTGAGAGTGTGTGTATGTTTTATTATTGTTAGCAAGGTCAGGATTCCTAGAAAACAAATGATAAACTGTAAATGCTCAGAATGAAAACACGCCAGAATGCTCAGAGTCACCCTGAAATCAAAATGGACAATTCTCTATTTTTTTAATGGAATATTACAGTGTTTGTGTGTTTATTACAAATGATTTATCGGTGCACATCATAATCTCAAATCATCTTATTTTCTCTGATGATGTGTTTACTGGGGCGAGGGAGTCTGACTGAGTTCTCTCTCTCTCCTCTCCCCCCCCTCTCCTCTCCTCTCTCTCTCTCTCTCTCTCTCCTATCCCCCTCCTCTTCTCTCTCTCTCCCCTATCTCCCCCCCCTCTCCTCTCCTCTCCTCTCTCTCTCCCCTATCTCCCCCCCCTCTCTCTCTCTCTCTCTCCCTCAGAATAATATGTAATGCACAATAAAGTGCAGCATTGGATTCTCCTTTGCCTGTCATTGGTTAATCAATTATTCAGCTAAATTGTCAAAACACAACTTTAAATAGAATAGTTGATTTAGTATTTCACACTAATGATGTTTTAAACATTAGGGGCCATTTAATTCCAGTGTTATTTCCCCAGTTATTCCCCTTAATAACCCTGGCTGATGCATCTTCGTCATCCTCCTCATCCTCATGAGTTCAGGTCACTGGAGTTTGAGCTTGTTCAGCGTCAGGTTGATGTTCATGTGTTGTTTATGTGTGTAATTACGGGCAGGTTAATTATAATAATCAAGTGTGCAGTGTGAGATCAGCATGTCCTTAACCAGGTCTCTCTCTCTCTCTCTCTCTCTCTCTCTCTCTCTCTCTCTCTCTCTCTCTCTCTCTCTTCTCTCTCTCTCTCTCTCTCTCTCTCTCTTCATTCAGACGCGAGTCACGGTGAGTTCAGTGGCGCGGGCGGGCGTCGCGTGCTGCTGTGAGTAGACGCGCAGACTCGGGTTCGGTCAGTCTGACGCTCGCTCGCTCGCGGTGCCGGGGATGCGGCTGTGTGTGACTCTACTGGCGATCGTGCTGTCGGCGGGTGAGTGTGTTCTCTCTCTCTCACACACACACACGATTAACCAGCAGCAGTGAGTTTACTGAAGAAGCATTAAATGATTGAGCTATAATTAATGCCCTGTGATTTTAATGGGCTTTAATCGTATGTCAATTTAAGATTCTGAAATAAAACGACAGATAAAGCCTGATTTTAATTGCAGTTAAATTAGTGTTTTAGCTTGTGTGTGTGTGTTATGTGTGTGACTGATTCTATACACACACGGTGACACTTATTAATGATGTTTAATTCAATTCAATTCAATTGAGCTTTATTGGCATGACTGTGTAAAATAGCACAATATTGCCAAAGCAATAGTAATATACAAGCATACATAATTCATGCTTTAATTTCTCAAATGGTGAGGTGTTTTTGTTGTTTAATTGTTGTTACTTTATATGCATATAGCCTAGTCGCTGGAATTGTGGCAGATGGAAATTAGGATATTTATGAATGATAATTTCCATTAAAACTATTTATGTGAAGTAGAGGAGAAAAACTCATATTTCACCCTCAAATTAGAAATATTGTACAGAAAACAATTATGATCTTTGTTTGTATTTGGTCAGAGGAGACTCTTATTATATATAGGCAGTTAAACATGATGACTAGTAGCATGAGCAAAGTGTTTATTACAACTACAAGAAAAATATTTTACATTTATTGATCTCTGACTGTTAATGTTAGTTAATGAAAATACATATTGTTTTTTGTTTGTTCTTGTTGATTATCTAATGTAAGAAATACACTGGTTTAAAAATGCATAGCTACATAGATGAGCATAAAGATTAATAAATTCTATAATAAGATTAATAATTAAAATATTATTGTTTATTGTTTGTTCATGTTTACACATGTAGCTCACTAATATTAGCAAAGGAAACTTGCAAAGCGTTTCAAGAATATATAGGCTAATTATATTTTTACTCCCCGTTGGAGAAGTCGGAGTGAGATTGTTGTTTTGATCCACAATAATGTCTGAATTATTGTACATTCTCATATGAATATATTTGTTAGGGTTAGGTAAATATCTGACATTTAAACCGTATTAAGAGCTTATTTCAGGCGTTCATGTATCTGCGGCATGACTTGCTGAAAACTGTAGTTGTTAACGTAATCCATTACACATTTCAGGAAATATAATCTGATTATGATTTGATACTTTTAGATTGCTGTGGACCTTTACTGCACGGTAAGTCGATGAAAGGGGAATAATTAAATAAAATGGAGTCATTTCTCAAACCGGGAGGACTTTCTGAATGCAAATAGTTGTGAGAATTAAAAACAACAATGTATCTGTAGCATAATATAATCTAATTACAATACATTTAGAAATCTGATTATGAAATCAGTTATGACTGTGTTTGTGGGAATGTAATTAACTCTCACGAATAAACAAACCAACCCTCGAAAATATGGATGAAATATATCCAGTAAAAGGAATAGAGTTGATAGAGGTCTGACACAGGTAAAGCTGATGATGAAGATGATGAAGATGATGAGAACACCAGGGATTACAGAGATCGACTCCCAGGTTACATCTGATAATCCTTCAGACGGTGTTTGAGCAGTTCTGATGTGGAAAAGGACATTCTGATGGTTGTGTATTAATCCCTTATGGGATCTGTGCTCACTTTAATCCAGATCCTGACGGATTGTAAAGATGCGGCTAATATTGTTGTTGAGAAGCACGAGCTGTCTGATCTTGAAGAGGAAAGCGTCTGTTATTGGGACAGATTCTGTAAACGTCCCTTCAGGAGGAAAGAAAGGCTCGGGATGAGAAGAACTTTATTCAGCCGCCACTGCTGTTTCTAAGCTAGAGCTTTAATAGAGTTGTGTGTGTGTGTGTGTGTGTGTGTGTGTGTGTGTGTGTGTGTGTGTGTGTGTGTGTGTGTGTGTGTGTGTGTGTGGCTGTTTCTGATATTGTTTGTTGAGCCTGTGGGAATAATAAGGGTATCGACCTAAACTGAGTGATGGTGGTGATGTCACCATTAAAGATGTCAGTACGGATGTTGATGATGATTTTGTCACCAGTGGGGGAAACCTTCATGGAAGGAGAGCTCGACGAGGCCTTAAAAACGGCTAGATCTGCTTATTTCTCAACCCTATTAGAAGAAAATAAACATAATCCAGGTATGTATTTGAAACGGTGGCTAAACTAAGGAAAAAGAAAGCTTCAAGCCCAGAAGTGTCCAAGCAACACAGCAGTAATGACTTTATGAACTTCTTCACTGATAAGATTGATAATAATAGGGACAATATTATACCTATGCAGCCGTCTACTACAGTACCGCATCAGGGGTGTGTTGCCGTCTCCCGAGGAAAGATTTGGTTCATTTGCTGATATAGGAGAGGAAGAATTTTCTAAACTCGTTAATTCATCTAAATCAACAACTTGTATGCTAGACCCTATACCGACTAAACTACTGAAAGAGGTCATAGATCCTCTTCTCAATATCAGTAATTCGTCTTTGTCGCTAGGATACGTACCAAAAACCTTTAAGCTGGCTGATAAAACCACTTATTAAAAAATGCAACTTGATACCACAGAATTAGTTAATTACAGGCCGATCTCGAACCTGCCTTTTCTCTCAAAGATACTGGAAAAAGCAGTATCCTCACAACTGTGCTCCTTTCTGGAAAGAAATTATATCTGCGAGGACTTTCAGTCAGGATTTAGAGCGCATCATAGTACCGAGACAGCTCTCATTAGAGTCACACATGATCTGCTCTCATCGTCCGATCATGGTTGTGTCTCTCTATTAGTGTTACTCGATCTTAGTGCTGCATTTGACACAATTGACCACAACATTATTCTAAATAGACAAGAAAATGATTTTAGTATTAGTGGAACTACACTAGGATGGTTTAAATCAGTCTTATCGATCACGAGTTCAGTATGGTGTCCCACAAGGCTCAGTACTAGGACCGCTGCTCTTCACTCTGTACTGTGTACTGTGTACTATGCTGATGATACCCAGCTGTATATTTCTTCAAATGATGTCACTGATGATGTTGATGATGATGTCACTAATGTGGTTGTTGATGATGTCACCCCCCAGGCCTGAGTGTGGCGCTGCAGATCCAGTGTTATCAGTGTGAGGACGAGCGGCAGGACGACTGCTCCGCTCCAGACTTCATCGTTAACTGCACCGTCAACGTGCAGGACATGTGCCAGAAGGAAGTGCTCGTCATGGAGGACGGTGAGAGCACGCATCACTTCCTGTTCCTGAACAACCACTTCTTCTATATTCACTTCATCACTTTCCCTATTGATTTTCCTGCTTTATTTTGTTCACTGCACAGAATAACCAGCTGTTTATCATCAGATTCTCCCTCGGCTTACTGTCATGCTGCTCATTTTACACACTTTACTTCGTGATTTAGTTTTTGTCTTTTGATAAAAAGAACTCATTCATTTCATTTCAGTCCAGTTTCTTTACTTGTAAATGTAATACTTGTTGATTCATGTCTAAATTAATATGTTTTAATATTTGATTTTTGCATTTCCTTGTCAATAAAAATTTGACAAAAAAATTCTAGAGGAAAGTACTTTAAAAACCTGCTGCTGATACCCTCGAACTAAAACAATTTAGTCTTTAGAATTTGAAAATGATTCAAAGGAAATATTTAATTATTGTGTGTGAGAGAGATTGAACGTTGACAATTAGATTGATGGAGTTAACAGAAATATTGAAAATGCATTCGGAAAATAAAGTCTAGTTTTTATCACACAAACACATACTCTCTCTCTCTCTCTCACACACACACACACACACACTTAAGCTGTTCGGTTCTCATTACTGTAATGCGTCTAAATGATTTTGTGCATGAAAGTAAAAATACTGTGATTCGACATGATTTAAATATCAGACACCATCAATTAAAGAACCGCGAATATCATCTTATCATTTATAATACAGTTTGAGAGAATTTGAATGCAGAAAATCTTAAAACAGACATACATAATTTCTTTATGTAAATTGTTTCTTTTATTTGATATATTAATAAATGAGGGAAGTTGTGTTAATGTGTGATATCTGTAATGACTGACAGTAACAGTCGCCATGTGTGTGTGTGTGTGTGTGTGGCTCTCTCTCTCTCTCTCTCTGTGTGTGTGTGTGTGTAGGGGTCCACTACAGGAAGTCGTGCGCCTCGTCCGGAGCGTGTCTGATCGCGTCCTCGGGGTATCAGCAGTTCTGCACGGGGAAGCTGAACTCGGTCTGCATCTCGTGCTGCAACACCCCGCTCTGCAACGGCCCGCGCCACCGGAGGAGAGCGCTGTCCTGTGCCCGCGCACTGCCCGCGCCCGCGCTCCTCGCGGCCCTGCTGCCGCTTCTGTGGGCGTGCGTGTGCTGACGGACTCAAGGCTTCTCAACGGAGGCTCAGACTGTGTGTGTGAATACTAGATGATGAACAAACACAGGCTCACTGGACTGCCCGAGAGAGAAGAAACTGTAGAAGGAGCGATTATCCTCCAAGATTGAACTTCACGAGATGAGCTGTGTTCAATGTGCTTCCCTTCCTTCCCCTTATTATTAGTGGGCGGGGCTTCTTCACATAATCCCACCAGTCAGAGAGCCATGGGTGGAGTGTGGAGTCTAGCTCCGCCTCTCTGAATATCCAACCACACGCTAATGCTACCAGAAGGGGTGGGACCAAATATGGATCAGGCGAAATATCTCCGTCCTTCTCCATGCACTACGATAATCGCTTTCCTGCCACCAAATATCGATATTTCATTATTAAAATAAGGCTGTAGACAGATTTCCCTCCTCAGTGTCTCCTGGAGGTGGCGCTCAACACATGAATAAGGGAAAGGTGGACGTAAGTTAACTAACACTCCTGTGTGTATCTCTGTAAGCGCTCGATGAAGAGTGTCAAAGATGTCTATTTACAACATATTTATGAAGCGTTGATCTCTGTAGCCAATCAGAGACATATCTGTTGAGCACATGAACCCACTGGCCAATCAGACGTGTTTAAGAATCCGCTCAAAATGCTAGACGAAATGCTGGTGTTGTCGCATGTTTAAAATGTTAAAATACCCAAGTCGACAACATTATTCCCAGGGTTCCTTAAGGAAACATCGAGGTGTCCCAGGTTTAAACATTAGAGGTTGGTACATTTTGAAATGTAGCAGGTTTACGTAAAGCAAGTCGATAAGCATTTACACACAAAGAAAAGTTTAAGCTTTTAAAAACTATAAGCATAAAATGTTTAATTCACTTAAAATGTTCAATTTAATTTACACACTGAAAGACGTTTTGTGCTGTTTTCTGACAGTTTGAACTTGAATAAAGAGAGAACCCGTGCTTAACCTTTTCACAGGCATGATGTTTTCATAGTTATAGATATCGTGATTATCATTATCGGATTGTCCAGCCATATATGGATTATCTCAGAATTGCTCTGTCGTGATATTATTGGTATGCTGAGCCATTTATTTTGCTCATGAATGGTACTCCACATCACATCATCACTATTGTACAACCCAATACATGTGAAGTGATTCGAAATTGAATGCTAATTCAAAAGACGTGCTGTAAAATAATGCATTGTGATAGGTCATTTCGGCTCCATTTCGAAGTTTCTCTTCTTTGCCGTCTTCCGTCTGTCCGTGGCGTAAGATGAGGCGTGGGGGAGGCGGAGACTTTAATATTTAGGGGCGTGGGGGAGGCGGAGACTTTAATATTTAGGGGCGTGGGGAGGCGGAGACTTTAATATTTAGGGGCGTGGGGGAGGCGGAGAATTGAATATTTAGGGACGTGGGGAGGAGGAGACTTTAATATTTATGGAAATGGGGAGGCGGAGACTTTGAATATTTAGGGGCGTGGGGGAGGCGGAGACTTGAATATTTAGGGGCTTGGGGGAGGCGGAGACTTGAATATTTAGGGACGTGGGAGGCGGAGACTTTAATATTTATGGAAATGGGGAGGCGGAGACTTGAATATTTAGGGGCGTGGGGGAGGCGGAGACTTGAATATTTAGGGAGGTGGGGGAGGCGGAGACTTGAATATTTAGGGAGGTGGAGGAGGCGGAGACTTGAATATTTAGGGGCGTGGGGGAGGCGGAGACTTGAATATTTAGGGGCGTGGGGAGGCGGAGACTTGAATATTTAGGGGCGTGGGGGAGGCGGAGACTTGAATATTTAGGGGCGTCTTGTAAAAATGAATGACAGTCACAGTGGCTGGATAATATAGGCTATTCTTGGCAAGCGCAGACAGCGCCACCTGCCGGTAGAGCCCGGTACTGTCGACCAGATGACTCTACACACTGCACTTAGTGGAGTGTGTGTGTGTTTGTGCACGATAAACGGCCATCTACTACAGCCTGCAGCTTTAAGCATTTGGATAACAAGATACATGTTATACCACATGTTTTTTTGTGAAGTGAAACATGTTCTGTATTCAAAAAGACCAGGGGCTTTTGATAAAACATCAGGGCTTAAGCCCCCAAAGAGAACATATTCCTGTGTGAGTAATGATCAATAATGTGCTGTTACTCCATCTACGCTCAGCAACACACGCTATAATGACAGACTCTCGCAGTGATGGTGGTCGGTACAGTGCCGCTAACTCACCCTAACTGCACTGAGAAACCCTTTCACAAATCAGGCTCAGTCTAAAGTGATAATCCAGCGGGTGTTATAATCTGGGTGTGTATTATAACTTGATGTTAAACGTGAAGCACGTCTATTTTCGCCAACCGGTTTACAAGAGTTTTGCTGCGAACAAATTCCCAACTGAAGTGTAACGGAGGCCAGCTAGTAGTTGCTGTGCAAGTAAACCTCACTCCTCTGATCTCAAGACGCCGGAGGCTGCAGTGTTTAGCCTCCTTGTTAGAGCACCTGACTCTCATGCCGGAGACCCGGGTTCGAGGAGTGGGACCCGGGTGTAGGGGTTACAGAAGCAGGTGAAGATGAAACTGGTTCGGTCTTCAGAGTGACGGACAGCGAGGAAAGCCTTGCTTCGTCTCATTCATTCGGCCTGTTTCGAAGGAAGCCCTGATTTATCCTTCACTGCCTTAAATCACCCACAATCCTTTGCACACATTCAAATTCACAAGAACAACCTGATGAAAAACGAGTCGGTCCTGCTTGATTTTATTATGAAATGTAAGAGAAAAATAATGTTTTCTGTCATGAAAGCATAGATATTTTATTTTTCTGTAAATAAATAAGTAATTAAGCCACTGGGAGAACGCAGGCGGCTGTCATAGGGTGACCAACGTCCCGTTTCACGTCCTGTCCTGGCCGATTTTTATAAAGTGATGGAAATGTCCTGGTTTTCAGAAAACTGCTGGGAAAGATCAGGTCTTCAGCGAAATATAGATGGACAAACAAGGAGGATGAGGAAGAAAAACAGGATGAAGAGGAAGAAAACTAAAGATAGAAATATATTTTGTTAGTTCGTTTTTGTAAGTTTGTGAGAGCTTTTTTGTTCAATTTGGAGGTATTTCTTTGAGTTATTTAATATTATATTTATTTTCATAATACAGAAGGGACATTATTTCTATCATTACTGTATTTCATTCATTATTGTTGAAACCTGTCATAATAAAACATGTTGAGTAACCTCTGAGAATCTGAATTTGTCTTGTAATATAACAATTTTCTATCCATCCAGAGGAGGCATAGCATACTTTAAATGTATTGAAATTAATAAGGCATCTTTGAGTAAACTTTGAGTATCAAATTTGCTGGGCCGAGTGTCCTGGTTTTCGGCAATCTTTCATTAATAGAAAGCCAGTTAATGTAAAGATACATGTAAAGGTAATACATCAAAAATTAAGTTTTAATAGTATTTTCGTGATACTACACTGCTGGGGGCGGGAACATGTGTGACGTAGCCATGCGCTCTTACTACAGCGTCTCCTTCTATGCTGAGGAGTACAGTAGCCTAAAGCCTATGGAGTGGAGAACTGGACTGGGAAGAGCATAGTCTCGTTAGGACGCCTTCTATTCTGGAGAAACACCCTACAGCCTACAGTACAGGCGTGCGTGAGTTCGGCGCAAGAGAGTGACGTGCCACTATAGCGCGGCGCTTATTCATGACGTCACTGTAAGCGGAAGTGAAGGAGAGTTCCAGAAAGAGCGGCGGGTGCGCGAGATTCACCAACACACACAACTATAACAATAACTACTGTAATCATAATAACAGAGCGATACTGTACAGTATTAAAAGGTGATAGTATCACTGACTATCCATCATGACGACCATCGATTACAGTGTGTGGGATCATATCGAGGTTTCTGATGATGAAGATGATACTCATCCGAATATCGACACTCCGAGCCTGTTCCGCTGGAGACACCAGGTACACACACACACACACACACACACACACACACACACACACACACACACACACTCTCTCTCACAAAACTTCATCATACAGCATTGAGCAGTGTCCACGGGGTAGGGTTATTGTTTGGGAGATTTTAACTGTTCTTTAGATGGACAGCAATCACGAAGAACCTCTTAGTCCGTCAGCAGATGTGTTTAAAACATTGATAGTTTATTATGATCTTGTGGATGTTTGGAGAGAAGCTTTTCCTGATGTAAAACAGTAAACGTGGATGAAAGTAAGTTTGAATAGTTTCTGGATGTTAAAAGAAGTGTTGTGACAGTTGTATAATTCTCAGACCACCGTTATATGTCTGTCAATGTCACAGATGATCTGCACACCGCACGTTTACATGTCCCTTCTGTCTTTAGCCATGAGCTGAAGCAGTCTGAGCCAAGTCTTCTGCGGTGTCCAGCGGTCAGTCTGCTGTCTGCATCGCCGTTTGACCCTTTTTGGATCCGCCATCAAATTAATACGTTTAATTATAACGAGTGCTGTGATAAACGGCTATAAATCTCCAACATCCTCACATTCACAGCCTACTACTACTACTACTACTACTACTACTACTACTACTACTACTACTACTACACGTGAGCTGATGTCTGGTGCTCCTCAGGCTCGGGTGGACAGTATGGAGACGTTCCTCAAGCTGTGTGTGTGTGTGTGTGTGTGTGTGTTGGCCTCATGTGAGCTGATGTGCTCCTCAGGCTCGGGTGGACCGTATTGAGACGCTCCTCAAGCTGTGTGTGTGTGTGTGTGTGTGTGTGTGTGTTGGCCTCATGTGAGCTGATGTGCTCCTCAGGCTCGGGTGGACCGTATGGAGACGTTCCTCAAGCAGGGCGAGGAGCTGGAGAAGAGCCTGATGGAGAGCCGGAGGAAGCTGGAGGAGGCGCAGCGCAGGGTGAAGGAGCTGAAGGAGGCGGGGTCCACAGACCAGGGGGAGGAGCTGAGTAAAGCCCAGGCGGAGGAGAAGCAGCTGAGGAAGGAGGAGCGGTCCTGGCAGAAGAAGATGGAGGAGCACCGCCGAGAGGAGAAGAAGATGCCCTGGAACGTGGACACACTCAGCAAAGAGGGCTTCAGTAAGGTGCGACACACTACACACTACACTCTATACTCACACACACACACGCTATACACTACTACACACCATACTCACACACACACACACACACACACACACACACACACACACTATACACTACACATATGGCTGGGAGATATGGCCAAAAAAAATTATCACGATAATTTTTTTTATATCAGTCGATATCGATAATTATCACGATATATGTCAAAAATTTTTTTTTTCAAGTTTAAAGGCAGATTTTTGCAACTAAGTGAAAGTTGTATAAACCAGAGTGTTAATTGTGTTTTTAAACTACTCTTTAAATTTATGTTCATTAACAAAAACAGTAACATCTGTTTTTTTTTTTTCTTATGTAACAACCACATTTTTATTTGGTAAAAAGTAATATTCTGACTGACGTCTCCGTGAGCTCGCGCTCCGCTCAATGCACTGCCGTTTGGACTTTGACTCGAGCGGATAAATGCTCCGTGTGGCGCGCGCGGTTTAAATGAGTTTCGTTCCGCTTTTTTTGACGCATAAACATTATCGAACATTTATCGACCTCTTGATATCGTTTTATCGAGCAAAATTATATCGCGATAATTATCGTTATCGTTTTATCGTCCAGCCCTAACTACACACCATACTCACTCACTCACTATACTCTATACTCACACTCACTCACACACACACTCACACTCACACACACACACTCACTCAGATGAACACGCCCCTGACGCTCCTGTGCTTGTGTTTCAGAGCGTTGTGAATGTGAAGCCTGACAAGCAGGAGGAGACAGAGGAGCAGAAGGAGGAGAAACACAAGACCTTCGTGGAGAAGAACGAGAAACAGATCAAACACTTCGGTGAGATGAAGCACAATATCTGACGAGGGCGGGGCTTTAACCTGTCACTCACATGAGATCCACCAATAGCAAACCACAACCAACCAATCAATTCCTCACAGACACAATCAAGCCCCGCCCACATTTGATCTTGTTTCAGAAGTTTGGCTCGTAGATCAGTGTCAGGTCATTCACTGCCGTTCTCATGACGTGTGTGTGTGTGTGTGTGTGTGTGCAGGGATGCTGCGCCGCTGGGACGACTCTCAGAAGTACCTGTCTGATAATCCTCATCTGGTGTGTGAGGAAACGGCCAATTATCTGGTCATCATGTGCATCGATCTGGAGGTGGAGGAGGTAGCGCTGTGTGTGTGTGTGTGTGTGTGTCACTTTCATCTATACAGCGCTTTTAACAATGTAGATTGTTGTAAGCTGTTTTACAGTGATAATAGGAAATGAACAGAAGGTGTGTGTGTGCGTGTGTGTGTGTGTCAGAAACACGCGCTCATGCAACAGGTGGCGCATCAGACCATCGTCATGCAGTTCATCCTGGAGCTGGCCAAGAGCCTGAAGGTGGATCCGCGCGGATGCTTCCGCCAGTTCTTCGCCAAGATCAAGGTGTGTTTGTCCGTCTGTACTCGTTCACTTCAGCTGCTCTTCTCTTTAATGGGCTGCTTTGTTCTTTTAATAACGAACAGTAATAGTTCACACTGATGCCTGTGTGTGTCATTTACGCCCTTCTTCGGGAGCAACAATGAAGGAGGAAGCAAACGATTACGTCTTTATTAACACATTCTTCATAACAAAGTGTGTCTCGCAGTCCGCCGCAGCGCCGCTCAACATCTCGGTCGGCCAGCGATCCATGTGACAGAATGGAGCGCAATTTCCAAATATTCAAAATATTAAATTAAATATCCTACCTTTAGCCTCCTTCAAAGACTTTTTTTCACAATCATTCACACGAATCCTAATCGCTGTCCAAATTGTTCCAAATCCAAATTTAGTTCGACGAGCCCCCGTGACGGTGTCTCTGTGTGTTTCAGACTGCAGACCAGCAGTATCAGGACGCGTTTAACGACGAGCTGGAGTCGTTTAAGGAGCGAGTGCGCGGCCGGGCGAAGATCCGCATTGAAAAAGCCATGAAGGAGTACGAGGAGGAGGAGCGTCAGAAGCGCCTGGGTCCCGGAGGCCTGGACCCTGTGGAGGTGTACGAGACCCTGCCAGCGGTGAGACTCGCACACCACTCTCTCTCCTCTATGTACCTAACGTTACCATAGTAGTGCCGACTTTCAGCCTTCAGGAGAACGTTCAGCACCACATGCTATATATGTTCTCAATATATAGTGAAATGTCGCTGGTTTAGTGGGATTTCAGAATAAATATCATCTAAGCAGTCATTGGTTGCATCCTAAAGGCTGTTCTGCATAATTTTACAGGAGATTTCTGGTCTTTTCAATAAGAATCTGTACGATCATCAGTAAAAACGTAATGTTAATTCACTCCGTTTTTAAACAGAAGTCTGCTCGGTTTGAAAGTGAGTTAGGGTGAGCAGCGTGTCTTACATCTACACTTCTGACAGTGGACCTTAATGCTATTTTAAAGGTTCTCAACGCTTCTGTCATAGCAGTGATTCTTCTGTCTTCATCTCCACAGGAAATGCAGAAATGCTTTGATGATAAAGACATTCAAATGCTTCAGGACGCCATCAGCAAGATGGACCCCACGGTCAGTGTAGCATGAGTCTGACCAGGGTTGGCAAATGTACCGGTACTTGGCGGTGTTGTGAGTGTGACTGTAGTACGAGTGTGACGGTGTTGTGAGTGTGGCGGTGTTGTGAGTGTGACGGTGTTGTGAGTGTGGCGGTGTTGTGAGTGTGGCGGTGTTGTGAGTGTGGCGGTGTTGTGAGTGTGGCGGTGTTGTGAGTGTGGCGGTGTTGTGAGTGTGACGGTGTTGTGAGTGTGATGGTGTTGTGAGTGTGACGGTGTTGTGAGTGTGGCGGTGTTGTGAGTGTGACGGTGTTGTGAGTGTGACGGTGTTGTGAGTGTGACGGTGTTGTGAGTGTGACGGTGTTGTGAGTGTGACGGTGTTGTGAGTGTGGCGGTGTTGTGAGTGTGGCGGTGTTGTGAGTGTGGCGGTGTTGTGAGTGTGACGGTGTTGTGAGTGTGACGGTGTTGTGAGTGTGACGGTGTTGTGAGTGTGGCGGTGTTGTGAGTGTGACGGTGTTGTGAGTGTGACGGTGTTGTGAGTGTGACGGTGTTGTGAGTGTGGCGGTGTTGTGAGTGTGGCGGTGTTGTGAGTGTGGCGGTGTTGTGAGTGTGATGGTGTTGTGAGTGTGACGGTGTTGTGAGTGTGGCGGTGTTGTGAGTGTGGCGGTGTTGTGAGTTAGGGTTGTGCCGATAGACGATAGTATCGTGTATCGACGATAGTCTGACATATCGCCGATGGCAGATGCCTTTGACGATATCAATACGATAATTGGCTCGTTTTACCATAATGTATTAAATTATTATTATTAGGCCTATTATTATTATTATAAAGCTAGTATTATTATTAAATTAATATTAGGAACTACAATTAATTTGCCTTGCCTAAATTTACAACGACATCACCTCATAACAATTGCAACAACACACACACTAATGAGGACTCCTCTAAGAGAATGTTTTTAAAACAGACTAAAAAACATCCCACATCAAAATATAATTGCAAGGTGATCCATTCACAAATTATGAAGTGCTCGTTTTAACAGACGCAAAATTCAATTTCCTACAGATCCAAGATGAAAACGGCATTGTTGTTCGTCAGTATTTGTTTCCGTAACACATTAACAAAACGTTTAATGACACCAACACTAAAAACAATACAATTACTAAATAGTATTAATAATAATATCACTAAAATAGTATTATAGTTACCGTTATCATCGTCGTCTCTGAGGGAACGCGGCGTTAATGCAGATGCCGAAAGCAGTCCGTTTTTACTTTCACTTTCAGAGATTGAGCGCGTTTACATGCGTCATGCGACGACGTTCTTAACCTGATTATGTTGAATAAACTTGACAATGCATGTGGTCATGTAAACGTTTCCTTTATCAGAGTCAAGTCATAAGTATAAGTATAAACCGATCGACTCAGCTAGACGTTTGGCCCTTGCTCTTGTTTCTCCCGGCATTTAAAACACATTAACCCGCGTACTTCGTGCTTAATGAAGTGCGCATGTGAAGTGCGCAGAGAGCGCACTGGTAGGGGGACACATATCGCAAACTCCGACTTTTTCTGACCCAAGAAATTATTAAAACGTGTTTTCATCTCGTGCAGAAATAGGCCCTAGTCAAAATGCTTCATGTAACGGCATGAGGATAGGCTAATGTGTCCGTAAATTTCCCGTTGACAAACAAAAGGATTAGGATCTCTTTTTTTACCTCACTATACCAGGAAATAACCTGATCCTATTAATAAACACTCCACCTTTGCTAGCAAAATAGAAAAAAGATTCTCGTATATAAAACGAAGTAGGCTAATAAAACAAGCAAATTAATGAGTAGGCTAAATAATCAAGTTAATAATCAAATAAGTTAGCCCCGCCCCCTCACGATAATATCGTGTATCGCCGATCTCACAGGCTGACGATAGGACGATATGAAAATGGAGCATATCGCCCAACACTATTGTGAGTGTGACAATGTTGTGAGCTTGATGGTGTTGTGAGTGTGACTGTAGTACGAGTGTGACGGTGTTGTGAGTGTGGCGGTGTTGTGAGCTTGATGGTGTTGTGAGTGTGGCGGTGTTGTGAGTGTGACTGTAGTACGAGTGTGGCGGTGTTGTGAGTGTGGCGGTGTTGTGAGTGTGACTGTAGTACGAGTGTGGCGGTGTTGTGAGTGTGGCGGTGTTGTGAGTGTGGCGGTGTTGTGAGTGTGACTGTAGTACGAGTGTGGCGGTGTTGTGAGTGTGGCGGTGTTGTGAGTGTGACTGTAGTACGAGTGTGGCGGTGTTGTGAGTGTGGCGGTGTTGTGAGCTTGATGGTGTTGTGAGTGTGGCGGTGTTGTGAGTGTGGCGGTGTTGTGAGTGTGGCGGTGTTGTGAGTGTGACTGTAGTACGAGTGTGGCGGTGTTGTGAGTGTGGCGGTGTTGAGTGTGGCGGTGTTGTGAGTGTGACAATGTTGTGAGCTTGATGGTGTTGTGAGTGTGACTGTAGTACGAGTGTGACGGTGTTGTGAGTGTGGCGGTGTTGTGAGCTTGATGGTGTTGTGAGTGTGGCGGTGTTGTGAGTGTGACTGTAGTACGAGTGTGGCGGTGTTGTGAGTGTGGCGGTGTTGTGAGCTTGATGGTGTTGTGAGTGTGGCGGTGTTGTGAGTGTGGCGGTGTTGTGAGTGTGGCGGTGTTGTGAGTGTGACTGTAGTACGAGTGTGGCGGTGTTGTGAGTGTGGCGGTGTTGAGTGTGGCGGTGTTGTGAGTGTGGCGGTGTTGTGAGTGTGGCGGTGTTGTGAGTGTGACGGTGTTGTGAGTGTGACTGTAGTACGAGTGTGGCGGTGTTGTGAGTGTGGCGGTGTTGTGAGTGTGACTGTAGTACGAGTGTGGCGGTGTTGTGAGTGTGGCGGTGTTGAGTGTGGCGGTGTTGTGAGCTTGATGGTGTTGTGAGTGTGGCGGTGTTGTGAGTGTGGCGGTGTTGTGAGTGTGGCGGTGTTGTGAGTGTGGCGGTGTTGTGAGTGTGACTGTAGTACGAGTGTGGCGGTGTTGTGAGTGTGGCGGTGTTGTGAGTGTGACTGTAGTACGAGTGTGGCGGTGTTGTGAGTGTGGCGGTGTTGTGAGCTTGATGGTGTTGTGAGTGTGGCGGTGTTGTGAGTGTGGCGGTGTTGTGAGTGTGACTGTAGTACGAGTGTGGCGGTGTTGTGAGTGTGACGGTGTTGTGTGGCGGTGTTGTGAGCTTGATGGTGTTGTGAGTGTGGCGGTGTTGTGAGCTTGATGGTGTTGTGAGTGTGACTGTAGTACGAGTGTGACGGTGTTGTGAGTGTGACGGTGTTGTGAGTGTGGCGGTGTTGTGAGCTTGATGGTGTTGTGAGTGTGGCGGTGTTGTGAGTGTGACTGTAGTACGAGTGTGGCGGTGTTGTGAGTGTGGCGGTGTTGTGGGTGTGGCGGTGTTGTGAGCTTGATGGTGTTGTGAGTGTGGCGGTGTTGTGAGTGTGACTGTAGTACGAGTGTGGCGGTGTTGTGAGTGTGGCGGTGTTGTGAGTGTGGCGGTGTTGTGAGTGTGGCGGTGTTGTGAGTGTGGCGGTGTTGTGAGTGTGACTGTAGTACGAGTGTGGCGGTGTTGTGAGTGTGGCGGTGTTGAGTGTGGCGGTGTTGTGAGTGTGGCGGTGTTGTGTGAAGGTGTTGTAAGTGTGGCGGTGTTGTGAGTGTGACTGTAGTACGAGTGTGGCGGTGTTGTGAGTGTGACTGTAGTACGAGTGTGGCGGTGTTGTGAGTGTGACTGTAGTACGAGTGTGGCGGTGTTGTGAGTGTGGCGGTGTTGTGAGTGTGACTGTAGTACGAGTGTGGCGGTGTTGTGAGTGTGACGGTGTTGTGAGTGTGACTGTAGTACGAGTGTGGCGGTGTTGTGAGTGTGGCGGTGTTGTGAGTGTGGCGGTGTTGTGAGTGTGACTGTAGTACGAGTGTGGCGGTGTTGTGAGTGTGACGGTGTTGTGAGTGTGACTGTAGTACGAGTGTGGCGGTGTTGTGAGTGTGGCGGTGTTGTGAGTGTGGCGGTGTTGTGAGTGTGACGGTGTTGTGAGTGTGACTGTAGTACGAGTGTGGCGGTGTTGTGAGTGTGACTGTAGTACGAGTGTGGCGGTGTTGTGAGTGTGGCGGTGTTGTGAGTGTGGCGGTGTTGTGAGTGTGACGGTGTTGTGAGTGTGACTGTAGTACGAGTGTGGCGGTGTTGTGAGTGTGACTGTAGTACGAGTGTGGCGGTGTTGTGAGTGTGGCGGTGTTGTGAGTGTGGCGGTGTTGTGAGTGTGACGGTGTTGTGAGTGTGACTGTAGTACGAGTGTGGCGGTGTTGTGAGTGTGGCGGTGTTGTGAGTGTGGCGGTGTTGTGAGTGTGGCGGTGTTGTGAGTGTGGCGGTGTTGTGAGTGTGACTGTAGTACGAGTGTGGCGGTGTTGTGAGTGTGGCGGTGTTGTGAGTGTGGCGGTGTTGTGAGTGTGACGGTGTTGTGAGTGTGACTGTAGTACGAGTGTGGCGGTGTTGTGAGTGTGACTGTAGTACGAGTGTGGCGGTGTTGTGAGTGTGGCGGTGTTGTGAGCTTGATGGTGTTGTGAGTGTGGCGGTGTTGTGAGTGTGACTGTAGTACGAGTGTGGCGGTGTTGTGAGTGTGGCGGTGTTGTGAGTGTGGCGGTGTTGTGAGTGTGGCGGTGTTGTGAGTGTGGCGGTGTTGTGAGTGTGACTGTAGTACGAGTGTGGCGGTGTTGTGAGTGTGGCGGTGTTGAGTGTGGCGGTGTTGTGAGTGTGGCGGTGTTGTGTGAAGGTGTTGTAAGTGTGGCGGTGTTGTGAGTGTGACTGTAGTACGAGTGTGGCGGTGTTGTGAGTGTGACTGTAGTACGAGTGTGGCGGTGTTGTGAGTGTGACTGTAGTACGAGTGTGGCGGTGTTGTGAGTGTGGCGGTGTTGTGAGTGTGACTGTAGTACGAGTGTGGCGGTGTTGTGAGTGTGACGGTGTTGTGAGTGTGACTGTAGTACGAGTGTGGCGGTGTTGTGAGTGTGGCGGTGTTGTGAGTGTGGCGGTGTTGTGAGTGTGACTGTAGTACGAGTGTGGCGGTGTTGTGAGTGTGACGGTGTTGTGAGTGTGACTGTAGTACGAGTGTGGCGGTGTTGTGAGTGTGGCGGTGTTGTGAGTGTGGCGGTGTTGTGAGTGTGACGGTGTTGTGTGACTGTAGTACGAGTGTGGCGGTGTTGTGAGTGTGACTGTAGTACGAGTGTGGCGGTGTTGTGAGTGTGGCGGTGTTGTGAGTGTGACGGTGTTGTGAGTGTGACTGTAGTACGAGTGTGGCGGTGTTGTGAGTGTGACTGTAGTACGAGTGTGGCGGTGTTGTGAGTGTGGCGGTGTTGTGAGTGTGGCGGTGTTGTGAGTGTGACGGTGTTGTGAGTGTGACTGTAGTACGAGTGTGGCGGTGTTGTGAGTGTGACTGTAGTACGAGTGTGGCGGTGTTGTGAGTGTGGCGGTGTTGTGAGTGTGGCGGTGTTGTGAGTGTGACGGTGTTGTGAGTGTGACTGTAGTACGAGTGTGGCGGTGTTGTGAGTGTGACTGTAGTACGAGTGTGGCGGTGTTGTGAGTGTGGCGGTGTTGTGAGTGTGGCGGTGTTGTGAGTGTGGCGGTGTTGTGAGTGTGACTGTAGTACGAGTGTGGCGGTGTTGTGAGTGTGACGGTGTTGTGAGTGTGACTGTAGTACGAGTGTGGCGGTGTTGTGAGTGTGACGGTGTTGTGAGTGTGACTGTAGTACGAGTGTGGCGGTGTTGTGAGTGTGACGGTGTTGTGAGTGTGACTGTAGTACGAGTGTGACGGTGTTGTGAGTGTGACGGTGGGATGGCTCAATAGTGTGTGAGTGCCTTGTCACTCGTCTGATGATGTCCGTCCTGCAGGAGGCCAAATTACACATGAAACGCTGCATCGACTCGGGATTGTGGGTACCGAACTCACGTGTGGACGAAGAGGGAGATAAAGGTGAAGCCGACGAGCCACAGTATGAGGAAGTGAAGAAGGAAGATCAGTGATTGCTCCACACACACATACACACACACACCGAAGGCCAAAGCAGATTCCAGTTTGACCCACTGCGATGAAGAGGAGGCTGATGGGTCTCTCCTCTTCCTCTGTTCTGTCACTGTTGTTGTTTTATTTATGTGTGTTTGGCCTGTAGCGTGAGGCGATTCACTTTCAGCGCTGCCGTATTTTCTTACTCTGTTTCCCACAGACGTTTAGCATGAATGGATGTGCAGAAATCTGCAGTATTAGACGCCCCAGATGAACACTATTAATGAACTGGTGTAGTCTGGTTTTGCCTCTTTTAGTTCAGATCGCTCTGCTCTGTTAGTGCTGATGCTCAGTTTGTCAGAATAAAATCGTGGGCTGATGGGCAATCTGTGTCTGAGTGTCTGTCTGTGTGTGTGTGTGTCAGCAGTAATGATGCCATTATTACAGTCTTAATGAGATAACGGAAGAAACGTGTCAGTGTTGAGCCATTGATGGAATTTTCTGACTGTGTTTTCACTGTTATACAGTAGGGGGTGCTATTTCTAGTTCAAGTAACTTCAAGTATTGATAAAAGAATAATTGATGAAGCTAGAACATTTTTATTTGTTTAGAAGTAGAGACTGTGTGTTCATTTATTAATACATCTAAATAATTTGGGGGCCTTGAAAGTTTTGTGGAAAAGAAAAGAACTAAATGATGATGTATAATTGACTTGTTAGTATGAGTTTGTCTGCTATTTTAAGGACACTTGATGAAATAATCTGTGAGCATCTGCAGTGTTTCAGTGATTAAACACACACCAGAATACTCCATGAAGCAGCAGCGTCTCAGTGTGTGTGTATAAGCAGAAGAGCAGCTCTTCCCTTCATTTCTGCAGCGTATGTTTGATGACAATCGTCGAGTTATTTCCAGATCACTGATACTACTGTAGGGTTTTCCTGGTGTGTTTTTGCCATTTTATTAGTTATGAATTAATTATATTTTACTTCAGTTTTGTGTTTCCTTTGGCAGCTGTTGTCGTTTTTACATTTCATTTCAAGTAATGAAAATGTTTTTATGTTTGTAGTTTGAGTTAATATTAACCCTGTTTGTGTTTGATGAAGAGCATCCTGAGTGAAAGACACAAGCCTCATCTAACAGCAAACACACAGGAGCCAGACGTCAGTATTTACATCCGCTTTATTCCACACAGCCGAACTCGCTTCCAGTCAGAGTTCCAGAGCCTTCTGAAGACGAACACACACCTCCCGCTCACCCAGAGCGAGCATCATCTCCGCCACACTGGGACCCTTCTGCAGACAGAGAGGAGCA
The DNA here is from genome assembly GCF_016745375.1 of Pimephales promelas. Next base: position 96,109 of record NW_024121264.1, on the reverse strand, counting down.
CTAGTGTTATCAACGTGTGTGTGTGTGTGTGTGTACCTGCTGTGCGCTCAGGGCCAGTCTCAGCACCCTCATCACACTGCTGTATTTGGTGTTCAGTAGTGTGTGTGTGTGTGTGTGTGTGTGTGTGTGTGTGTACCTGCTGTGCGCTCAGGGCCAGTCTCAGCACCCTCATCACACTACTGTATTTGGTGTTCAGTAGTGTGTGTGTGTGTGTGTGTGTGTGTACCTGCTGTGCGCTCAGGGCCAGTCTCAGCACCCTCATCACACTACTGTATTTGGTGTTCAGTAGTGTGTGTGTGTGTGTGTGTGTACCTGCTGTGCGCTCAGCGCCAGTCTCAGCACCCTCATCACACTGCTGTATTTGGTGTTCAGTAGTGTGCTGTAGTGTGTGTGTGTGTGTGTGTGTGTGTGTGTGTGTGTGTACCTGCTGTGCGCTCAGGGCCAGTCTCAGCACCCTCATCACACTGCTGTATTTGGTGTTCAGTCCGCTGGCCATCAGCTTCAGCTCACGGTTCAGTCTCTCAGTGGATGAGAACAAGCCATCGGCTCCAACCAGCCTGAGCACAAACACACATTCACCTGCTGATAACACACACACACACACGCAGACATGTGAACACACTGATAACACGTATGCTCACCGTATGACGGCCGCTGCGATGTCGGCCGCCTCCGCGCTCTCGATCTTCAGCGTCTGCAGCGAGACTCGAGGACGGACCCACAGGTACGAGTGCGCCTGATCCAGCAGCTCCCGCAGAGAGCAGATGTGGCCCTGACACACACACACACACACACACACACACACACACACACACACACACACACAGGTGTTCAATACCTCACTATACTCTCTCTCACACACACACACACACACACACACACAGGTGTTGAGTACCTCACTATACTCACACACACACACACACACACAGGTGTACCTTGCGCAGCTGCAGGACTCGCTGTATGTAGTGCGGCTCCAGAACGGTGTGGTCGCTGATGTCAGAGCCGTGTGTGTGAAGCAGTCGCTGTCTCAGCTCGTCCTGCAGCTCCACACACTCATGCTGATCCTCGATCCGGCGCTGCAGATGAACCCTGCGTCACACACACACACACACACCCCGTCCGCATCAGCTGAAGCAGTGGACCCGCAGGAGAGGACGTCAGTCTGTGAGTGTCTTCTTTTCTCCTCTAGATTTTAGCGCGACTCTTCGTTACGGTGTTACAGGGTTAGCTCACCCAAAAATGAAGATTAAGTCATTGATTACTCTCCCCATGCTGTACCAACCCCGTAAGACCTTCGTTCGTCTTCGCAACACAAATGAAGATATTTTTGATTAAATTTGAGAGATGGATCACTGCTACATAGGCTCCTGAGGGATCGAAACTTGACGGCCCAGAAAGTCGATGAAGAAAATGTTTAAATATCCCATGTGCCTACAGCGGCTCAACTATAAGTTTATCAAGCGACGAGAATACTTTGTGTGGAAAAACAAACAAAAATAACGACTTTATTCGACTATTCTTCCTTGTGGGCCTGAGACGAGAGTTCGAGAGATTTCCACGACGCATGCGCGAGAACTGAGATGAAGGAGATCGCAGATCGTTCTCGCGCATGCGTCGTGGAAATCTCTCGAACTCTCGTCTCAGGCCTACAAGGAAGTAAAGGAATATTCGAATAAAGTAACCCCACTGCTTAAGAAACCCAATCTAAATCCAGCACATCTAGAAAGTTACAATAACAGTAGTATTAGATTTCAACTGTATGCTTCTAATGCCCTTGTAGCACGCGCGAGTGCCGATACTCTGTCCACCAATCTCTGGCACCATTCACAACTTTTGACAGTGGAAACGCAAATAATTGAGTACTGAACCGGACTGTACCGTACCACTCAGTGGAAACGAGCCATTATCTAAACTCACTACTCCAGACGAATGTGCCATCCAGAAACTTGTGCTCTGCTAGCGAATGTCGTCTTGTGGTGCCATCTCAAAGAGGCACAAAATCTCTACCTTTGACCTTCACCATGACGGTTCCTGCTGGGGGAATGATCTGCCCAACTCAACCAGAGCTGGAGTCAGTAACCGCTGAAGACGTATCTCGTTCAACAGCACTTGATTCAGTCGTACTAACACTTTCTCTTTTCTCCTCTATTCTAAAAAACAAAAAACTGTGTCGTATTAAACAGAGGGGTCATAGCACTGTTAGCGTTAGTCTTGTCCTGCTGTTAGTTTCACTGCTGCTATCGTTCTCGTTTGGAAAAAAGCGTCCGCTAAATGAATAAATGTAAGTGACTGATCTCTAAATCTAAGTCTGTATTACACACACTCTACTCCGTCACGGCTGTGGAGGTTTCGCTTCTATACCAGCAGAGGCACAGATTTGACCTGACAGTTGTGTAATATCTGACTATTTCCTGAACTACACACGTACAGTACAGGCATAAGAAAGGGAAAATTAGGATTCTGTTGATCTTTATTTAGGGAACAAAACAAACCTGTTGAACTCGTTGAGTTTGTCCAGATCCAGCAGAGCCGAGTGCGTCGTGATCTTCGAAATGTTAAACTCTTGGATTAATTCATCTAGACGTCGACCGATCCGATTACCTGCAGGAACAGCAACATCGAATGATCTGTGTGTGTGCAGCGGTTTGTAACTTTGGTTTAAAAAGTGGGTGGGACAGGTGTGTGTGTGTGTGTGTGTCACTCACTGCTGAAGCCTGAGCCGGCGTGTGTGACGAGGTCCAGCAGGCTGTGAGTGTGTGTGAGTGTGTGAGTGTGTGTGTGTGTGTGTGTCACTCACTGCTGAAGCCTGAGCCGGCGTGTGTGACGAGGTCCAGCAGGCTCTCGGGCAGCACGCCCCGCTCACGGAGGCTCTGGATGAGTGTGTGTCCGTGGCGTTTGGAGAGTTTGCTGCCGTCGGCGTTGAGCATCAGCGGCAGGTGAGCGTACGCCGGCGGGCTCCAGGATAGCGCGCGGAACAGCTGCAGGTGTTTAGCGCTGGAGATCAGCCACTCGGAGCCACGCAGCACGTGACTGATGCGCATGTGATGGTCGTCCACCACACTGGCCAGGTGGTACGTGGGAAACCCGTCGGCCTTCAGGATCACCGGGTCTCCCTCCACCGACGCCACCTCGTGACAGGTCCAGCCGAACACCAGGTCCTGGAACGGGTCCGCGCCGGAGGCCAGCCGGAAGCGGACCACAGGGGGAACACCAGACGCTAGCTTCTGCTGAACCTGATCCTGAGTCAGGTGTCGACAGCGGTTATCATACCTGAGAGACACACACACAGGTCACACACTCGGAGAAGGGGATTCTGCAGCCTTGAGAAACTTTAATCCTCTAATCCTCATCTTGCCAGTATTCTGAGGGCAACCTTTGGTGCGCACCGGAGCTTTGGTAGAGTGGAAGGAACATTGACATTTCTGGGGCCAGTATAAGTAGAGGAGAGGTACGCTCTCTTGAGGTCACAGCATGGCATTATTAAAAAGAGGTAATGTCAAGCTGCCGACCTTGACTATAACTTTGTGTAATCAATTTTGTGAAGTCGTTATGGACACAGGCAGTGCCCCATTAATCCAGGAGTTAATGTGGATGAGCTTGAAGGATGAGACCGAGTCTTGGCAGTCCTGTTGGGGACAGACATTTAGCCTTGCCAACAGCCATACCCAGAGGGCATTAGGCAAAGTTACTTGGGAGTGTACCCTGCAAGGATGCACAAACCAATGGCAACTATCCATCATGAGATGAGGACCTAGCTTTTCCTTGTTCCTACATGCAGAGTCAAGTTGGATTTTGACATTTTCATTGCCTGGACAAAAGGAAACATTACATATGTTGTCTTATTATGACTGACCAACATCTGTTAACAACAGTTGCCATCAAGGATCTGGTGGGTCTTGCTGATGCCCCCCGGACAGAGAAGGGGCGTTGTTGCTGTTTAATTGGCCAACCGTCTGTATGGCTTAGGTCATGCCTCCATCATTAAGCACCAGGGGCACGTTCAAGTTCAAAATGGTGAACAGCGTTTGGCTACGGTTTCCGGGTTGAACATCATGTTTCCTGGAAGCGGTGTGAACCGGTGTGCAACGGGGTATGACATACGTTTTCTCTTGTTTGGTGGGCTTGTCAGGAGGACGGCAGTCCAGCAACATGTATATAAAGCACGCGGTTTAAAGGTATTAACTCGCACAATGGGCTCAAGGAAGGGGAACTTGTCTGGGTTCGTGCTCACCAGAGGACGCATTAATGGCCAAACTAGCTCCTGAATGGCATTGGCCTGCCAAAGTTTTGAAACAGTTGAATAGCTTAAATTACAGAGTTGTGGTGTCGACCGAACCCAAGCAAGTTGAGACATACCATGCAGAAAATCTGGAAAGGTTCTACGGCCAGGCCAGGCCTTCTCCTGAAGGGGGGGTCTGTATCAGTTTCAGGGAACTCGCCTATCTTCTATAGTAAATTTAAGTTATAATTTTACTCCTGGCCATTAGAGGGCGCCATTACCAGGTAGAGTTCTCTAGGTCAGAGAGTAAAAGGAAGAGGAAGTGTGAGTAAGGGACACCTGTTAGCTGAGAGTGTTTGCTCTTCCCATGCTTTCATTTGGAAAACCTTTTTTCGAGGAACATTTGTGTTCTACATCTCAATGTGAGTTGATTTATTTGTTACTTTATCAGGTTTATAGTGGAAAATGTTTCTTGCTTGTTTGCGGTTTATTGTTAGTCTTGTACAGATGTTTTTTGTATCTCCTTGATTTTGAGGACATCTCAACTGGTTCAAGTATGAAACGGATTATTCTCTGCAATTGTGGATTATATCTGAACTCTTTTACGAACTGCCGCTGTTCTTTGGATTAACCTTTGTTGGATTTACTTGGATTACATTCTTCATACATCCTAACATGTACAATGGTGAGATGAACCAAGGACATGAGACCAACTCTGAATGCCAATGTTCATGCATATGTAAATGTAAACGTGTTTTTCCGTCATGTTTGTGCATCCTCGGGGCCTTCACCAGTCAAAAATGGGTTATGATAGAATGTTTTACACTATACTTTCCATTCTTGAGAGTAGAAATGATGCGTGACCACCCTTGTCATAAAACATGCAAATGAACGAGGCTTGACAAGACAACGAATTGTAAACTCCCTCCAAAGGGCGCAGTTTCCCATTGGCTCACACACCTCCAGAGGGTGTGACATCTGACGCTTTTCCACTGCGTGGCACGACTCGGCTCGGTTCACTTTAGCTCGGTTTGCTTTTCCACTGCAGTTAGCACCACTTCAAAGTGGGCGGGATTATAGTCTGACCGTTATAGTTTATCCTAGGGATGGGCAACGATTAATCGCATCCAAAATAAAAGTTTGTGTTTACATAATACATGTTTGTGTAGTGTGTATAATTAACTTGTATATACCCACACATGCATGTATATATTTAAGAAATATGTGCATGTATATATTTTATATATATTTATTCACAATTAATATTATATATAAATATAAATATTTGATGTATTAATAACACATTTTTCTTAAATATATACATGCATGTGTGGGTATTTATATATACAAATTAATTATACACACTACACACAAATGTATTATGTAAACACAAACTTTTATTTTGGATGCGATTAATCGTTGCCCATCCCTAGTTTACCCGCTCCTCGGCAACCACAAGAGGAACGTCTGCACTTTGTCCACTGACCACGATTCAGTCATTTCCTTTTCGGAAGTTTTCTTTCTTTCTTTTTTCTTCAAGCTAATCAAGCAAGTAGTGTTAAAACAGCTGCTACAGCACTGGCTGTTACTGGCTATTTAAATCTAGCGGGTTTGATGTCTCACAAATACAATGACGCTGGTACATCTGTCTGACTCTGACCAATCAGTGATCTGCAGTGTGTTCACGTCACATTTTAGTATCGGTACGGTACACTTGGAACCTCAACAGAAGTGGTACCATTTAAAGCCAGCTAAGCTGTACCGTACCATGCAATGGAAAAGTGTCACAAGTGAGCCGTACCAAGCCGAGCTGGACCGGACCGTACCATGCAGTGGGAAAGCACCAATATTCACATTTAAGATATCTCTCTCCCTCTTGTATGTGTGTGATTACCACAGGAACATGTGTTTACAGAGGTACGTGTGTGTTTACCGCAGGAACGTGTGTTTACTGCAGTACATGTGCGTTTACAGAGGTATGTGTGCGATTATGTGGTACGTGTGTTTACCGCGGTGCGTGTCCGCTGCGCTGCGCCTCCCTCTTCAGCAGCTCCAGCCTCTGATGGGTGCAGAAACAGTAGTAGGCGTGGCCTGTGTGCAGCAGTGATGATGCGGCCTGTGAGTAGAGATGGAGCCGCTCAGACTGAACATACGGCCCATAATGCCCTCCTCTGCGACTGCTCTCATCTGGAGGGATTCCTACACACACACAAACATACCCCCCCGACTTAGACTTAGGTGTGCACGATATATCGACTCAATATTGTTATCACATTGCCCGATATTATATAGAAAGTCTTAAGATAATTATTTAATATTTGGTTTATGATGCATCCCGTCTGACATGCACCACTTGAAAAATATGCGTTGTTTGGTAGCGTTGCATTTCCCCAAACTCATTCTCTGGTTCTCCTTCTCCGTAAACAATATGAAATCAAGGAGAGGGTTAACTTTTCATGCTAATGAGTGCAGTGAAGAGTGCAGTGAAGAGTGCAGTGAGGAGTAAGAGCATAGTGAGTGCAGTGAGGAGTATAGTGAGCGCAGTGAGGAGTATAGTGAGTGCAGTGAGCAGTATAGTGAGCGCAGTGAGCAGTATAGTGGGCGCAGTGAGGTGAGTGCAGTGAGCAGTATAGTGAGTGCAGTGAGGGGTATAGTGAGCGCAGTGAGGAGTATAGTGAGCGCAGTGAGCAGTATAGTGAGTGCAGTGAGGAGTATAGTGAGTGCAGTGAGCAGTATAGTGAGCGCAGTGAGCAGTATAGTGGGCGCAGTGAGGTGAGTGCAGTGAGCAGTATAGTGAGTGCAGTGAGGAGTATAGTGAGCGCAGTGAGGAGTATAGTGAGCGCAGTGAGCAGTATAGTGAGTGCAGTGAGGAGTATAGTGAGTGCAGTGAGCAGTATAGTGAGCGCAGTGAGCAGTATAGTGGGCGCAGTGAGGTGAGTGCAGTGAGCAGTATAGTGAGTGCAGTGAGGAGTATAGTGAGTGCAGTGAGGAGTATAGTGAGTGCAGTGAGGAGTATAGTGAGTGCAGTGAGGAGTATAGTGGGCGCAGTGAGCAGTATAGTGGGCGCAGTGAGGTGAGTGCAGTGAGCAGTATAGTGAGCGCAGTGAGCAGTATAGTGAGTGCAGTGAGCAGTATAGTGAGCACAGTGAGCAGTATAGTGAGTGCAGTGAGGGGTATAGTGAGCGCAGTGAGGAGTACAGTGAGCGCAGTGAGCAGTATAGAGAGTGCAATGAGCAGTATAGTGAGTGCAGTGAGGAGTATAGTGAGTGCAGTGAGGAGTATAGTGAGTGCAGTGAGGAGTATAGTGAGTGCAGTGAGGAGTATAGTGAGCGCAGTGAGCAGTATAGTGAGCGCAGTGAGCAGTATAGAGAGTGCAATGAGCAGTATAGTGAGTGCAGTGAGGAATACAGTGAGTGCAGTGAGGAGTATAGTGAGTGCAGTGAGCAGTATAGTGAGTGCAGTGAGGAGTATAGTGAGTGCAGTGAGCAGTATAGTGAGTGCAGTGAGGAGTATCGTGAGCATACCTGCCCACTCCAACATGTCCTCGATGGCGTCCGCAGCTCCGGGCACCAGGCGATCGCGATCCGTGTCCTCGAGCCGCAGGATGAATGTGCCGCGCCGCTGCTTCGCGAACAGGTAATTATACAGAGCCGTGCGGAGACCCCCGAGGTGAAGAAACCCTAAAGAAGAGTTAAACAGACTTCTACAACAGGTTTATCTCACTCTATCACAGTCTCACAGCCTGTCCTTGTTTATTCTCCTCTATCTGTGTTGTTCATATATGATATTTGTGGTGTGTTTCACCTGTGGGACTGGGAGCGAATCTCACGCGCACCTCGGGCTGTCTCGTGCACACGCCTCTGCGCGCGGCGGCGTGTCTCGTGCACGCGCCTCTGTGCGCGCCGCTTCTCCTCCAAAACACGCAGAACATGTTTACATCCAGAACACGCAGAACTTTACAAGTTTCTCTCAGTGAAAGAGCGGAGAAAGCGCGTGACCCAATCCATCACTCTGTTCTTCTTCTACTATTGCTTCCTTGGGTTTTAATGCTGTTGGCATCCAAAAGTAGCTTTACTGCCACCTGCTGTCTATTAGCTTGTTACTTCATACTTAAATATTCGTCTTTCCAGTCCTCCATACAATATGTATATATGTGTATATATATATATATATATATATATATATATATATATATATATATTATATCCTAAATATATAGAACCCTAACCCTATATATAAATATTTCCTCCCTTGTTCACTATTTCTGCATTCTAAAATACTTTTTACATTATATTATATGCCAGTTTCTTTTTAATGATGTTTCAACTCTTGCCTTTCTTGTGTAAATGTTCTGCATGATAAAACTGTGCCTGAATTCAATCGCATTGACCTGTGGGATGTTTTCCTGACAAGAGTTACAGTTACCACAGTAGTCTATCCATTACAACCTGTTCTTCCTTCTATTGTCTTTCTTATTCCTCCCATTAATGTTTCCGTATCCCGTCACATGGTATCCACATGGAATACTTTTCCCTTTTCTGGATAATCTTGTATTTATAAACAAGATTTCATACAATATTTTTTGTCCAAAACATTTTCATTTAATGTTTAAATAATTTTTTAAGGATGTTTTCTCAGTTCAAATAATGTTCCTGTAAGGTTAAATGTAAAGTAAGATATAACGTTTTAACTGTAACATGTTGAGGATGTTTTTTTGGAGATAACAGATTAGGCTATTAGGCTGTGTAAAATATAATGAGGATATCGAGGCCTGAGATGATGGAATGTTTTTCATAAAAAGTTCTTGTACACGCGTCACCATCTTCATGCTTCCCCATTCATGTTGAATTCATGAGCTGGTTATAATTTTTTTTTTTCTGCAAAAATCATGACTTTAGTTTGTGTTTGGTCCATTATTATATCCATCCTCAGTATCATTCACACACACACACACACACACACACACACTGAAGTCTTCTGGAACGAGGGTTGCGTAAGTTGACGTGAAAACACTTTAATACATCTTGCTCACTTTACGACTTAGAATTGTCTAGAAAATCAGTACAAATTATTTGGTGCAGAAATACTGAACACATTTATAATGTATCTCTGCGGTTACAGGCGAGCCACATCTGATTAATATAGCGTATTGATAAGGAATAATGGAATTATGACAGCGGACTGATGACAGTTGGGAAATAAATGTCGCAGTTACAGGAAAGTTGATTTACAGAAAATAGGCCTCAGGCTTTGAACAGTCATGTGAAATATTCTGCCCAACTTTCAGGGAAAATGAAGGGTGTTTATCTGAAGCTGTCAATCAAAGACACTCGTTAAGATATGCTGACATCACTGAAGATTCCCATGATGCTTTGGCAGCGGTTCACACCTCTTTACATCACATGACTGACACTGGAACACAATCACACACTGTCCATCACATGTGAGTGAGTGAGTGAGTGAGAGAGAGAGAGAGAGAGTGTGTGTGTGTGTGAGTGAGTGAGTGAGGTGTGTAAGTGTGTGAGTGAGTGAGTGAAAAAGAGAGAGTGTTTGAGTGTGTGAGTGAGTGTGTGAGTGAGAGAGTGAGTGAGTGAGTGAGTGAGTGAGTGACCCAGACAGCAAACTGACATTGAATCACCGTGGAAACGACGTCTCTCATGACATTGAAACAACGTTGATTTGCTCATCGAATTAACGTTGAACCAACGTCAGACGCGGCATTCTTCAAAGCTAAATGAAATCGAAAATTGGTTTGCTTTCATAACGTTGAAACAACGCGTTGATTTCAAGTTGATTTTCCGTTAGTTTTGAAAGAATGACGCGTCTGACGTTGGTTCAACGTTAATTCGATGAGCAAAACAATGTCAGATCAACGTTGTTTCGATGTCATATTTCCACGTTGATTCAATGTCAGTTTGCTATCTGGGGAGTGTGTGAGTGTGAGTGAGAGAGTGAGTGTGTGAGTGACTGAGTGTGTGAGTGAGTGAGGTGTGTGAGTGAGTGTGTGAGTGAGAGAGAGAGAGAGAGAGAGAGAGAGAGAGAGAGAGAGAGTGTGTGTGTGAGTGACTGAGTGAGTGAGTGAGTGAGAGAGAGAGAGAGAGAGTGAGTGAGGTGTGTGAGTGACTGAGTGAGTGAGTGAGTGAGAGAGAGAGAGAGAGAGAGAGAGAGAGAGAGAGTGTGTGAGTGACTGAGTGAGTGAGTGAGTGAGAGAGAGAGAGAGTGTGTGAGTGAGTGTGTGAGTGAGTGAGTGAGTGTGTGAGTGAGTGAGGTGTGTGAGTGACTGAGTGAGTGAGTGAGAGAGAGAGAGAGAGAGAGAGAGAGAGTGTGTGAGTGTGTGAGAGTGAGAGAGAGAGTGTGTGAGTGTGTGAGTGTTTGCGTGTTTGCGTGTTGATTGCAAAAAGTGATTTATTTGAAAACGAAGGCCGAGAATGAGTGTTTTTGCAGATCTGGTGTGTGTAGTTCTGGGCTTTGGGTGTCAGGTTTCAGAAATTGTGTGACAAGTGAGGATTTTGTGTGTAAGCAGTTGAAAAAAAAACTGTAAGCCTTTTATAACCCTAACCGTAACACTGAAGATGTTATTTATTATTAATCCTCGTCCATGCACTACTGTGTGCATACAATGACAATACAGATTATTATCTTCTTATCTTATATTACTAAACCTGTTTGTAAAGTGTAATATGATATAGTTCTGTATCACACACACTTTTACTCGTGTGCTCAGTGACTGCAATGAGTTTTTAATGGGGCCTTGATTAAAAAAAATTAATCTAATTAATTATAGGCTTTGTAATTAATTAATCGAAATTAATTGCATTTTAATTGCATAAATATTTAAACTGAGAAAAGTGAGCAGATTTTTTTTCACATGGATTTTTAGTATACCATTGAATAATACAATTGAACTGTATACATAAGCTTAAGCAACAAAATATTGTTTGTTTTTGTTCAACCAAGTCCAGTAGACCAGTGCAATTGTATATGTTTTGTGTTGAGGGTCGATGTGATATGTGAATTCCTTGTTGCATAGCTTGCTTCCATCCTTTCGTTTTTATAACAACATTTCCCATCCACGGGACCAAGCAAAGCGGTCTCGCCAGCTTCTTCTGTCATGTTCACTGTGGTTTGTTATTCAGTTGTCTGAAGTATAGACTGTAAAAAAGTCATGAACGCATGAACAGGATAATCGGTCCACCGAAACTAATCCAGTGAGTCTGTAATTAATTAATCTTAATTAACGTGTAAAATCCCGGCTCTAGTTTTTAACATGTAAGACGATCACTGTCTAATTCCTAATCCTATATCAGACTGAAATATCTTCTGAAATCAATCCCATAATGCCTCAGTGGCAGAGACTGGCAAGTGTTTACTTGTGTCCTGCTTTTCACTGAGTTTCTGGTTCTATAGCAGTACATTCGTATATATTCCTCGAGCCGTATTGGTTCTGCAGAGATTTAAGTCATGGGAAAAACCTGTTTTTTGGATTTGGCAAAACCTTTATCTAACACTAATTTAACACTAAATGAAGGAAAGAATTTGCCTTTGTCTTTACTAATTTGTTATTCTAAACCACTGAAACAAAAAACATCAGTGTGTGTACGAATGTTTAGAAAACTCGTCTGACTCATATAGAGAAGCATTCCTGGAATTGCTTTCGTGATGTGAATTATCAAGGTATATTCTTGACATGACTCACCACCACCCTACATAATCTGACCAAACCGCATTCCCTCGCTGTGTGTGTGTGTGTGTGTCCTTGATTGGCACACCAATAGTTATAGAAAAATGGGAGTAGTTAAATCAACAAAAGGGCAACAATATGTCAGTGAACGTCTTTATTGTAATTGCACAGCTGTAGAACGAAATTTAAGTGCAACTCCTGGTGGAAAAAAGTAACACACAACAAGCATAACACTAAACCCTGAGTGAAGGTGACACGCAACTTACAAACTGGACATAACCGTATGAATATCTGATTTGATTTGATTAGCCTTTATTGTCTCCTGAGGGAGAAATTCGTCTTGGGCGTTCGAGATAGCAGGTGCAACTCAACACACATAACACATTACATAATTACTGTCATTTTTTAAACTGTTTCCTCACGCCTCTTCAAAAAGCTCATTACTTGGCCCATTATTTTCCCCGCCCTTTAATCAGTGTTTGCAGCTGTGAGTACCTGACAGGTTCCCAAACCCGGCTCCAATACATCGACTTTACACTCAATAGATGCCTGATAAAACCTTGTCAACGCCATTAACTCTTAGTCTTCTTAAAAAATATTGACACTGACATATTATATCAATAACTGTGAGTTTAGTGTTTTTATGGCACTTGGATAAAATCGGTCAATAAGTAAATAGGTGCAGGTCTGCCATGTGAACTGTGTTTCCCGGTGAGAACAGTCCTGGATCATGTGTTCTGCATGACATCTGGCTCTGTATACACACACACACACACACACACACACACACACACACACACACACACACACACACACACACACACACACACAGACACAGACACACACACACACACACACACACACACACACACACACACACACGCAGTATCTCACGAAAGTGACTACACCCCTCACATTTCAGCAAACATTTCAGACAACCCGGTCTCATCCCAAATCGTCATATAACTGACGTTTTGGGACGTCTTTTGACCATACGTCAATATTCGCCTTTTTAGGGCCCCCTTAAACGTCGGTAGATGAGGTTATGGGATCCTAACTCTACCCCATACCTAAACTTAACCCTAAACCTAACCCGTCACCTAACTGACGTTAAAGGTAAAGCGTCACTTGTATGACGGCCCGGGATCGCCATCTACCGACGTTTAAGGGGGCCCTAAAAAGGCGGATATTGACGTATGGTCAAAATACGTCCCAAAACGTCAGTTATATGACGATTTGGGATGAGACTGTGTTATTTCAGAATATCTTCTCAAGAGACAATACTATAGAAATTAAACTTTGATATATTTTAGAGTAGTCGCGCGCTGCTTGTATAGTAGTATATATTTAGCCTACTGTCCTCTGAAAATAACTCGACATTATTGTCAAAATAGCTCAAATCAATCCTAAATGTAACTGGGAGCCAGTGGAAAGACCTGCGGACTGGTGTGATGTGTCTGTGTGTTCTGGTTCTGCTCGGTGTTCTGGATGAGCTGCAACTTTACCTACTTTTACTTTATACTTTATTAGTCCCACTGCTGGCAAAGTGCATACAAACAACATACTTCCAAACGAATAAAAACAAGTGAAAAAGTGTTAAAAAAGGTCAGTACAAACAATATCACTTACATTAAAAAAAATAAAAGAGTTTTGAGAGTTTTGTAAAAAAAGTGAGATTTGTATATGCAAGGCATTGTATTCACAGTATTTTATCTCTATTGAACACTTTAATTGCAGTAGGAACGGAGGACTTGTTCAGCCTATTAGACCTGCACATCGGGACCCTGTTCCTCTTTCCCGATGGTAATCATTTAAAACAGGCATTCAAGATATGGGTCTCATCTCCAACGATTTTCTTGGCATGGAGCAAAACTCCGAAAGGATGCAGGCTGGAAGTTCCAGGCTGGATCGAAAACCTTCTGTAAAGGTTACAAAGACACCCCCGTGATGGCTAGCTCGTTGGCTTTCTGCTGGAAAAACGGTAAGAAAATCTATAAATCTGTCATCGAATAATATGAATATTTATCGGAAGTGCCGTGTGGCGTCGTGGACTGAGGGTTAGTTAGGAACCTATGTGTTTCTATGTGTTCCTCATATGTCATATTCTGTGCTATGGAAGAAGGAAAAGGGATGTGTGGGAATGATTATCCCTATGGGACAATAAAGACTCTGTGTATCTATCCATTTGCCAGCAGCCGTGTCACCCTGTACCCAAGACTGGTCCCCCACTGAAGCTGAGCGGGGCTGAGCCTGGACGGGACACCTCCTGGGAAGGCCAGGTTGCTGCTGGAAGAGGTGTTCGTGAGGCCAGCAGGGGGCGCTCTCCCTGGGCTCTGTGCGGGTCCTGACGCCCCAGTGTGGTATTTACTATTTACATTTATTCATCTAGCTGACGCTTGTAGAGACCCGAGCTCATACCAGACTGAAGCCCTGCGGTGTCGAGAGCAGAACCGGCCCGGACCGCAGTGACCCGAGTATAGTACAGTGTCTGGCTGTAGAGAGAGGTGTGTGTGTGTGAGGGAGAGAGAGAGAGAGACTGTAGGTGACACTTCTGTTTAGCTGTGCATTTACTTAATGAGTAATATATCACTGTTTGTCTGACTGTTTTTACTGTACTTTACTTTATTTTTAATGTATTTTTTTGTTTTAATTATTCTTAGTTCTTTTGATTATTTTAATTGAATCTATGTAAAGCACTTTGAATTACCATTGTGTATGAAATGTGCTATAAACAAACTTGCCTTGTCGTGCCTTGCAATATTGTAATACGTACATTCATGCCAATAGAGAGAGAGAGAGAGAGAGAGAGAGAGAGAGAGAGAGAGAGAGATTGACAGGCATGGGAGAAGCTGTCCTCAGGAAACCGGCTTGGCCAGTGGTGTGATTGATCAAGAAACATGTTTTGTAAGAGCACACAAATGACAGAGAAATGATGGACTCTAACCTTCACACACTCAGCCAGATGATCATGATAAAAAGCAACTGTGTCACCCATTATGTCATGAGGAATGCAGCATTGGGTTAGGGTTCCTTCTACAATCTCTGATATGATTGTATTGTATTGGTTTATTTGAGAGGGGACAGCGCTGTTTCATAAAACACATGAACAAACATGGTTAAAAAAGACAGAATTAGCCAAAAGGCAACACATTCTCATCCCAAAAATAGGGGCGTTTAAGGGGGCCCTAAAAAGGCGAATATTGACGTATGGTCAAAAGACGTCCCAAAACGTCAGTTATATGACTTCTTGGGATGAGACTGCGTTGCAAAAGGCTATTTTTCATCTTGAGTCCCCTGGCCAAGCATTAAAACACAAACATGAAAATACATTTACAAGTCTATGACAAATCAATAACTGTAAATTACACTATAGAACAACTCACAATACCTATTACAATACCTATTAAACACATACGGTATCCAATTATACAATAATGCACAACAGGCTTGGCTTTTAATGTTGGCAGACATGCATGTTAAGCCAAATTTTCCGTTTTTTTTGCAAATGCCTTGTAAGTGGTGAGCTGTTTAACCTCGTCAGGTCGACGCTGATTTCACGCAGCCGCCTCTTTGAAACCGCTCCGGTGGGAAGAAAACCAGAAGTTTCGCTTTTAATCATAGGAGAGTCGCGAATGCGATGGCGTATTGTTGTTTTAATGTAGAAATTATATTCTAAAAATGTACATACATTTCTTGTATACTTTAGATTATATACAGTGAAATTCATTTATAAATAAAATATTTTTTGAAAATATATATTTCAGAACATAAAAAAGGAGCAGGAACAAACTATATACATATCCTATACTGGATATATCCAATAGCGTAAAACCTTAACCCAGACCTAAACCTGCTCGTGTCATCTAACTGACGCTAAAGTGTGCCGTGCGCGTCGGATTTAGACGAATGGTCAGAAGGGTTAGTTAGATGGGAATGTGTTGGGCTGAGGAACTCTGAGCTGAATCGTTGCTTGATCAGAAATATGAACCGATTCTGAACAAAGCAGAATCAAGGAGAGCGTGTTACAGAGCAGTTCTCTGATAATAACAGTCTGTTTCATAACTCAAACATCTTTATTAAATAACTCTATTATTCACCCACTGTAAAAATGATTTTTTGCTGAAGTAAATACTACTTAAAAAAAACAACAATGTAATTTAAATGAAAAGTTAGTTCAGGCAAGAATAAAAAAAAACTAAGTAAATTCCGTATCAGTACTTAATTCAAGCGAGTAGAAATGAAAGTGTAAATATCAACTCAATAAAATTAAGTAAAAATTACTCAACTTTTCTGATACTGGGGTTCCCATCATGCACTGGACCTTGAATAATTAATGAATAATTCACTGTTTTCCAGCTTTATTTACACTGTTTCATCATTGATTTTTGTTGTCAGTATTAGTAACTTGCCATTTTGTGTAAATTTTTTGCTCAAAACGACACATTCAAACACAAAAACGACCCCTCAAATGTTACTGTCAGTGTGTATTGTCTACCAAGTATTGAGGTCTTTGCATTCACATGTTGCTTAACATCTGACATGATGTAATATAAATTAGATGATCTAAGTAAAGCACATCCTATAAATTACTAATAAAATTCAATATTATTGTTTTAGTGAAATGTAATTCAAAGGCAAAGGAAATCGATATTAATCAACCTTTTAAAATTACTTATTTTTTTGTGAAGTTTACTTAATTCCATATTCCAAGTAAACTCAACTTAAAGTTTCTAATTAAAGCTACTGATAAATATGTTTAGGTTTTTACTTGGCAAATCTTTGTAAATTACTAGCATTTTCTGAGTGAAAAAAGTTAGCTAACTTTTTCAAGTAAATCCTACTTCAAATTTTTTACAGTGCCGCTGTTGCTTCTCTTCCCCTTCATTAAAGCTCAACATTTACAACATTCAACACAATGACCAATTACAAATAAAACAAAGCACTATATTATAGATGTTTATCACTATATGATAAACATTGATGAATTAATATAATATAATAATACTAATTTAACAAGTACAATAATAAATTAACACACAAATATTGATAATAAAAACTGCTCATCCTGTTTGTTGTATTCTATGTACACACCCAACATTTGAAACATATTAATCACGAACCACAACAACAAAACACACACAAGTTGGCACTATCAGGGCTTTCTGAATACATGTTTGTTCAGTCAGGCATCAGGACAAGCTGCTCTGCATTCAGCAGAACAATACATTCACTTTATCCTTAAAGAATTGTGTAAGGTTGAACATTTGTCATCTGAGATTTGATTGCTGTTGTGGCATAAATACAGTATGATGTGTAAATGCACAACCTTTGACAGCGTCTTATGATTCCGCCTCAATCATCGGCCCTCGAGAACTATTGCAGTGCTTTACAGCCGCAGGACGGGAAGAGCTGAATAAACTTATCCCTGCATCTAAAGCAACATGTTTATTAGATCCAATACCCACTAAACCACTGAAAGAACTATTAACTGTAGTGGAAGAGCCTCTCCTCAATATTATTAACTCATCTTTATCTCTAGGTCATGATCCGTGATCATTCAAGCTGGCAGTTATCATTGAGAAATAATTTATATGAATTAACAAACTACAGACCCATTTCAAATCTTCCATTTATGTCTAAAATGAAAAAGTAGTGTCCGCTCAATTGTGCTCTTCCTTGCAAGAAAATGATATCTATGACAAATTCCAGTCAGGATTCAGACCGCATCATAGTACAGAAACTGCGCTAGTTAAAATTCTGACCAAGGCTGTATCTCAATACTAGTCCTACTTGATCTTAGCGCTGCGTTCGACACTATAGATCATAAAATACTCTTGGATCGACTACAAAACTACACTGGTGTCCAGGGACAGGCATTAAGCTGGTTTAGATCGTACTTATCGTACTTATCGGTTCTCATTTTGTCTGTTTAAATGGGAAAAAATCAAAGATAACGTCAGTAGACTATGGAGTACCGCAAGGATCGGTTTTAGGCCCTCTGCTATTCTCAATATATATGCTGCCACTTGGTAATATTATAAGAAAACATGGAATTAATTTCCACTGTTACGCTGACGACACTCAATTATATATTTCATCACGACCAGATGAAAACACTAACTCATCTAAAATGACAGAGTGTCTCAAAGATATAAAATGCTGGATGACCTGTATTTCTTCTATTAAATTCATATATAAGACTGAGGTATTACTTCTTGGACCTCTTAGAATACAATGTGCATTTGGAAGGATGTGCTGTTACTCCATCCTCGACAGTCAAAGACCTGGGTGTCGAACATCATATGTCATGTGTTACGAGAACAGCCTTCTTCCACCTCAGAAACATTGCTAAGCTGCGTAACATGCTATCTATCTCTGATGCAGAGAAGTTAGATCATGCATTCATGACCTCGAGACTAGATTACTGTAATGCTTTATTAGCTGGTTGTTCTTCATCCTCAATAAACAAGCTACAGTTAGTGTAAAATTAGTTCTTACTCGGTCAAGAAAATATGATCATATAACACCAGTTTCATCAGCTCTACGCTGGTTATTTATTAAGTTCTGTATCAATAATAAAGTGTTGCTTCTGCCCTATAAGGCCCTAAATGGTTCACTAATCTTCTATCACCTTACAGTCCGTCACGCTCTGTAAGGCCTCGTTTACACGAAAGGAAAAACACAGATATTTCCCTGCAGTTTGGCCTCTCATTTACACAAAAAAAAAACATTTTTTTTCACAGAAAACGATTATTTCTAAAAACTCCGGGCAAAGTGGAGATTTCTGAAAACGCCGGTTATGTGTTGTCGTGTCAACTGGGAGAAACAGGGTTTTAGGTTCTCACTTGTCGATTCAAGGGGGTAATCCATCGAGCGGAAGTTGAAGCCTCGCGGGAGCTGCCATCTTGTAGCAGAACTTCACTTGCGTTAGCATTCCCATTGACTCCCATTCATTTTGGCGTCACTTTGACAGCGAATAACTTTACATCTGAGGTGTTTGAAGACCCCATTTGTCCTTTATTTATTTCTAAAGGAACACGACAATGTATAAACAGCTCCATTTATGGCCCCGTAGAAGCAGTTTTAGTGAGAGTAGGCTAACGATTGCGTCATACCCACGAGACTCTCTGTCGCACAGTAGAGAGATTACCGTATGGACAGGAGGAGAAGCTCGCGCGCAATCGGGGAAACGTGGAGGCAAAATGACAAAATAATTCATCAGAATACCTAGCAGAATTGTCTCCTTCTCCTCCTCGCTCATGGACAGCTCCTACACACACTCTCCGCCTCGGCGAGTTTCGGAAGGGAATGATTCAGATTTGTCATGCCACAGCACTAGAAGACAGATGGGTTACACACGTCACATCTACGTAGTCAAGCTCTGTCTGAGTCTGCGCGTCAGGGACGGAAGTGCTAAAAAATCGCCAAAAACGGGCTTCAGTCGTCTCAATGGAGTTCCAATGAGATCGCTCTGTCCACTTCTTATACTGTCTATAGCCGATTCTGAGGATTCTGATTGGCTTGTGTGGCTTTATCCTTCTCCCTACACTGCCGCCCATAGGTTTGGCATAGATATGATGGCGCTCACGGATATTTATACGGGTGTGTGCACGATATTATTATTGAAAACGAAGGCGGGGGAATTATTCGTTTCTTTAAATACCTGGCTTTGTGTAAACGTGGCCTAAGAACACACAACTCTGGGCTTCTGGAAGTATCAAATATCCTCTAAAGGAGGGAGAGCGTTTCCACATCTGGCTCCTAACTTTGGAACAGCCTTGCTGATCATGTCCGGGTCTCAGACTCACAGACTCGCACACTGTAATGTGGACACTATACAAATAAATGTGAAAGGGATTGTGAACGTGATCATTCTGTCATCATTTACACTCTCCTGAAAGAAGATAGTCTGAAGAACATCATGTTTGTTGACTAAAAAACAGAGAGATTTCTGAAAATATCATCTTTTGTGCAGAATAAAAACAGAAATGGATAGAGTTTTTAGGGCAATTGATCATGTTTCCCTTTAGGGTTTTCAGCATTACAAACAGAGCAGTGAGAGCTGGGGCACGTTCAACTTCTAAACGTTTGGCTACGGTTTCCGGGTTGAGCGCCATGTTTCCTGGAAGCGGTGTGTGCCGGTGTGCAACGGGGTTTGAGATGCGTTTTCTCTTGTTTGGTGGGTGTGTCAGAACTGCTGTCCAATCAGCAGCAACATGTCTATAAGGCACGCGGTATATTAAAGTGAACTCGCACAATGGGTTTAAGGAAAGTGTCATTTACAAATGTGTTTGATGCAGCTCGGTACACACAACAACTGAGGATATTATAGACGTGTTTATTGTAAAAATATAGGATATCAACATAACAATGTAGCTGTTTCTATGTTTAGCTTTGTTGCAAGTGTATCACATTTGGTATAGAAATAAACAATGCTAATTAAGTGCTTTTCCTAAAAATGAGAAAGAAAATACAGGGCATTAAAACAGTATGACCCACACATAAAGTCAGTATGTGAGGCTAAATATATTGTGTTTGAGTCTGAATTCGGTCAAATGTGTGCCTCCACAAATCCTTCACTCGGTTGGGATGTTCTCTTGTGTTCTAGGCAGCAAGTGCAGTCACTGTAACACTACATTTTGTAGTATTAAACACATATTCATAGCGACTCTGAAAACTCTTCACAAAGAACACAGAGAATGGCCTTCTCAGCTGCCGTAGCCTGTTTGTTTCCGTGGTTACTGATTGGGTCTGAGCTTCAGTTCAGGTGTGTCTCGTTGGTCTGTTCTGGCCTTGTGTTTCTTTCAGTTCTAGATCATGACTATTGGTTGTTTGTTTTGTAGAGATTTGAGTTTAGACTTCTGCAGTCAGATCCTGCTTTATCTCTGCTGAACTAAAGCCCTGAGGAACACGTGAACGATCTATGTGTCTCTGGATGAAACTGCTGTGTGTTTAAGGCCTTGGTTTGTGAAGCATGAGTGGAAGAGTCTGAAAACACAACGTTTGATATCCACATCATCGAGCGATCTCTGACGGTCTTCTGTTTATTGACCCTCATCAGGCACACAACACTGATCTGAGTACAGATGATCCGCTGTGTTTTCATCCGTCCAGATGTTCTGGTATAGTACACATTAGCTTTATTTAGTGGAGGAATCAAAGACCGTGTGTCTGTCAGCTGATGAAGGTTGAAGCGTGTCAACATGATTTACCGACTGAGAGAACAGGTTGGTCCACACAAGCTGAATTATGCATTTATTTCATTTCAGAGGACTGATCAGATTTCATGTTACAGCAATACCTTTGCGTTCTGCATATGTATGACTTGTGTGTCATGATTTCTAATGTTTGAGGGTAGTTTCTCAACTCTTCTGTAAGTCTGACTGAAGTGTTGGTTTGGTCTGGTGTCTCTCCAAGGGTTTTCCTTCATTCTGTCACTGGTGGAGTTTGTGTTCATGTCACCATCGTTATTATTAACAATATTCTTGATCTGACTGTATAAGAACTGAACTGAGCGATGACATCACCAGTTTTCACTGCAAAGCTGCTTTGAAACAATCTGCAATATATAAAGCGCAATAGAAGGAAAGGTGACCGACTGAAGCTTGACGTCTGGAGGACCCCTGGACCGGGACTGTCACGTGATCATCTGACGCTGTGATATTCGCCTATGAGCTTTGACATGTCATTGTGTGTCAGATGCTTTTGAATATTTATGTAAGGATGCCTGACAAAACCTGACAAACACACACACACACACACACACACACACAGGTTTACCAATAAGAGATCTCGCCTCTGGCTCATTCACATCTCTGACTACGACTCCAAACTATACTGAAGCCAAAACTCTGACGACAAAGATCTGGGGTATGTAGGATTATTTTTACAATTAATTAAATATTGTAAATTGCATGACAGAATTTCAATAACAGGAGTTCAGGAAATACAGGGAATATGTATACAGAGAGCTTTAATTGAGTTATGACCATCGGCAGATATTTCTGATGTCTTTGTCTTCAGATCTTTTTCATCAGACATTCATTGTCTGGGTTGAGAAAAGCGCAGTTTCTGCACCGATGTTTCTCCAGCAAGCAGAGGTACTTTAAGATCTTCTTTTGTTTTGTTTTTTTGTTTGTTTTTCTTCAAGTATTGGAAAGTTTGGATTTTTGTTTTTACCTTGTTCATTTTTGTTTTGTTTCTTTTAATTAATATTCCTTGTTTCATTGATTAATAACTGTATTTTTATTTATTATTTACATGTTCAAAATAAAGATCTCAAATCAAATCAAAATTCAGGTTTTACAAAGAATATTAATATGTTCATCACAAGAGCATTTATTTGATTAAAAATCCACATTTTATTTCATTATTAACTTAAAATGATTATTTTCCATTTGAATACATTTTAAAAAGATGAATAATGTTCAAGAGCACAGAATTAATTTATAGAGATAGAATTTTTTTGTAACATACTTTTTATTTATTTTTTGTAACTATATATATATATATATATATATATATATACATGTACATGTACTGCGTTCGATTAAACTGAGAGGGGTCATAGCACTACTGTTAGTTTCACTGTTTCTGGTGTTCTCATTTGTTTTCAAAGTCGCTTTGGATAAAAGCGTCTGCTAAATAAATAAATAAAATAAAATAAAAACATCATAAATTAAATTTTTTTTTTAACAATTTGATTTGTCTTCGCTAAATAAGAAAATTAATACAGTATATAGTGCATATATAAGAAAAGTGCATATTTCAAGATGCTTTAAATGGTCAACCTAACCTTAAGCCTATTTCACTTAAATCTGATATATAATAAATATTGTGGGTCTCCCAGTCAATCATGAAAAAAACACCAGGGTTAATCTAGTCCAGACTAAATGTTTGAGCTGTTTTAACTGAAAGCAGATCTTATATGCCAGTGTTTTACCTAAGGCATGTCTATTAAATATACTTAAATGTCCTAATTAAACTAACATCTAATCCTGGCTCAATCTAAACCCTGTCTGTGAATCTGGTCCTAGTCTCTCAGCTGACTCATGAAAGTATGATAATATATTAAACTAACTTTAGTGAAAAGAATGTGTTGAACATATAATGACAGTAAAACATACGATACTTGATATGTTGATTGAATACCTGCTGGTGTCATTCCAGATATAAACACCATGAAATAACATGATGACGCCAACAACGAGAAACAAACTGCTCAGAAACAAGTCTCTAATCCTGTTTGTTCTCTTCTGTGGTGAGTTTTACACACACACACACACACACACACACACACACATGCACACACACTTTCAGCACACTCCATAAACCCACGAACCTCGTGTCTGGCGTGTCACACACTCAAGCTTGGGTTCTTCTCCTTTCAGCTCTTCAGGAGCGTCACACACACACACACACACACACAAGAGACTGATTTCCACATTTTTTCCAATTAATCCATAATGAGGCACATCTGATAACATTCCCTGTCCCCTGTCTTAATGGAAGCATGAAACAATCCTGTGGTTTCTGAATTAGAGAGTATGTTCATAAGCGCCCTCTGCTGGCTGGTTTGTTTGTGTACTCTGATATTCTGTTCACCAGGAAGACTTTCCACTCTTTCATCTGGTTCTTCTGCTGGTTCTTCATCTGGTTCTTCTGCTGGTTCTTCATCTGGTTCTTCTGCTGGTTCTTCATCTGGTTCTTCTGCTGGTTCTTTCATCTGGTTCTTCTGCTGGTTCTTTCATCTGGTTCTTCTGCTGGTTCTTCATCTGGTTCTTCTGCTGGTTCTTCATCTGGTTCTTCTGCTGTTTCTTCATCTGGTTTTTCTGCTGGTTTTTCAGCTGGTTCCTCGTCTGGTTCTTCAGCTGGTTCCTATGCTAGTTTTTCTGCTGGTTTTTCAACTGGTTATTTATCTTGTAATTCATCTGGTTCTTCTGCTGGTTCTTCATCTGGTTCTTCTGCTGGTTCTTCATCTGGTTCTTATTTTGAATTAAGAAACATGCTGGCTTTGTCAGCTCTTACAGGAATAATTCACACAAAATGATGAGGCTTTATACCAGCAACAGAATAAGCTCAACGAAACCTTGTTACTGCTGTAATAAATAAAGAAATGAATGGCTGATTTGATCTTTTCCTCAGGCTGCTTTACTTCAGTGCTGCATGGACAGGTGAGCAGAGCAAATACATAATAACAATAATGATAATAATAATAAAGAAACTTCTGAATCACAGAACTGTGGAAACTTCTGCATGATGCTGGAAAACTGTTAAAAGATTGAGGCACTTTTGCTCAACATTTATGTGAAGTAAAGATGCTTTTAACCCCTTAACGCCCACTGTCACAAATATGCAACAAACCATTTGACTCAGTCAACCAGCCGACATAACGTCTGCATTCCCCCCAATGCCGGTTTGTGCATATTCACTACGGACCTATGGACCTTTGACAAGCACTTGTTTCAAAGTGACGGACTTATTTCCTGTTTACGCACGAGGATTTCTCCGGTCAGGAACATTTGCAACATTTGCAACATACCAAATTGACCATTATGCCCGTTGTTGCAGATTTGCAACATACCAAAATTTCTATTTATTTGTTGTGCAAAAGGGAAATTGATAATCTCAACATTATTTACCATCTACTTAAAGGCAAAAACACACATAAAACATTTTTTTTATATACAGCTATATAAATTCAGACGTTAAGGGGTTAAAAGTAATGTGACTAATAACCAATTTTTATTTGTCATTTAACTTCTGTTAACTAAATTCAGGTTTAAGACCAGATTTAAGTTGTAGATCGGTTGTTTCAGAAGTTGCCACAGTTCTTCTATTAAAATATTTTTTTAACATAATATCTTTTACTAGAACTTTCCGACATCTTTATATGTGATTGTCATTATTAACTCATGCTTTACAAAGAATATTTGATTCAGTGTTTTACATGAATGACTTGTATCTTTTCATTTATTCCTCCTGATAATAAACGGCACTGGATGATGCGGTATTATTCCAATATCCAAATGTGATTTATCTTTAGAACGTCACAATTCATTTCAACAGTAAGTTTTTTTTTTTTATATTCGTCTCAGTATCGAAGCGACAACACAATTGTGTTGTGACTGAAGATAATAATCTTATCTGTACACGCTGTTTCCCAGCAGAATATGAGTCTCTCCAAGACAGGACTGTGAATGTGTCGATGCAAACCTGTGTTTCGGGCGAGGAGAACCACACAACCTCTGCGGTGAGATCATTCATCACGGTAACATCTCACAAACACTTCATTCATTTACTTGTGCCCCATAGTGCCTCCACTCATAGTGCCTCTACTCGCGCCCCACAGTGCCTCTACTCGTGCCCCATAGTGCCTCTACTCGTGCCCCATAGTGCCTCTACTCGTGCCCCATAGTGCCTCTACTCGCGCCCCATAGTGCCTCTACTCGCTCCCCATAGTGCCTTTACTCGCGCCCCATAGTGCCTCTACTCGCGCCCCATAGTGCCTCTACTCGTGCCCCATAGTGCCTTTACTCGCGCCCCATAGTGCCTCTAATCGTGCCTCTACTCGTGCCCCACAGTGCCTCTACTCGCTCCCCATAGTGCCTCTACTCGCGCCCCATAGTGCCTCTACTCGCGCCCCATAGTGCCTCTACTCGCTCCCCATAGTGCCTCTACTCGCGCCCCATAGTGCCTCTACTCGCGCCCATAGTGCCTCTACTCGCGCCCCATAGTGCCTCTACTCGCGCCCCATAGTGCCTCCACTTGCGCCCCATAGTGCCTCCACTCGCACCCCATAGTGCCTCCACTCGTGCCTTTACTCGCGCCCCACAGTGCCTCCACTCGTGCCTTTACTTGCGCCCCATAGTGCCTTTACTCGCGCCCCATAGTGCCTCTAATCGTGCCTCTACTCGTGCCCCATAGTGCCTCTACTCGCTCCCCATAGTGCCTCTACTCGCGCCCCATAGTGCCTCTACTCGCGCCCCATAGTGCCTCTACTCGCTCCCCATAGTGCCTCTACTCGCGCCCCATAGTGCCTCTACTCGCTCCCCATAGTGCCTCTACTCGTGCCTTTACTCGCGCTCAATAGTGCCTTTATTCGTGCCACTACTCGCGCCCCATAGTGCCTTTACTCGCGCCCCATAGTGCCTCTACTCGCGCCCCATAGTGCCTCTACTCGCTCCCCATAGTGCCTTTACTCGCGCCCCATAGTGCCTCTACTCGCGCCCCATAGTGCCTCTACTCGCTCCCCATAGTGCCTCCACTCGTGCCTTTACTCGCGCCCCATAGTGCCTCTAATCGTGCCTCTACTCGTGCCCCATAGTGCCTTTACTCGCGCCCCATAGTGCCTCTAATCGTGCCTCTACTCGTGCCCCATAGTGCCTCTACTCGCTCCCCATAGTGCCTTTACTCGCGCCCCATAGTGCCTCTACTCGCGCCCCATAGTGCCTCTACTCGCTCCCCATAGTGCCTCCACTCGTGCCTTTACTCGCGCCCCATAGTGCCTCTAATCGTGCCTCTACTCGTGCCCCATAGTGCCTTTACTCGCGCCCCATAGTGCCTCTAATCGTGCCTCTACTCGTGCCCCATAGTGCCTCTACTCGCTCCCCATAGTGCCTCTACTCGCGCCCCATAGTGCCTCTACTCGCGCCCCATAGTGCCTCTACTCGCGCCCCATAGTGCCTCTACTCGCTCCCCATAGTGCCTTTACTCGTGCCTTTACTCGCGCCCAATAGTGCCTCCACTCGTGCCTTTACTCGCGCCCCATAGTGCCTCTACTCGCGCCCCATAGTGCCTCTACTCGTGCCTTTACTCGCGCCCAATAGTGCCTCCACTCGTGCCTTTACTCGCGCCCCATAGTGCCTCTACTCGCGCCCCATAGTGCCTCTACTCGCTCCCCATAGTGCCTTTACTCGCGCCCCATAGTGCCTCTACTCGCGCCCCATAGTGCCTCTACTCGTGCCCCATAAGTGCCTCTACTCGCACCCCATAGTGCCTCTACTCGCGCCCCATAGTGCCTCTACTCGCTCCCCATAGTGCCTCCACTCGTGCCTTTACTCGCGCCCAATAGTGCCTCTATTCGTGCCACTACTCGTGCCCCATAGTGCCTCTACTCGCTCCCCATAGTGCCTTTACTCGCGCCCCATAGTGCCTCTACTCGCGCCCCATAGTGCCTCTACTCGTGCCCCATAAGTGCCTCTACTCGCACCCCATAGTGCCTCTACTCGCGCCCCATAGTGCCTCTACTCGCTCCCCATAGTGCCTTTACTCGTGCCTTTACTCGCGCCCAATAGTGCCTCCACTCGTGCCTTTACTCGCGCCCCATAGTGCCTCTACTCGCGCCCCATAGTGCCTCTACTCGTGCCTTTACTCGCGCCCAATAGTGCCTCCACTCGTGCCTTTACTCGCGCCCCATAGTGCCTCTACTCGCGCCCCATAGTGCCTCTACTCGCTCCCCATAGTGCCTCTACTCGCGCCCCATAGTGCCTCTACTCGCGCCCCATAGTGCCTCTACTCGCGCCCCATAGTGCCTCTACTCGCTCCCCATAGTGCCTCCACTCGTGCCTTTACTCGCGCCCAATAGTGCCTCTATTCGTGCCACTACTCGCGCCCCATAGTGCCTCTACTCCTGCCATAGTGCCTCCACTCGCGCCCCATAGTGCCTCTACTCGTGCCCCATAAGTGCCTCTACTCGCGCCCCATAGTGCCTCTACTCGCGCCCCATAGTGCCTCTACTCGCGCCCCATAGTGCCTCTACTCGCGCCCCATAGTGCCTCTACTCGCGCCCCATAGTGCCTCTACTCGTGCCCCATAAGTGCCTCTACTCGCGCCCCATAGTGCCTCTACTCGCGCCCCATAGTGCCTCTACTCGCTCCCCATAGTGCCTCCACTCGTGCCTTTACTCGCGCCCAATAGTGCCTCTATTCGTGCCACTACTCGCGCCCCATAGTGCCTCTACTCCTGCCCCATAGTGCCTCCACTCGCGCCCCATAGTGCCTCCACTCGCGCCCCACAGTGCCTCAACTCGCACCCCACAGTGCTTCTACTCGCTCCCCACAGTGCCTCTACTCGCTCCCCATAGTGCATCTACTCGTGCCCCACAGTACTTCTACTCGCTCCCCACAGTGCCTCTACTCGCTCCCCATAGTGCCTCTACTCGTGCCCCACAGTGCTTCTACTCGCTCCCCACAGTGCCTCTACTCGCTCCCCATAGTGCCTCTACTCGTGCCCCACAGTGCCTCTACTCGCTCCCCACAGTGCCTCTACTCGCACCCCATAATTGCCTCTACTCCTGCCCCATAGTGCCTCTATTCCTGCCCCATAGTGCCTCTACTCCTGCCCCACAGTGTCTCTACTCGTGCCCCACAGTGCCTCCACTCGTGCCCCACAGTGCCTCCACTCGCGCCCCACAGTGCCTCTACTCGCTCCCCATAGTGCCTCTACTCGTGCCCCACAGTGCTTCTACTCGCTCCCCACAGTGCCTCTACTCGCTCCCCATAGTGCCTCTACTCGTGCCCCACAGTGCATCTACTCGCTCCCCACAGTGCCTCTACTCGCTCCCCACAGTGCCTCTACTCGCACCCCATGGTGCCTCTACTCGCGCCCCATAGTGCCTCTACTCGCGCCCCATAATTGCCTCTACTCCTGCCCCATAGTGCCTCTATTCCTGCCCCATAGTGCCTTTACTCCTGCCCCACAGTGTCTCTACTCGTGCCCCACAGTGCCTCCACTCGCGCCCCATAGTGCCTCTACTCGCGCCCCACAGTGCCTCTACTCGCTCCCAATAGTGCCTCTACTCGCTCCCCACAGTGCCTCTACTCGCTCCCCATAGTGCCTCTACTCGCTCCCCACAGTGCCTCTACTCGCGCCCCACAGTGCCTCTACTCGCGCCCCATAGTGCCTCTACTCGCGCCCCATAATTGCCTCTACTCCTGCCCCATAGTGCCTCTATTCCTGCCCCATAGTGCCTTTACTCCTGCCCCACAGTGTCTCTACTCGTGCCCCACAGTGCCTCCACTCGCGCCCCATAGTGCCTCTACTCGCGCCCCACAGTGCCTCTACTCGCTCCCCACAGTGCCTCTACTCGCTCCCCACAGTGCCTCTACTCGCTCCCCACAGTGCCTCTACTCGCGCCCCACAGTGCCTCTACTCGCTCCCCACAGTGCCTCTACTCGCGCCCCACAGTGCCTCTACTCGCGCCCCATAGTGCCTCTACTCGCCTCCATAGTGCCTCTACTCGCGCCCCATAAGTGCCTCTACTCCTGCCCCATAGTGCCTCAATTCCTGCCCCATAGTGCCTCTACTAGCCCCCATAGTGCCTCTACTCGCGCCCCACAGGCCTCTACTCGCGCCCCACAGTGCCTCTACTCGCACCCCATAGTGCCTCTACTGGCGCCCCATAAGTGCCTCTACTCGTGCCCCACAGTGCCTCTACTCGCTCCCCATAGTGCCTCTACTCGCGCCCCATAAGTGCGTTTACTCGTGCCCCATAGTGCCTCTACTCGCGCCCCATAATTGCCTCTACTCGTGCCCCATAGTGCCTCTACTCCTGCCCCATAGTGCCTCTACTCCTGCCCAATAGTGCCTCTACTCCTGCCCCATAGTGTCTCTACTCGTGCCCCACAGTGCCTCCACTCACGCCCCATAGTGCCTCTACTCGCGCCCCATATTGCCTCTACTCGCTCCCCATAGTGCCTCTACTCGTGCCCCATAGTGCCTCTACTCGCGCCCCATTGTGCCTCTACTCGCGCCCCATAATTGCCTCTACTCCTGCCCCATAGTGCCTCTACTCCTGCCCCATAGTGCCTTTACTCTCGCCCCATAATGCCTCTACTCGAGCCCCATATTGCCTCTACTCCTGCCCCACAGGCCTCTACTCGTGACCCACAGTGCCTCTACTCGCACCCCACAGGCCTCTACTCGTGCCCCATAGTGCCTCTACTCGCTCCCCATAGTGCCTCTACTCGCGCCCCATAAGTGCCTCTACTCGTGCCCCATAGTGCCTCTACTCGCTCCCCATAGTGCCTCTACTCGTGCCCCATAGTGCCTCTACTCGCTCCCCATAGTGCTTCTACTCGTGCCCCATAAGTGCCTCTACTCGTGCCCCATAGTGTCTCTACTCCTGCCCCATAGTGCCTCTACTCGTGCCCCATAGTGCCTCTAATCCTGCCCCATAGTGCCTTTACTCTCATCCCATAATGCCTCTACTCCTGCCCCATAGTGCCTCTACTCGCGCCCCATAATTGCCTCTACTCCTGTCCCATAGTGCCTCTACTCGTGCCCCATAGTGCCTCTACTCGCGCCCCATAAGTGCCTCTACTCCTGTCCCATAGTGCCTCTACTCGTGCCCCATAGTGCCTCTACTCGCGCCCCATAGTGTCTCTACTCCTGCCCTATAGTGCCTCTTCTCGTGCCCCACAGGCCTCTACTCGTGCCCCATAGTGCCTCTACTCGTGCCCCATAAGTGCCTTTACTCATGCCCCACAGTGCCTCCACTCGTGCACCATAGTGCCTCTACTCATGCCCCAAAAGTGCCTCTACTCGTGCCCCATAGTGTCTCTACTCCTGCCCCATAGTGCCTCTTCTCGTGCCCCACAGGCCTCTACTCGTGCCCCATAGTGCCTCTACTCGTGCCCCATAAGTGCCTTTACTCGTGCCCCACAGTGCCTCTACTCGTGCACCATAGTGCCTCTACTCATGCCCCATAAGTAACTTTACTCGTGCCCCACAGTGCCTCTACTCGTGCCCCACAATTCCTCTACTCGTGCCCCATAGTGCCTCTACTCGTGCCCCATAGTGCCTCTACTCCTGCCCTTAAGTGCCTCTACTCGTGCCCCATATTGCCTCTAGTCGTGCCCCATATTGCCTCTCCTCGTGCCCCATAGTGCCTTTACTCGTGCCCCATAAGTGCCTCTACTCGTGCCCCATAGTGTCTCTACTCCTGCCCCATAGTGCCTCTACTCGTGCCCCACAGGCCTCTAATCGTGCCCCATAGTGCCTCTACTCGTGCCCCATAAGTACCTTTACTCGTGCCCCACAGTGCCTCTACTCGTGCCCCACAGTGCCTCCACTCGTGCCCCATAGTGCCTCTACTCGTGCCCCATAAGTGCCTTTACTCGTGCCCCACAGTGCCTCTACTCGTGCCCCACAGTGCCTCCACTCGCGCCCCATAGTGCCTCTACTCCTGCCCCATAGTGCCTCTACTCGTGCCCCATAGTGCCTCTACTCGTGCCCCACAGGCCTCTACTCGTGCCCCATAGTGCCTCTACTCGTGCCCCATAAGTGCCTTTACTCGTGCCCCACAGTGCCTCTACTCGTGCACCATAGTGCCTCTACTCGTGCCCCATAAGTGCCTCTACTCGCGCCCCACAGTGCCTCTACTCGTGCACCATAGTGCCTCTACTCATGCCCCATAAGTGCCTTTACTCGTGCCCCACAGTGCCTCTACTCGTGCCCCACAGTGCCTCCACTCGTACCCCATAAGTGCCTCTACTCGCGCCCCACAGTGCCTCTACTCGTGCCCCACAGTGCCTCTACTCGTGCACCATAGTGCCTCTACTCGTGCCCCATAAGTGCCTTTACTCGTGCCCCACAGTGCCTCTACTCGCGCCCCACAGTGCCTCTACTCGAGCCCCACAGTGCCTCTACTCGCGCCCCATAGTGCCTCTACTCCTGCCCCATAGTGCCTCTACTCGCGCCCCATAGTGCCTCTACTCCTGCCCCATAGTGCCTCTACTCCTGCCCCATAGTGCCTCTACTCGTGCCCCACAGGCCTCTACTCGTGCCCCATAGTGCCTCTACTCGTGCCCCACAGTGCCTCTACTCGCGCCCCATAGTGCCTCTACTCGTGCCCCATAAGTGCCTCTACTCGTGCCCCACAGTGCCTCTACTCGCGCCCCATAAGTGCCTCTACTCGTGCCCCACAGTGCCTCTACTCGCGCCCCATAGTGTCTCTACTCCTGCCCCACAGTGCCTCCACTCGTGCCCCATAAGTGCCTTTACTCGTGCCCCACAGTGCCTCCACTCGTGCCCCATAAGTGCCTCTACTCGTGCCCCACAGTGCCTCTTCTCGCGCCCCATAGTGCCTCTACTCGTGCCCCATAAGTGCCTCTACTCGTGCCCCACAGTGCCTCTACTCGCGCCCCATAGTGTCTCTACTCCTGCCCCACAGTGCCTCCACTCGTGCCCCATAAGTGCCTCTACTCGTGCCCCACAGTGCCTCTACTCGTGCCCCATAGTGTCTCTACTCCTGCCCCACAGTGCCTCCACTCGTGCCCCATAAGTGCCTCTACTCGTGCCCCACAGTGCCTCTACTTGTTCCCCATAGTGTCTCTACTCCTGCCCCATAGTGCCTCTACTCGTGCCCCACAGGCCTCTACTCGTGCCCCATAAGTGCCTTTACTCGTGCCCCACAGTGCCTCCACTCGTGCCCCATAGTGCCTCTACTCGTGCCCCATAGTGCCTCTACTCCTGCCCCACAGGCCTCTACTCGTGATCAGTATTAGCAGAGATTGAGTAAGATTAATGATGTTTTCTCGTCTTCAGGTGATCAGAGCCGCGGGCCGCATGAGCAGTCAGGCGCTGTGTGTCGTGACAAGTTACAGAAACATCTCTAGTGTTAAACTACAGCGACTGCATACACAGCTCACACACATTATCCAGTCAGCGCTGAGCTTCTCCAGAGAGCTGGTCAGTAAACACACACACACACACATACACACACAAACACACACACACACACACACACACATTATCCAGTGCTGAGCTTCTCCAGAGAGATGGTCAGTTACACACACACACACACACACACACACACACACACACACACACCTCCGTCTGCCTCTGAATCACTGCTCTTCTTCTCCTCATCTTCTCCTCTTCTTCTCCAGGACCCGCAGACTGATGTCAGTGTGGCCGATCTCTTCGCGTCTCTGGGCGATCTCACGGACACGAACGTCCTCAATCTGGCGTTTGTGGAGAACTGGCTCTATCTGAAGTTTCTGCCGGTTCTGCCATATATGACTAAGGAGAGCGTGACACGACTGAGCCAGATGAGCTTCACCTGTGAATCCTTCCAGCTCATGTACATGACATTTTACACCACACACACACACACACACACACACACACACACACACACACACACACACACACAGGCTGCAGATTGGAATATTTAAGATCTCACTTACCCCAAACTTTTGAATGGCAGTGTACGATGATCTGCACATTAATCTGAAGCAGCACAACTGTTTTCAACCTTCATAATAATCAGAAATGTTTCAAATCAGCATAATAAATGACATTTTACAATATATTCATGCAGAAAACAGCTATAAATTACAGCTTTAAAGTACATATTAGATTTTTATTTAACATTATAGCTGTTTTACTGTATTTTTGATCAAATAAATGCAGCCTTGGTGAGCAGAAAAGACTTCTTTGAGAAGCATTAGAAAAAGCTTTATCATTCTAAACTTTTGACCTGCAGTGTATACTGAGATATGAGCATTATTTGTATTGTAATACAGTGAGTGCCAATGCATTAATGTGTTTTTCTTTATCTCTGAATGGACAGAGTGAAAGTCCTGAGCAGGGAGGAATCGCTGATCACAGACAGTCAACAGGAACTGATCTTCACTCATCTCCTTCACTCTTACCTGTCCAGGACAGACACAGCAGGTAACACAGTGACGCACACAAACACGTGTTGGAGGGGTTTATGGAGGATTGCATGTCACTGTGCCAAATGTTCAATTTCAGATCCAGGTTGCTTTTCAAAGATCACCAGAATCAACGAATGGCTGCAGAGGAATCTGGGGATCTTCTCTAAATATGCGACTGCCAGTCAACTGAAAATGCTCTACAGCCATTTCACTGTGAGTGAGCCGAGTTCTGCAATGAAGAACATCCGCTGTGATGCTCGTGGGCTTCGGCTAACGCCTCTTGTACTTTGCAGCTGGATCTGTTAGGGTCACTGAGTCCGTCTGAAGTGGCAGAGTTTGCTGTGACGTCCGGAGCGCTAAACAGCGTCAATCTGACCAACATCATATTTGACCGTCTGGAGGAAGGTGATGCTTTCCAGAACATTGATGCATTTTTCTGGACTCTAATTCAATCTGAGGTAAAAATCACCTCACTAAAGTCCTACTAGGACAGAATGTCATTAATTCTGTTGATCGAATTTAACCCTTGTGCATGCTTATTTGACTTTTTCGGTTTTGTTTTTTGGTCATTTTGGCTGCGTTAATGCTATCTGCATAATATTTGGCATGGGGTGTATTTTTATT
Organism: Pimephales promelas; assembly: GCF_016745375.1. Next base: position 61,920 of record NW_024121264.1, on the reverse strand, counting down.
GTAAATTCAATAAACTTTTTAATGCAGCAAATAAACTAAATTTACACAATTATGATAATAGCAGGAAACAACATATTACTTGCTAACATGTTACATACAGTTTTTTATGTTAAGTGTAAGTTGGTGAACCCTTTGAGCATACACTATTCATCTTGAGGTCTAGTCTAAATTTAACTAGACATATAGAAACAAATTAAGACTACACAGAAAAAAATACAAAGGCTAAACTAATAAGAGAAAAAAAAACATTTCCGTTTTTCCTTTTTATCAAAAACATTGTGTGATCATTCACATTGCAGGGTGGAAAAAGTAACTGAACCCTGACATTTTGTAACTTGTAGATACTCCTTTATCATCAATATCCTTATCCAAACATTTTATGTGGCTGCTAATGCCAAGACTTTTGACCAATTTTGGACCATCTTTCCCCACAAATCTATTTCAGTTTATCAACATTCTGGGTTGTCTTGATCGCACAGCCTTCTCCATCACACACTGCTGCAGAATTATTAGGACATTCGTTTTAAACAAAGAAATTAATACAGATTCTCAGCTATAATGCATCAGGTCTTCAACACAAACTATAATGCATGTCTGGTAGCTTTCTGCATATCCTTAACATGTTTTTTTAGAGGTTGAATTCAAATAAAATATTGCCATGTTGCCTGAAAAAATTCTATTTACAGCGAGTGTAAGTTCGAATTAGCCTACATACGCAGAGAGTTGCCAATTTATTTTCTCATAACAGAGGTGGAAAAAGAAAAGAGCTCCGAATGTCTTTCAGGATGCAATGTCTGAAATTTGCCTGTCTGTTTGTTTGTCATTTCCTCTAGGCCTTGGACATCGATCCTCTAGTGAGGGACATCATGATGAATCGAGCCTTTTCCATCATCAGCCTTCATTTTGAAGGCTTCGAAACCTCCGACTGGGTTTCCTGGTTCACTGTGAAACTGACTCCTCTCTTGCCCAGCTTGACTGCACAGATGCTACAGACAACAACATCATACGCAGATTGCAACGCATACCACGTCATGTACGTAGCGCTCCCCAAATGCTGCACAGCTCTGTGAAGCAGGCCTCATGGCATTGTCTTTAAAAGCCCGAGGCCATTTTACTAGAGCAAGTGTATTGAGTGGTGGCGAAACGAAGTTAAAAAGGCACCACCCTTACCTTCCTTTTGATTTGATCTTTCCAATATAGCGTTGGGGCTCTGAGCAGAATCTTTGACAAGATTGATTCGCCGAGGCAACTCACCCCAGTCCTGGTTCAATACCTGAAGCAAAGCCAGGCAAACGGTAGGTCCAGTAGATGCGGCCCTTTGCTCTTCATCTTGTGTGCTAGGAGAAACAGAGTTTCTATGTGTCTGCCAACATCTGTCTCTCCTAACGAGTCTTTCCTGTGCGCTGTCATTTCAGACTTGAGCTGTGGGTCCAACACCAGCAGCCTCAGCACTTGGCTCGAGCAAAGCTTTGGCAAGTTCTCCATCTACGTGGATTACGAAGACCTGCGCCTGCTCAACGAGGGCTTTGTCAGCGTAAGTGGCCCGTCGCGCTATGCAGCCGTTCCCGTGACCGTTTTTGTGCAAGCATGTTGTTTATACGAACGTTGTTGTTGATTTTTATCCCTTGCAGTTTGATGCGCTGGACATTCTGAGCGCTTCTCAGGTGGCTCAACTGACACTGACATCCGGTGCGCTGAACAACGTAGGCCTGATCAGCTTGGTCCTTGACCGCCTGGACGGCGTCAACGCTTTCCAGGACATTGACGGGTTCTTGACAGTTCTCAGCGTGACACCTCAGGTATGTTCTCATCGATGAGATGGCAAGCCTGAGGAATTGTTATTCTCTGTGTGGCAATACATTAAAAAAAAAAAGCCCCCAAAGGCTTTCGGGACTCGACGTCTGATGGAAATTTGCCTTTCTCTTTGTTTGTCATTTCCTCTAGGCCTTGGACATCGATCCTCTAGTGAGGGACATCATGATGAATCGAGCCTTTTCCATCATCAGCCTTCATTTTGAAGGCTTCGAAACCTCCGACTGGGTTTCCTGGTTCACTGTGAAACTGACTCCTCTCTTGCCCAGCTTGACTGCACAGATGCTACAGACAACAACATCATACGCAGATTGCAACGCATACCACGTCATGTACGTAGCGCTCCCCAAATGCTGCACAGCTCTGTGAAGCAGGCCTCATGGCATTGTCTTTAAAAGCCCGAGGCCATTTTACTAGAGCAAGTGTATTGAGTGGTGGCGAAACGAAGTTAAAAAGGCACCACCCTTACCTTCCTTTTGATTTGATCTTTCCAATATAGCGTTGGGGCTCTGAGCAGAATCTTTGACAAGATTGATTCGCCGAGGCAACTCACCCCAGTCCTGGTTCAATACCTGAAGCAAAGCCAGGCAAACGGTAGGTCCAGTAGAGGCGGCCCTTTGCTCTTCATCTTGTGTGCTAGGAGAAACAGAGTTTCTATGTGTCTGCCAACATCTGTCTCTCCTAACGAGTCTTTCCTGTGCGCTGTCATTTCAGACTTGAGCTGTGGGTCCAACACCAGCAGCCTCAGCACTTGGCTCGAGCAAAGCTTTGGCAAGTTCTCCATCTACGTGGATTACGAAGACCTGCGCCTGCTCAACGAGGGCTTTGTCAGCGTAAGTGGCCCGTCGCGCTATGCAGCCGTTCCCGTGACCGTTTTTGTGCAAGCATGTTGTTTATACGAACGTTGTTGTTGATTTTTATCCCTTGCAGTTTGATGCGCTGGACATTCTGAGCGCTTCTCAGGTGGCTCAACTGACACTGACATCCGGTGCGCTGAACAACGTAGGCCTGATCAGCTTGGTCCTTGACCGCCTGGACGGCGTCAACGCTTTCCAGGACATTGACGGGTTCTTGACAGTTCTCAGCGTGACACCTCAGGTATGTTCTCATCGATGAGATGGCAAGCCTGAGGAATTGTTATTCTCTGTGTGGCAATACATTAAAAAAAGAAAAGCCCCCAAAGGCTTTCGGGACTCGACGTCTGATGGAAATTTGCCTTTCTCTTTGTTTGTCATTTCCTCTAGGCCTTGGACATCGATCCTCTAGTGAGGGACATCATGATGAATCGAGCCTTTTCCATCATCAGCCTTCATTTTGAAGGCTTCGAAACCTCCGACTGGGTTTCCTGGTTCACTGTGAAACTGACTCCTCTCTTGCCCAGCTTGACTGCACAGATGCTACAGACAACAACATCATACGCAGATTGCAACGCATACCACGTCATGTACGTAGCGCTCCCCAAATGCTGCACAGCTCTGTGAAGCAGGCCTCATGGCATTGTCTTTAAAAGCCCGAGGCCATTTTACTAGAGCAAGTGTATTGAGTGGTGGCGAAACGAAGTTAAAAAGGCACCACCCTTACCTTCCTTTTGATTTGATCTTTCCAATATAGCGTTGGGGCTCTGAGCAGAATCTTTGACAAGATTGATTCGCCGAGGCAACTCACCCCAGTCCTGGTTCAATACCTGAAGCAAAGCCAGGCAAACGGTAGGTCCAGTAGAGGCGGCCCTTTGCTCTTCATCTTGTGTGCTAGGAGAAACAGAGTTTCTATGTGTCTGCCAACATCTGTCTCTCCTAACGAGTCTTTCCTGTGCGCTGTCATTTCAGACTTGAGCTGTGGGTCCAACACCGGCAGCCTCAGCACTTGGCTCGAGCAAAGCTTTGGCAAGTTCTCCATCTACGTGGATTACGAAGACCTGCGCCTGCTCAACGAGGGCTTTGTCAGCGTAAGTGGCCCGTCGCGCTATGCAGCCGTTCCCGTGACCGTTTTTGTGCAAGCATGTTGTTTATACGAACGTTGTTGTTGATTTTTATCCCTTGCAGTTTGATGCGCTGGACATTCTGAGCGCTTCTCAGGTGGCTCAACTGACACTGACATCCGGTGCGCTGAACAACGTAGGCCTGATCAGCTTGGTCCTTGACCGCCTGGACGGCGTCAACGCTTTCCAGGACATTGACGGGTTCTTGACAGTTCTCAGCGTGACACCTCAGGTATGTTCTCATCGATGAGATGGCAAGCCTGAGGAATTGTTATTCTCTGTGTGGCAATACATTAAAAAAAAAAAGCCCCCAAAGGCTTTCGGGACTCGACGTCTGATGGAAATTTGCCTTTCTCTTTGTTTGTCATTTCCTCTAGGCCTTGGACATCGATCCTCTAGTGAGGGACATCATGATGAATCGAGCCTTTTCCATCATCAGCCTTCATTTTGAAGGCTTCGAAACCTCCGACTGGGTTTCCTGGTTCACTGTGAAACTGACTCCTCTCTTGCCCAGCTTGACTGCACAGATGCTACAGACAACAACATCATACGCAGATTGCAACGCATACCACGTCATGTACGTAGCGCTCCCCAAATGCTGCACAGCTCTGTGAAGCAGGCCTCATGGCATTGTCTTTAAAAGCCCGAGGCCATTTTACTAGAGCAAGTGTATTGAGTGGTGGCGAAACGAAGTTAAAAAGGCACCACCCTTACCTTCCTTTTGATTTGATCTTTCCAATATAGCGTTGGGGCTCTGAGCAGAATCTTTGACAAGATTGATTCGCCGAGGCAACTCACCCCAGTCCTGGTTCAATACCTGAAGCAAAGCCAGGCAAACGGTAGGTCCAGTAGAGGCGGCCCTTTGCTCTTCATCTTGTGTGCTAGGAGAAACAGAGTTTCTATGTGTCTGCCAACATCTGTCTCTCCTAACGAGTCTTTCCTGTGCGCTGTCATTTCAGACTTGAGCTGTGGGTCCAACACCGGCAGCCTCAGCACTTGGCTCGAGCAAAGCTTTGGCAAGTTCTCCATCTACGTGGATTACGAAGACCTGCGCCTGCTCAACGAGGGCTTTGTCAGCGTAAGTGGCCCGTCGCGCTATGCAGCCGTTCCCGTGACCGTTTTTGTGCAAGCATGTTGTTTATACGAACGTTGTTGTTGATTTTTATCCCTTGCAGTTTGATGCGCTGGACATTCTGAGCGCTTCTCAGGTGGCTCAACTGACACTGACATCCGGTGCGCTGAACAACGTAGGCCTGATCAGCTTGGTCCTTGACCGCCTGGACGGCGTCAACGCTTTCCAGGACATTGACGGGTTCTTGACAGTTCTCAGCGTGACACCTCAGGTATGTTCTCATCGATGAGATGGCAAGCCTGAGGAATTGTTATTCTCTGTGTGGCAATACATTAAAAAAAAAAGCCCCCAAAGGCTTTCGGGACTCGACGTCTGATGGAAATTTGCCTTTCTCTTTGTTTGTCATTTCCTCTAGGCCTTGGACATCGATCCTCTAGTGAGGGACATCATGATGAATCGAGCCTTTTCCATCATCAGCCTTCATTTTGAAGGCTTCGAAACCTCCGACTGGGTTTCCTGGTTCACTGTGAAACTGACTCCTCTCTTGCCCAGCTTGACTGCACAGATGCTACAGACAACAACATCATACGCAGATTGCAACGCATACCACGTCATGTACGTAGCGCTCCCCAAATGCTGCACAGCTCTGTGAAGCAGGCCTCATGGCATTGTCTTTAAAAGCCCGAGGCCATTTTACTAGAGCAAGTGTATTGAGTGGTGGCGAAACGAAGTTAAAAAGGCACCACCCTTACCTTCCTTTTGATTTGATCTTTCCAATATAGCGTTGGGGCTCTGAGCAGAATCTTTGACAAGATTGATTCGCCGAGGCAACTCACCCCAGTCCTGGTTCAATACCTGAAGCAAAGCCAGGCAAACGGTAGGTCCAGTAGAGGCGGCCCTTTGCTCTTCATCTTGTGTGCTAGGAGAAACAGAGTTTCTATGTGTCTGCCAACATCTGTCTCTCCTAACGAGTCTTTCCTGTGCGCTGTCATTTCAGACTTGAGCTGTGGGTCCAACACCGGCAGCCTCAGCACTTGGCTCGAGCAAAGCTTTGGCAAGTTCTCCATCTACGTGGATTACGAAGACCTGCGCCTGCTCAACGAGGGCTTTGTCAGCGTAAGTGGCCCGTCGCGCTATGCAGCCGTTCCCGTGACCGTTTTTGTGCAAGCATGTTGTTTATACGAACGTTGTTGTTGATTTTTATCCCTTGCAGTTTGATGCGCTGGACATTCTGAGCGCTTCTCAGGTGGCTCAACTGACACTGACATCCGGTGCGCTGAACAACGTAGGCCTGATCAGCTTGGTCCTTGACCGCCTGGACGGCGTCAACGCTTTCCAGGACATTGACGGGTTCTTGACAGTTCTCAGCGTGACACCTCAGGTATGTTCTCATCGATGAGATGGCAAGCCTGAGGAATTGTTATTCTCTGTGTGGCAATACATTAAAAAAAAAAGCCCCCAAAGGCTTTCGGGACTCGACGTCTGATGGAAATTTGCCTTTCTCTTTGTTTGTCATTTCCTCTAGGCCTTGGACATCGATCCTCTAGTGAGGGACATCATGATGAATCGAGCCTTTTCCATCATCAGCCTTCATTTTGAAGGCTTCGAAACCTCCGACTGGGTTTCCTGGTTCACTGTGAAACTGACTCCTCTCTTGCCCAGCTTGACTGCACAGATGCTACAGACAACAACATCATACGCAGATTGCAACGCATACCACGTCATGTACGTAGCGCTCCCCAAATGCTGCACAGCTCTGTGAAGCAGGCCTCATGGCATTGTCTTTAAAAGCCCGAGGCCATTTTACTAGAGCAAGTGTATTGAGTGGTGGCGAAACGAAGTTAAAAAGGCACCACCCTTACCTTCCTTTTGATTTGATCTTTCCAATATAGCGTTGGGGCTCTGAGCAGAATCTTTGACAAGATTGATTCGCCGAGGCAACTCACCCCAGTCCTGGTTCAATACCTGAAGCAAAGCCAGGCAAACGGTAGGTCCAGTAGAGGCGGCCCTTTGCTCTTCATCTTGTGTGCTAGGAGAAACAGAGTTTCTATGTGTCTGCCAACATCTGTCTCTCCTAACGAGTCTTTCCTGTGCGCTGTCATTTCAGACTTGAGCTGTGGGTCCAACACCGGCAGCCTCAGCACTTGGCTCGAGCAAAGCTTTGGCAAGTTCTCCATCTACGTGGATTACGAAGACCTGCGCCTGCTCAACGAGGGCTTTGTCAGCGTAAGTGGCCCGTCGCGCTATGCAGCCGTTCCCGTGACCGTTTTTGTGCAAGCATGTTGTTTATACGAACGTTGTTGTTGATTTTTATCCCTTGCAGTTTGATGCGCTGGACATTCTGAGCGCTTCTCAGGTGGCTCAACTGACACTGACATCCGGTGCGCTGAACAACGTAGGCCTGATCAGCTTGGTCCTTGACCGCCTGGACGGCGTCAACGCTTTCCAGGACATTGACGGGTTCTTGACAGTTCTCAGCGTGACACCTCAGGTATGTTCTCATCGATGAGATGGCAAGCCTGAGGAATTGTTATTCTCTGTGTGGCAATACATTAAAAAAAAAAAGCCCCCAAAGGCTTTCGGGACTCGACGTCTGATGGAAATTTGCCTTTCTCTTTGTTTGTCATTTCCTCTAGGCCTTGGACATCGATCCTCTAGTGAGGGACATCATGATGAATCGAGCCTTTTCCATCATCAGCCTTCATTTTGAAGGCTTCGAAACCTCCGACTGGGTTTCCTGGTTCACTGTGAAACTGACTCCTCTCTTGCCCAGCTTGACTGCACAGATGCTACAGACAACAACATCATACGCAGATTGCAACGCATACCACGTCATGTACGTAGCGCTCCCCAAATGCTGCACAGCTCTGTGAAGCAGGCCTCATGGCATTGTCTTTAAAAGCCCGAGGCCATTTTACTAGAGCAAGTGTATTGAGTGGTGGCGAAACGAAGTTAAAAAGGCACCACCCTTACCTTCCTTTTGATTTGATCTTTCCAATATAGCGTTGGGGCTCTGAGCAGAATCTTTGACAAGATTGATTCGCCGAGGCAACTCACCCCAGTCCTGGTTCAATACCTGAAGCAAAGCCAGGCAAACGGTAGGTCCAGTAGAGGCGGCCCTTTGCTCTTCATCTTGTGTGCTAGGAGAAACAGAGTTTCTATGTGTCTGCCAACATCTGTCTCTCCTAACGAGTCTTTCCTGTGCGCTGTCATTTCAGACTTGAGCTGTGGGTCCAACACCGGCAGCCTCAGCACTTGGCTCGAGCAAAGCTTTGGCAAGTTCTCCATCTACGTGGATTACGAAGACCTGCGCCTGCTCAACGAGGGCTTTGTCAGCGTAAGTGGCCCGTCGCGCTATGCAGCCGTTCCCGTGACCGTTTTTGTGCAAGCATGTTGTTTATACGAACGTTGTTGTTGATTTTTATCCCTTGCAGTTTGATGCGCTGGACATTCTGAGCGCTTCTCAGGTGGCTCAACTGACACTGACATCCGGTGCGCTGAACAACGTAGGCCTGATCAGCTTGGTCCTTGACCGCCTGGACGGCGTCAACGCTTTCCAGGACATTGACGGGTTCTTGACAGTTCTCAGCGTGACACCTCAGGTATGTTCTCATCGATGAGATGGCAAGCCTGAGGAATTGTTATTCTCTGTGTGGCAATACATTAAAAAAAAAAAGCCCCCAAAGGCTTTCGGGACTCGACGTCTGATGGAAATTTGCCTTTCTCTTTGTTTGTCATTTCCTCTAGGCCTTGGACATCGATCCTCTAGTGAGGGACATCATGATGAATCGAGCCTTTTCCATCATCAGCCTTCATTTTGAAGGCTTCGAAACCTCCGACTGGGTTTCCTGGTTCACTGTGAAACTGACTCCTCTCTTGCCCAGCTTGACTGCACAGATGCTACAGACAACAACATCATACGCAGATTGCAACGCATACCACGTCATGTACGTAGCGCTCCCCAAATGCTGCACAGCTCTGTGAAGCAGGCCTCATGGCATTGTCTTTAAAAGCCCGAGGCCATTTTACTAGAGCAAGTGTATTGAGTGGTGGCGAAACGAAGTTAAAAAGGCACCACCCTTACCTTCCTTTTGATTTGATCTTTCCAATATAGCGTTGGGGCTCTGAGCAGAATCTTTGACAAGATTGATTCGCCGAGGCAACTCACCCCAGTCCTGGTTCAATACCTGAAGCAAAGCCAGGCAAACGGTAGGTCCAGTAGAGGCGGCCCTTTGCTCTTCATCTTGTGTGCTAGGAGAAACAGAGTTTCTATGTGTCTGCCAACATCTGTCTCTCCTAACGAGTCTTTCCTGTGCGCTGTCATTTCAGACTTGAGCTGTGGGTCCAACACCGGCAGCCTCAGCACTTGGCTCGAGCAAAGCTTTGGCAAGTTCTCCATCTACGTGGATTACGAAGACCTGCGCCTGCTCAACGAGGGCTTTGTCAGCGTAAGTGGCCCGTCGCGCTATGCAGCCGTTCCCGTGACCGTTTTTGTGCAAGCATGTTGTTTATACGAACGTTGTTGTTGATTTTTATCCCTTGCAGTTTGATGCGCTGGACATTCTGAGCGCTTCTCAGGTGGCTCAACTGACACTGACATCCGGTGCGCTGAACAACGTAGGCCTGATCAGCTTGGTCCTTGACCGCCTGGACGGCGTCAACGCTTTCCAGGACATTGACGGGTTCTTGACAGTTCTCAGCGTGACACCTCAGGTATGTTCTCATCGATGAGATGGCAAGCCTGAGGAATTGTTATTCTCTGTGTGGCAATACATTAAAAAAAGAAAAGCCCCCAAAGGCTTTCGGGACTCGACGTCTGATGGAAATTTGCCTTTCTCTTTGTTTGTCATTTCCTCTAGGCCTTGGACATCGATCCTCTAGTGAGGGACATCATGATGAATCGAGCCTTTTCCATCATCAGCCTTCATTTTGAAGGCTTCGAAACCTCCGACTGGGTTTCCTGGTTCACTGTGAAACTGACTCCTCTCTTGCCCAGCTTGACTGCACAGATGCTACAGACAACAACATCATACGCAGATTGCAACGCATACCACGTCATGTACGTAGCGCTCCCCAAATGCTGCACAGCTCTGTGAAGCAGGCCTCATGGCATTGTCTTTAAAAGCCCGAGGCCATTTTACTAGAGCAAGTGTATTGAGTGGTGGCGAAACGAAGTTAAAAAGGCACCACCCTTACCTTCCTTTTGATTTGATCTTTCCAATATAGCGTTGGGGCTCTGAGCAGAATCTTTGACAAGATTGATTCGCCGAGGCAACTCACCCCAGTCCTGGTTCAATACCTGAAGCAAAGCCAGGCAAACGGTAGGTCCAGTAGAGGCGGCCCTTTGCTCTTCATCTTGTGTGCTAGGAGAAACAGAGTTTCTATGTGTCTGCCAACATCTGTCTCTCCTAACGAGTCTTTCCTGTGCGCTGTCATTTCAGACTTGAGCTGTGGGTCCAACACCGGCAGCCTCAGCACTTGGCTCGAGCAAAGCTTTGGCAAGTTCTCCATCTACGTGGATTACGAAGACCTGCGCCTGCTCAACGAGGGCTTTGTCAGCGTAAGTGGCCCGTCGCGCTATGCAGCCGTTCCCGTGACCGTTTTTGTGCAAGCATGTTGTTTATACGAACGTTGTTGTTGATTTTTATCCCTTGCAGTTTGATGCGCTGGACATTCTGAGCGCTTCTCAGGTGGCTCAACTGACACTGACATCCGGTGCGCTGAACAACGTAGGCCTGATCAGCTTGGTCCTTGACCGCCTGGACGGCGTCAACGCTTTCCAGGACATTGACGGGTTCTTGACAGTTCTCAGCGTGACACCTCAGGTATGTTCTCATCGATGAGATGGCAAGCCTGAGGAATTGTTATTCTCTGTGTGGCAATACATTAAAAAAAAAAAGCCCCCAAAGGCTTTCGGGACTCGACGTCTGATGGAAATTTGCCTTTCTCTTTGTTTGTCATTTCCTCTAGGCCTTGGACATCGATCCTCTAGTGAGGGACATCATGATGAATCGAGCCTTTTCCATCATCAGCCTTCATTTTGAAGGCTTCGAAACCTCCGACTGGGTTTCCTGGTTCACTGTGAAACTGACTCCTCTCTTGCCCAGCTTGACTGCACAGATGCTACAGACAACAACATCATACGCAGATTGCAACGCATACCACGTCATGTACGTAGCGCTCCCCAAATGCTGCACAGCTCTGTGAAGCAGGCCTCATGGCATTGTCTTTAAAAGCCCGAGGCCATTTTACTAGAGCAAGTGTATTGAGTGGTGGCGAAACGAAGTTAAAAAGGCACCACCCTTACCTTCCTTTTGATTTGATCTTTCCAATATAGCGTTGGGGCTCTGAGCAGAATCTTTGACAAGATTGATTCGCCGAGGCAACTCACCCCAGTCCTGGTTCAATACCTGAAGCAAAGCCAGGCAAACGGTAGGTCCAGTAGAGGCGGCCCTTTGCTCTTCATCTTGTGTGCTAGGAGAAACAGAGTTTCTATGTGTCTGCCAACATCTGTCTCTCCTAACGAGTCTTTCCTGTGCGCTGTCATTTCAGACTTGAGCTGTGGGTCCAACACCGGCAGCCTCAGCACTTGGCTCGAGCAAAGCTTTGGCAAGTTCTCCATCTACGTGGATTACGAAGACCTGCGCCTGCTCAACGAGGGCTTTGTCAGCGTAAGTGGCCCGTCGCGCTATGCAGCCGTTCCCGTGACCGTTTTTGTGCAAGCATGTTGTTTATACGAACGTTGTTGTTGATTTTTATCCCTTGCAGTTTGATGCGCTGGACATTCTGAGCGCTTCTCAGGTGGCTCAACTGACACTGACATCCGGTGCGCTGAACAACGTAGGCCTGATCAGCTTGGTCCTTGACCGCCTGGACGGCGTCAACGCTTTCCAGGACATTGACGGGTTCTTGACAGTTCTCAGCGTGACACCTCAGGTATGTTCTCATCGATGAGATGGCAAGCCTGAGGAATTGTTATTCTCTGTGTGGCAATACATTAAAAAAAAAAAGCCCCCAAAGGCTTTCGGGACTCGACGTCTGATGGAAATTTGCCTTTCTCTTTGTTTGTCATTTCCTCTAGGCCTTGGACATCGATCCTCTAGTGAGGGACATCATGATGAATCGAGCCTTTTCCATCATCAGCCTTCATTTTGAAGGCTTCGAAACCTCCGACTGGGTTTCCTGGTTCACTGTGAAACTGACTCCTCTCTTGCCCAGCTTGACTGCACAGATGCTACAGACAACAACATCATACGCAGATTGCAACGCATACCACGTCATGTACGTAGCGCTCCCCAAATGCTGCACAGCTCTGTGAAGCAGGCCTCATGGCATTGTCTTTAAAAGCCCGAGGCCATTTTACTAGAGCAAGTGTATTGAGTGGTGGCGAAACGAAGTTAAAAAGGCACCACCCTTACCTTCCTTTTGATTTGATCTTTCCAATATAGCGTTGGGGCTCTGAGCAGAATCTTTGACAAGATTGATTCGCCGAGGCAACTCACCCCAGTCCTGGTTCAATACCTGAAGCAAAGCCAGGCAAACGGTAGGTCCAGTAGAGGCGGCCCTTTGCTCTTCATCTTGTGTGCTAGGAGAAACAGAGTTTCTATGTGTCTGCCAACATCTGTCTCTCCTAACGAGTCTTTCCTGTGCGCTGTCATTTCAGACTTGAGCTGTGGGTCCAACACCGGCAGCCTCAGCACTTGGCTCGAGCAAAGCTTTGGCAAGTTCTCCATCTACGTGGATTACGAAGACCTGCGCCTGCTCAACGAGGGCTTTGTCAGCGTAAGTGGCCCGTCGCGCTATGCAGCCGTTCCCGTGACCGTTTTTGTGCAAGCATGTTGTTTATACGAACGTTGTTGTTGATTTTTATCCCTTGCAGTTTGATGCGCTGGACATTCTGAGCGCTTCTCAGGTGGCTCAACTGACACTGACATCCGGTGCGCTGAACAACGTAGGCCTGATCAGCTTGGTCCTTGACCGCCTGGACGGCGTCAACGCTTTCCAGGACATTGACGGGTTCTTGACAGTTCTCAGCGTGACACCTCAGGTATGTTCTCATCGATGAGATGGCAAGCCTGAGGAATTGTTATTCTCTGTGTGGCAATACATTAAAAAAAAAAAGCCCCCAAAGGCTTTCGGGACTCGACGTCTGATGGAAATTTGCCTTTCTCTTTGTTTGTCATTTCCTCTAGGCCTTGGACATCGATCCTCTAGTGAGGGACATCATGATGAATCGAGCCTTTTCCATCATCAGCCTTCATTTTGAAGGCTTCGAAACCTCCGACTGGGTTTCCTGGTTCACTGTGAAACTGACTCCTCTCTTGCCCAGCTTGACTGCACAGATGCTACAGACAACAACATCATACGCAGATTGCAACGCATACCACGTCATGTACGTAGCGCTCCCCAAATGCTGCACAGCTCTGTGAAGCAGGCCTCATGGCATTGTCTTTAAAAGCCCGAGGCCATTTTACTAGAGCAAGTGTATTGAGTGGTGGCGAAACGAAGTTAAAAAGGCACCACCCTTACCTTCCTTTTGATTTGATCTTTCCAATATAGCGTTGGGGCTCTGAGCAGAATCTTTGACAAGATTGATTCGCCGAGGCAACTCACCCCAGTCCTGGTTCAATACCTGAAGCAAAGCCAGGCAAACGGTAGGTCCAGTAGAGGCGGCCCTTTGCTCTTCATCTTGTGTGCTAGGAGAAACAGAGTTTCTATGTGTCTGCCAACATCTGTCTCTCCTAACGAGTCTTTCCTGTGCGCTGTCATTTCAGACTTGAGCTGTGGGTCCAACACCGGCAGCCTCAGCACTTGGCTCGAGCAAAGCTTTGGCAAGTTCTCCATCTACGTGGATTACGAAGACCTGCGCCTGCTCAACGAGGGCTTTGTCAGCGTAAGTGGCCCGTCGCGCTATGCAGCCGTTCCCGTGACCGTTTTTGTGCAAGCATGTTGTTTATACGAACGTTGTTGTTGATTTTTATCCCTTGCAGTTTGATGCGCTGGACATTCTGAGCGCTTCTCAGGTGGCTCAACTGACACTGACATCCGGTGCGCTGAACAACGTAGGCCTGATCAGCTTGGTCCTTGACCGCCTGGACGGCGTCAACGCTTTCCAGGACATTGACGGGTTCTTGACAGTTCTCAGCGTGACACCTCAGGTATGTTCTCATCGATGAGATGGCAAGCCTGAGGAATTGTTATTCTCTGTGTGGCAATACATTAAAAAAAAAGCCCCCAAAGGCTTTCGGGACTCGACGTCTGATGGAAATTTGCCTTTCTCTTTGTTTGTCATTTCCTCTAGGCCTTGGACATCGATCCTCTAGTGAGGGACATCATGATGAATCGAGCCTTTTCCATCATCAGCCTTCATTTTGAAGGCTTCGAAACCTCCGACTGGGTTTCCTGGTTCACTGTGAAACTGACTCCTCTCTTGCCCAGCTTGACTGCACAGATGCTACAGACAACAACATCATACGCAGATTGCAACGCATACCACGTCATGTACGTAGCGCTCCCCAAATGCTGCACAGCTCTGTGAAGCAGGCCTCATGGCATTGTCTTTAAAAGCCCGAGGCCATTTTACTAGAGCAAGTGTATTGAGTGGTGGCGAAACGAAGTTAAAAAGGCACCACCCTTACCTTCCTTTTGATTTGATCTTTCCAATATAGCGTTGGGGCTCTGAGCAGAATCTTTGACAAGATTGATTCGCCGAGGCAACTCACCCCAGTCCTGGTTCAATACCTGAAGCAAAGCCAGGCAAACGGTAGGTCCAGTAGAGGCGGCCCTTTGCTCTTCATCTTGTGTGCTAGGAGAAACAGAGTTTCTATGTGTCTGCCAACATCTGTCTCTCCTAACGAGTCTTTCCTGTGCGCTGTCATTTCAGACTTGAGCTGTGGGTCCAACACCGGCAGCCTCAGCACTTGGCTCGAGCAAAGCTTTGGCAAGTTCTCCATCTACGTGGATTACGAAGACCTGCGCGTGCTCAACGAGGGCTTTGTCAGCGTAAGTGGCCCGTCGCGCTATGCAGCCGTTCCCGTGACCGTTTTTGTGCAAGCATGTTGTTTATACGAACGTTGTTGTTGATTTTTATCCCTTGCAGTTTGATGCGCTGGACATTCTGAGCGCTTCTCAGGTGGCTCAACTGACACTGACATCCGGTGCGCTGAACAACGTAGGCCTGATCAGCTTGGTCCTTGACCGCCTGGACGGCGTCAACGCTTTCCAGGACATTGGCGGGTTCTTGACAGTTCTCAGCGTGACACCTCAGGTATGTTCTCATCGATGAGATGGCAAGCCTGAGGAATTGTTATTCTCTGTGTGGCAATACATTAAAAAAAAAGCCCCCAAAGGCTTTCGGGACTCGACGTCTGATGGAAATTTGCCTTTCTCTTTGTTTGTCATTTCCTCTAGGCCTTGGACATCGATCCTCTAGTGAGGGACATCATGATGAATCGAGCCTTTTCCATCATCAGCCTTCATTTTGAAGGCTTCGAAACCTCCGACTGGGTTTCCTGGTTCACTGTGAAACTGACTCCTCTCTTGCCCAGCTTGACTGCACAGATGCTACAGACAACAACATCATACGCAGATTGCAACGCATACCACGTCATGTACGTAGCGCTCCCCAAATGCTGCACAGCTCTGTGAAGCAGGCCTCATGACATTGTCTTTAAAATCCCGAGGCCATTTTACTAGAGCAAGTGTATTGAGTGGTGGCGAAACGAAGTTAAAAAGGCACCACCCTTACCTTCCTTTTGATTTGATCTTTCCAATATAGCGTTGGGGCTCTGAGCAGAATCTTTGACAAGATTGATTCGCCGAGGCAACTCACCCCAGTCCTGGTTCAATACCTGAAGCAAAGCCAGGCAAACGGTAGGTCCAGTAGAGGCGGCCCTTTGCTCTTCATCTTGTGTGCTAGGAGAAACAGAGTTTCTATGTGTCTGCCAACATCTGTCTCTCCTAACGAGTCTTTCCTGTGCGCTGTCATTTCAGACTTGAGCTGTGGGTCCAACACCGGCAGCCTCAGCACTTGGCTCGAGCAAAGCTTTGGCAAGTTCTCCATCTACGTGGATTACGAAGACCTGCGCGTGCTCAACGAGGGCTTTGTCAGCGTAAGTGGCCCGTCGCGCTATGCAGCCGTTCCCGTGACCGTTTTTGTGCAAGCATGTTGTTTATACGAACGTTGTTGTTGATTTTTATCCCTTGCAGTTTGATGCGCTGGACATTCTGAGCGCTTCTCAGGTGGCTCAACTGACACTGACATCCGGTGCGCTGAACAACGTAGGCCTGATCAGCTTGGTCCTTGACCGCCTGGACGGCGTCAACGCTTTCCAGGACATTGGCGGGTTCTTGACAGTTCTCAGCGTGACACCTCAGGTATGTTCTCATCGATGAGATGGCAAGCCTGAGGAATTGTTATTCTCTGTGTGGCAATAAATTAAAAAAAAAAAGCCCCAAAGGCTTTCGGGACTCGACGTCTGATGGAAATTTGCCTTTCTCTTTGTTTGTCATTTCCTCTAGGCCTTGGACATCGATCCTCTAGTGAGGGACATCATGATGAATCGAGCCTTTTCCATCATCAGTCTTCATTTTGAAGGCTTCGAAACCTCCGACTGGGTTTCCTGGTTCACTGTGAAACTGACTCCTCTCTTGCCCAGCTTGACTGCACAGATGCTACAGACAACAACATCATACGCAGATTGCAACGCATACCACGTCATGTACGTAGCGCTCCCCAAATGCTGCACAGCTCTGTGAAGCAGGCCTCATGACATTGTCTTTAAAATCCCGAGGCCATTTTACTAGAGCAAGTGTATTGAGTGGTGGCGAAACGAAGTTAAAAAGGCACCACCCTTACCTTCCTTTTGATTTGATCTTTCCAATATAGCGTTGGGGCTCTGAGCAGAATCTTTGACAAGATTGATTCGCCGAGGCAACTCACCCCAGTCCTGGTTCAATACCTGAAGCAAAGCCAGGCAAACGGTAGGTCCAGTAGAGGCGGCCCTTTGCTCTTCATCTTGTGTGCTAGGAAAACAGAGTTTCTATGTGTCTGCCAACATCTGTCTCTCCTAACGAGTCTTTCCTGTGCGCTGTCATTTCAGACTTGAGCTGTGGGTCCAACACCGGCAGCCTCAGCACTTGGCTCGAGCAAAGCTTTGGCAAGTTCTCCATCTACGTGGATTACGAAGACCTGCGCGTGCTCAACGAGGGCTTTGTCAGCGTAAGTGGCCCGTCGCGCTATGCAGCCGTTCCCGTGACCGTTTTTGTGCAAGCATGTTGTTTATACGAACGTTGTTGTTGATTTTTATCCCTTGCAGTTTGATGCGCTGGACATTCTGAGCACTTCTCAGGTGGCTCAACTGACACTGACATCCGGTGCGCTGAACAATGTAGGCCTGATCAGCTTGGTCCTTGACCGCCTGGACGGCGTCAACGCTTTCCAGGACATTGACCTTTTCTTGACAGTTCTCAGCGTGACACCTCAGGTATGTTCTCATCGATGAGATGGCAAGCCTGAGGAATTGTTATTCTCTGTGTGGCAATACATTAAAAAAAAAAAAGCCCCAAAGGCTTTCGGGACTCGACGTCTGATGGAAATTTGCCTTTCTCTTTGTTTGTCATTTCCTCTAGGCCTTGGACATCGATCCTCTAGTGAGGGACATCATGATGAATCGAGCCTTTTCCATCATCAGCCTTCATTTTGAAGGCTTCGAAACCTCCGACTGGGTTTCCTGGTTCACTGTGAAACTGACTCCTCTCTTGCCCAGCTTGACTGCACAGATGCTACAGACAACAACATCATACGCAGATTGCAACGCATACCACGTCATGTACGTAGCGCTCCCTAAAATGCTGCATAGCTGTTTTAATTCACCTTTATTTTTTTGTGCTTTATACAATAAAGATAGTTTTCTGGTGATATTCAGGAAAATAATGATTTATGACACAAGAAAAATTCAATTCACTTTTAAGCAGCTCTACAGAAGATGATAGTATCATTTTAATGTTGATTCCATTTTTCTCAATAACTATGAGTTAATTTACATGCAAATGCAATGATAATGGGATTTTGACAATACTGCTATTAAATTTTACCTCATGTAAACGCAATACTTAGATCAAACGAATACGATGAAGCTCATAATCCTAGTATCAATATTCAGATTAAACTATGCAGCATGTTCCAATTTAAAGTTTAGTTAACAGACATTTAAATTTTTTTAGTAATATTTTTACCATTCTGACCGAAGTCTGCATGAGCTCGGTTCTAGTCAAGTCAAGTTAAGTCAACTTAATTTATATATCGCTTTTAGCAATGTAGAATGTTCCAAAGCAGCCTTACAGTGATAATAGGAAAGTAAGAGATTGTTTTGGCTTTATGGCAGCTCTAGAATAAAGTTATTGTCCAGTTTAAGTTAGTTTTGATTGATTCACTTCCGTCGCAACAATCATTAGTTATCAACTTATGGGCCGCTAACACGACACCGTTTGAACAGAAAACTCTTAAGTTCTCTCTACGCAAACTTGTGAGAACACTGATGGCGTGCACATGCTTATTAAGAGTTCATTCCATAGGTATGCGCATTTGAATATATGTGTGCAGGAATGTAGTCCTTCACTAAAACACCAACCTTCAACAAACTACTCTTCAGGCCTTAAAAATTATAATACAGAATTGTATCGCTTTGGTGTAGCCACGTGAACCGGAATTATCCCGTCAAAGATTATCTGTACAGAGGTAAAGGGAAGGAGGCCTTCACAGGGGAGAGACTAGTGACACTTCAGGACTGCGTTGTGGTCTTGTCTAGACACAGGTCCTTCATTAGATCTAGACATGGCCTGGATCTGGTGGACTGCTACATGGGTGCATTAGTGTGTTTTTCACACAACTTGAATGAACTCTGTGACATTATTCTGATGTGTGTGTGTGTGTGTGTGAGAGAGAGAGAGAGAGAGAGAGAGAGAGAAAGAGACAGTGTGTCATTAAAAAAATAATATCATAGAGAATGTTTAAATACTAATATCAGCTTACGAGGGAAACGAAGGCGGAGTAGTGGTGCTTCGGGGTGCTAGAGATGATTCCGGAGAGGTCCGCGCCCCTTACCGATCAGAGCGCGCGCTGACACAGAGTAAAGCCTTTATACTCGACTCCACAGCACGAGCGCGGCAAAGCTTTTTCGTAACAGCCCGCGTCTATGGAGAGTTGCTAGACCACACTTTGCTGCAAAATAATTTTTGCTGCCGCTAAGGTGCGCTAGATTTCTAGGCTACATTTTTGTCTATGCTCTATAGATTTTAAACTATGCTAAAGTGGCACTATTCTTACCTTTCAATTGGATCTGTCCACTGTAGCATTGGGGCCCTGAGCAGCGTCTTTGACCAGATGACCTCACTGAGACAGGAGGAGATCAAAGCTGTTCTGGTGGACAACCTGAAACAGAATAATGTATCGGGTAGGTCTTGTAGAGAGGACATTCTTTATTTGAACGCAGTAAATTGGGTATAAATCTATAGGGAATGATTGTTTTTTTACTTTATCCCATAATGTCGATACTATAGACTGAAATTCATTTTTTTTCAGTTTTTAAAGTCGAGAATAAAAAAGTAATATTTCAGTAGATCAAGTGGGAAATCCAAATTTGTTTTAATATTAACTGTTTTTCTTTTTGTGACTTGTCCTTTTACCATTTGTGTCGGTATAATTGTTTTTGCATATTACTAATTTCTCATGATATTTTATTTCATATTCAGATTTGAATCCTGTTATTGAAGAATTCAGTGAATATTGTATTGTTAAAATGGCAAATTTTTACAGCAAGGTTTCATTTGTTAACATTAGCTGATGTATTTGACTAACATGAAATAACAATGAGCAATTCATTTGTTACAGTATTTATTAATCTGTTTATGTTAGTTAATAAAAACACATTTGTTCATTGTTTGGGTTAGGGTCATTCTCTTTCACAAAGAGGATTGTGATGGCTTATTTTAGTTGAAGTGTTTTATCAGGTAAACTTAAATGTACCTGTTTATTATATTTTGTACTATAGGTTGTGCTGTTCCCATACCAATGATGACCACAAATTTCATAACCTTGACTGTCCCTACTGATTCCTCAACAACTACTTCAAGCACTACAGGCCATGCTGATCCATCAAGCACAGATGCCAATAATGGTCCTTCAAGCACTACAGGCCATGCTGATCCATCAAGCACATATGCCAATAATGGTCCTTCAAGCACTACAGGCCATGCTGATCCATCAAGCACAGATGCCAATAATGGTCCTTCAAGCACTACAGGCCATGCTGATCCATCAAACACAGATGCCAATAATGGTCTTTCAAGCACTACAGGCCATGCTGATCCATCAAACACAGATGCCAATAATGGTCCTTCAAGCACTACAGGCCATGCTGATCCATCAAACACAGATGCCAATAATGGTCCTTCAAGCACTACAGGCCATGTTGATCCATCAAGCACAGATGCCAATAATGGTCCTTCAAGCACTACAGGCCATGTTGATGTTGATCGATCAAGCACAGATGCCAATAATGGTCCTTCAAGCACTACAGGCCATGCTGATCCATCAAGCACATATGCCAATAATGGTCCTTCAAGCACTACAGGCCATGCTGATCCATCAAACACAGATGCCAATAATGGTCCTTCAAGCACTACAGGCCATGTTGATCCATCAAGCACAGATGCCAATAATGGTCCTTCAAGCACTACAGGCCATGTTGATCGATCAAGCACAGATGCCAATAATGGTCCTTCAAGCACTACAGGCCATGCTGATCCATCAAGCACATATGCCAATAATGGTCCTTCAAGCACTACAGGCCATGCTGATCCATCAAACACAGATGCCAATAATGGTCCTTCAAGCACTACAGGCCATGTTGATCCATCAAGCACAGATGCCAATAATGGTCCTTCAAGCACTACAGGCCATGCTGATCCATCAAACACAGATGCCAATAATGGTCCTTCAAGCACTACAGGCCATGTTGATCGATCAAGCACAGATGCCAATAATGGTCCTTCAAGCACTACAGGCCATGTTGATCGATCAAGCACAGATGCCAATAATGGTCCTTCAAGCACTACAGGCCATGCTGATCCATCAAGCACATATGCCAATAATGGTCCTTCAAGCACTACAGGCCATGCTGATCCATCAAACACAGATGCCAATAATGGTCCTTCAAGCACTACAGGCCATGTTGATCCATCAAGCACAGATGCCAATAATGGTCCTTCAAGCACTACAGGCCATGCTGATCCATCAAGCACATATGCCAATAATGGTCTTTCAAGCACTACAGGCCATGCTGATCCATCAAACACAAATGCCAATAATGGTCTTTCAAGCACTACAGGCCATGCTGATCCATCAAACACAAATGCCAATAATGGTCTTTCAAGCACTACAGGCCATGCTGATCCATCAAACACAAATGCCAATAATGGTCTTTCAAGCACTACAGGCCATGCTGATCCATCAAACACAGATGCCAATAATGGTCCTTCAAGCACTACAGGCCATGCTGATCCATCAAACACAGATGCCAATAATGGTCCTTCAAGCACTACAGGCCATGCTGATCCATCAAGCACATATGCCAATAATGGTCTTTCAAGCACTACAGGCCATGCTGATCCATCAAACACAAATGCCAATAATGGTCTTTCAAGCACTACAGGCCATGCTGATCCATCAAACACAAATGCCAATAATGGTCTTTCAAGCACTACAGGCCATGCTGATCCATCAAGCACAGATGCCAATAATGGTCCTTCAAGCACTACAGGCCATGCTGATCCATCAAACACAGATGCCAATAATGGTCTTTCAAGCACTACAGGCCATGCTGATCCATCAAACACAGATGCCGATAATGGTCCTTCAAGCACTACAGGCCATGCTGATCCATCAAACACATATGCCAATAATGGTCTTTCAAGCACTACAGGCCATGTTGATCGATCAAGCACAGATGCCAATAATGGTCCTTCAAGCACTACAGGCCATGCTGATCGATCAAGCACAGATGCCAATAATGGTCCTTCAAACACTACAGGCCATGCTGATCCATCAAACACAGATGCCAATAATGGTCTTTCAAGCACTACAGGCCATGCTGATCCATCAAACACAGATGCCAATAATGGTCCTTCAAGCACTACAGGCCATGCTGATCCATCAAACACAGATGCCAATAATGGTCTTTCAAGCACTACAGGCCATGCTGATCCATCAAACACAGATGCCAATAATGGTCCTTCAAGCACTACAGGCCATGCTGATCCATCAAACACAAATACCAATAATGGTCTTTCAAGCACTACAGGCCATGCTGATCCATCAAGCACAGATGCCAATAATGGTCTTTTAAGCACTACAGGCCATGCTGATCCATCAAGCACAGATGCCAATAATGGTCCTTCAAGCACTACAGGCCATGCTGATCCATCAAGCACAGATGCCAATAATGGTCCTTCAAGCACTACAGGCCATGTTGATCGATCAAGCACAGATGCCAATAATGGTCTTTCAAGCACTACAGGCCATGCTGATCCATCAAACACAGATGCCAATAATGGTCCTTCAAGCACTACAGGCCATGCTGATCCATCAAGCACAGATGCCAATAATGGTCTTTCAAGCACTACAGGCCATGCTGATCCATCAAGCACAGATGCCAATAATGGTCCTTCAAGCACTACAGGCCATGCTGATCCATCAAGCACAGATGCCAATAATGGTCTTTCAAGCACTACAGGCCATGCTGATCCATCAAACACAGATGCCAATAATGGTCTTTCAAGCACTACAGGCCATGCTGATCCATCAAACACAGATGCCAATAATGGTCTTTCAAGCACTACAGGCCATGTTGATCGATCAAGTACAGATGCCAATAATGGTCCTTCAAGCACTACAGGCTATGTTGATCGATCAAGTACAGATGCCAATAATGGTCTTTCAAGCACTACAGGCCATGCTGATCCATCAAGCACATATGCCAATAATGGTCCTTCAAGCACTACAGGCCATGCTGATCCATCAAGCACAGATGCCAATAATGGTCCTTCAAGCACTACGGGCCATGCTGATCCATCAAACACAGATGCCAATAATGGTCTTTCAAGCACTACAGGCCATGCTGATCCATCAAGAACAGATGCCAATAATGGTCTTTCAAGCACTACAGGCCATGCTGATCCATCAAGCACAGATGCCAATAATGGTCCTTCAAGCACTACAGGCCATGTTGATCCATCAAACACAGATGCCAATAATGGTCTTTCAAGCACTACAGGCCATGCTGATCCATCAAACACAGATGCCAATAATGGTCTTTCAAGCACTACAGGCCATGCTGATCCATCAAACACAGATGCCAATAATGGTCCTTCAAGCACTACAGGCCATGTTGATCCATCAAACACAGATGCCAATAATGGTCTTTCAAGCACTACAGGCCATGCTGATCCATCAAACACAGATGCCAATAATGGTCTTTCAAGCACTACAGGCCATGCTGATCCATCAAACACAGATGCCAATAATGGTCCTTCAAGCACTACAGGCCATGCTGATCCATCAAGAACAGATGCCAATAATGGTCTTTCAAGCACTACAGGCCATGTTGATCGATCAAACACAGATGCCAATAATGGTCCTTCAAGCACTACAGGCCATGCTGATCCATCAAACACAGATGCCAATAATGGTCTTTCAAGCACTACAGGCCATGCTGATCCATCAAACACAGATGCCAATAATGGTCCTTCAAGCACTACAGGCCATGTTGATCCATCAAACACAGATGCCAATAATGGTCTTTCAAGCACTACAGGCCATGCTGATCCATCAAACACAGATGCCAATAATGGTCTTTCAAGCACTACAGGCCATGCTGATCCATCAAACACAGATGCCAATAATGGTCCTTCAAGCACTACAGGCCATGCTGATCCATCAAGAACAGATGCCAATAATGGTCTTTCAAGCACTACAGGCCATGTTGATCGATCAAACACAGATGCCAATAATGGTCCTTCAAGCACTACAGGCCATGCTGATCCATCAAACACAGATGCCAATAATGGTCTTTCAAGCACTACAGGCCATGCTGATCCATCAAACACAGATGCCAATAATGGTCCTTCAAGCACTACAGGCCATGCTGATCCATCAAACACAGATGCCAATAATGGTCCTTCAAGCACTACAGGCCATGCTGATCCATCAAGAACAGATGCCGATAATGGTCCTTCAAGCACTACAGGCCATGTTGATCGATCAAGTACAGATGTCAATAATGGTCCTTCAATTGCTGCAGTTCCAACAAGCCCAATTGTTTATTCAGGTCATTCGGATACTGCAATATTAACCAGTACATCAATCACATCTCCTCCAGCTGACCAGTCAAGCAATGCAGTTCATACTGATTTATCAAAAACAACTATCTCTGCTGGTGTTTCAAGCAATTTACTTCATACAGATATATCAATCACAACTGCTCCAAATGGTCCTTCAAACACCATAGGCCACAGTGATCCATCAAGCACAACTGCTGCTAATGCTCCCGCCACCACTAAAGACCTTCAAGATTCATCAAAGACATCTGTTCCTGTTGGTTCTTCAACAGCTGCTGCTCCTACAGATCTTTCAAACACAACTGGTTATACTGGAACCTTGACCACTGCAGCTCATATTGATCTGTCAAGCACAACTGCTGCTAATGCTCCTGCCACCACTAAAGATCTTCAAGATTCATCAAAGACATCTGTTCCTGTTGGTGCTTCAACTGCTGCTGCTCCTACAGATCTTTCAAACACAACTGTTCATACTGGAACCTTGACCACTGCTGCTCCTATTGATCTGTCAAGCACAACTGCTGCTAATGCTCCTGCCACCACTAAAGATCTTCAAGATTCATCAAAGACATCTGTTCCTGTTGGTTCTTCAACTGCTGCTGCTCCTACAGATCTTTCAAACACAACTGTTCATACTGGAACCTTGACCACTGCTGCTCCTATTGATCTGTCAAGCACAACTGCTGCTAATGCTCCTGCCACCACTAAAGATCTTCAAGATTCATCAAAGACATCTGTTCCTGTTGGTTCTTCAACAGCTGCTGCTCCTACAGATCTTTCAAACACAACTGTTCATACTGGAACCTTGACCACTGCTGCTCCTATTGATCTGTCAAGCACAACTGCTGCTAATGCTCCTGCCACCACTAAAGATCTTCAAGATTCATCAAAGACATCTGTTCCTGTTGGTTCTTCAACTGCTGCTGCTCCTACAGATCTTTCAAACACAACTGTTCATACTGGAACCTTGACCACTGCAGCTCCTATTGATCCATCAAGTACAACTGCTGCTAATGCTCCCGCCACCACTAAAGATCTTCAACATTCATCAAAGACATCTGTTCCTGTTGGTTCTTCAACAGCTGCTGCTCCTACAGATCTTTCAAACACAACTGGTTATACTGGAACCTTGACCACTGCAGCTCATATTGATCCGTCAAGCACAACTGCTGCTAATGCTCCCGCCACCACTAAAGATCTTCAACATTCATCAAAGACATCTGTTCTTGTTGGTTCTTCAACTGCTGCTGCTCCTACAGATCTTTCAAACACAACTGTTCATACTGGAACCTTGACCACTGCTGCTCCTATTGATCTGTCAAGCACAACTGCTGCTAATGCTCCTGCCACCACTAAAGATCTTCAAGATTCATCAAAGACATCTGTTCCTGTTGGTTCTTCAACTGCTGCTGCTCCTACAGATCTTTCAAACACAACTGTTCATACTGGAACCTTGACCACTGCAGCTCCTATTGATCCATCAAGTACAACTGCTGCTAATGCTCCCGCCACCACTAAAGATCTTCAAGATTCATCAAAGACATCTGTTCCTGTTGGTTCTTCAACAGCTGCTGCTCCTACAGATCTTTCAAACACAACTGTTCATACTGGAACCTTGACCACTGCTGCTCCTATTGATCTGTCAAGCACAACTGCTGCTAATGCTCCTGCCACCACTAAAGATCTTCAAGATTCATCAAAGACATCTGTTCCTGTTGGTTCTTCAACTGCTGCTGCTCCTACAGATCTTTCAAACACAACTGTTCATACTGGAACCTTGACCACTGCAGCTCCTATTGATCCATCAAGTACAACTGCTGTTAATGCTCCCGCCACCACTAAAGATCTTCAAGATTCATCAAAGACATCTGTTCCTGTTGGTTCTTCAACAGCTGCTGCTCCTACAGATCTTTCAAACACAACTGTTCATACTGGAACCTTGACCACTGCAGCTCCTATTGATCCATCAAGTACAACTGCTGCTAATGCTCCCGCCACCACTAAAGATCTTCAAGATTCATCTAAGACATCTGTTCCTGTTGGTTCTTCAACAGCTGCTGCTCCTACAGAACTTTCAAACACAACTGTTTTGTCACACCCTACCACCTCAATAAAGCCTACTTATCAATCAAGCACAATCATTCCTCCTGGTGCCATAAACACCACTGCCACTACAGATCACTCCAGCACAGCTGTACCAACTCATCGTGTGGATACTATAAATTCAACCAGTACATCAATCACAACTGCTAATAAGATTAGCACATCCATATTATTCGTGAACTCAACACACTCTAAAAGTGTCACCACCTCAACCACTTCCACTTCTCAACCACCATCTTCACTGCCAACCAGTCGTCGTTCAACTACAGTTTACACAGGTTCAGCAGTGCCAGGCGAGGGATTTGTTATTCTGCAGATCCGTTTAGAGATAACATATATTGAAGCTTTCAATAATCCTGCTTCAACAGAGTATCAGACTCTGTCCTTAAACATCACAATTGAGGTGATTTAAAAATTATTTTCACTTTTTATATACTAATATTAAAAGACTTTAATTATTCTGTCCAGATTACATTTATAGTGAGTTTAATTTATAGCTTAAGTCTGTGTGTTTCTATACGTTTCTGTAGCTGAATCGAGTGTACCAGGAAATTTTTGGGACCACATTCCTCAGATGCTACGTCAAAAGATTCTGGTATGTTTCTTTCTTTCTTTCTTTCTTTCTTTCTTTCTTTCTTTCTTTCTTTCTTTCTTTCTTTCTTTCTTTCTTTCTTTCTTTCTTTCTTTCTTTCTTTCTTTCTTTCTTTCTTTCTTTCTTTCTTTCTTTCTTTCTTTCTTTCTTTCTTTCTATACAAAGTAGGTTAGACTCTCTTAAACTGAGAGAGTGTCTTAAGCCTGGAACACACCAAGTCGACGCAGACGAACTAGCGCTGATGAAAGCCGACTGTGTTGTCGCCTCTCGTCCGTTCTCGTCGGGGTAAAAAGCTGCACGTTAACACACCGAGAGAACTACAGGCGACTGTCAGCTAAATGTGCGTTCTGCACCTGCGTGTAATGAGCCAACTGTCTATTTCTGCAGATATATTAGTCCATATTCGTCATTCAAAAAGGAAAACCGACGCTGCCGGCTGCAGATACACACCGTAAACAAAGCAGTGCGTGCTTACCGTTTTCAATATCAGTCCTGCTAAACACTTTCTTTATTCCACTCCACTCATGTTAGTATTGAAATATCTGCCAAGGAACACTCAGGTAAGAAGACATAACATAAGAACAGCCTTCTACCTCGTTTTTAATCAACTGACTGCTTTTAAGATTAGCACATCCATATTATTCGTGAACTCAACACACTCTAAAAGTGTCCCACCTCAAGCCACTTCCTTCTCAACCACCATCTTCACTGCCAACCAGTCGTCGTTCAACTACAGTTTACACAGGTTCAGCAGTGCCAGGCGAGGGATTTGTTATTCTGCAGATCCGTTTAGAGATAACATATATTGAAGCTTTATAATCCTGCTTGACAGAGTATAGATAGGGCCTCTGTCCCTTAAACATCACAATTGAGGTGATTTAAAATTGTTCACTTTTGAGATAAAGGTACTAATATTAAAAGACTTTAATTATCTGTCCAGATTACATTTATAGTGAGTTTAATTTATAGCTTAAGTATGTGTGTTTCTATACGTTTCTGTAGCTGAATCGAGTGTACCAGGAATTTTTGGGACCACATTCCTCAGATGCTACGTCAAAAGATTCTGGTATGTTTCTTTCTTTCTTTCAACTTCAGTTTCTTTCTTTCTTTCTTTCTTTCTTTCTTTCTTTCATTTCTTTCTTTTCTTTCTTTCTTTCTTTCTTTCTCCAGACTTTCTTCTTTCTGTCTTCAGCTTTCTTTCTTTTTCTTTCTTTCTTTCTTTCTTTCTATACAAAGTAGGTTAGACTCTCTTTAAACTGAGAGAGTGTCTTAAAGCCTGGAACATTACACCAAGTCGATACAACGAACTAGCGCTGATGAAAGCCGACTGTGTTGTCGCCTCTCGTCCGTTCTCGTCGGGGTAAAAAGCTGCACGTTAACACACCGAGAGAACTACAGGCGACTGTCAGCTAAATGTGCGTTCTGCACCTGCGTGTAATGAGCCAACTGTCTATTTCTGCAGATATATTAGTCCATATTCGTCATTCAAAAAGGAAAACCGACGCTGCCGGCTGCAGATACACACCGTAAACAAAGCAGTGCGTGCTTACCGTTTTCAATATCAGTCCTGCTAAACACTTTCTTTATTCCACTCCACTCATGTTAGTATTGAAATATCTGCCAAGGAACACTCAGGTAAGAAGACATAACATAAGAACAGCCTTCTACCTCGTTTTTACTTCTTTGCTTGCTGTTTGGCTTTTATTGTCGTGCACTGACTCTTTCACTAAGCTGAACAGCCAATCAGAGTTCTCTCTTTCCCCGACGGCCCGACGTCGATTCAACGTCGAATCGGGGTTAAAAACAAAGCCGACGAGGACTATTTTCAGCCGACGGCACGGAACCATGCGCAACACACCGAGGAAACTCAGTCGGCCGACGCACAAAAACTGCCAGACGGCCGACCGTCGGCTTGGTGTGTTCAGTGCTTTAGTCCCGAACAGTGTTAGGGACTAAGACCATAGTTGAATTATAGTCTCTGTGCTATGATAGGGTCTAGATAGGGCCTACATTTTTTTCAGATGTGTCCTTGGGAAAGGGAGATTTAATACTGTTCAGGAGATGTTATGAGATTAAAGGTAACTCTTTTTTTATTAGCTGTTTCTTGTCAATCTGGCCACTTTACTAATTAAATACCTGGGATTGTTTCTATTGCTCTGAAATATGCAGATCTCATAGCATTCAGATAAAAACACCATCCCAACATTTCACCATATTTGTAATGAAAATTATGTATCAATTAATTCAGATTTAAAGATCTTTCTTAAAGATCACTTTCATTTTGAGTGCAACTACAGTTACTGCAGAGCATTATTTTAAACTTTCAATCTATTCATTGACAGAACCTTTTCTTAGTTGCTTTTAAAGGATCTCCAGACTTAGCTTACATTTTCTGTTTCAGCAGTTGTTTCTTTTCACCTAGATGTCTCAGCAGAAATAAATTTGAGATATTTTCAAATGAGATTAACTCATCACATTTCAAATCACAACATATGTTTGCCACATCATACAGCCCTAATTCAATCTTAAAGTAAATAGTCATCTATATCTAGTCAAATCTAATGTTTTCATTTATTTTTGTCCTCCAGGCCTGGGTCAGTAGGTGTGGATACAGAACTTATTTTTAAAAACCAGACTGTGGTTCCAAATGCAACAAAGATTCAAGAGACTCTTAAAACAGCAATTACTGAATCAAAAGTGTTCATTTTTTCTGTGATTCCTTCGAGCATCAGTGTTGGTGAGTTCCTCATTTTCTCAAACTGTTTTTGAAAGTAGACGATGATTTGCTGAAATTGTCCCTTCAGTCTTTGTCTTATACTTGTTTCTCCATACTTTCAGTCGAACAGCAAGACTCAACTTTGACCACCAGACAAACACAGAGAACACAAACAACACAAACATCCTCTGCTATTGCGCCGGCTTTGTCTAGTATGCTGTTCATGCTTTTGCTTCTGCTTCTGCTATGGAATGAAACACTGTAACTGTCAAATGCAAACCTACAATTAATATTATGAAAACTCTATTATCTGGTTTTGTGCTACATTTCTATTACTCTTGATTTTATCTTGTGGAAAAATTGTGACATGGAATAATTAAAAAAAAGTCCTTTCATGCATTTCTTGGGACAACTGGGGAATTTCAGCGCTTCTTGTGATTAAAAATTTAAAATATCCATAATGTTTGAGTTGATTATTTATTACTTTTTTGCATGGATGTTACAATAAATTGGAAATATGAATCTGAAGTGCAATATTACATTTATTAAATTCTCAGATGCCTTATCTAAAGTGATATGAGGTGTGTATATATATATATATATATATATATATATATATATATGTATATATTTTTTTTTTTCATAATTTCATGTATTCCCTGGGAATTGAACCTATGACTGGCTTTGCTATCACTGTGTTTGAGCAACAGGAACACATTGCTGCTGAATATCACTGTTCTTAAACGGATCATGACCTCCCATCACCATATCTCAGATCGGCCTTACCCATTCTGAGGACGACGCTCCATCCAAAAAAGCTCCATCACTGCTTCAACCACTTGGACTCAAGAAGCTTAGGTGCTTCTTTTATTACTGCGCAGCTTTATCAGAATTGTCTCCCTAAGTTTCTCTCTGCGTTGATGCTTATTAGCACCCAGCAGAAAGTCACTTGTGAAGCAGCATAGCGATCCAACAAACCATTGCATATTTAAGTAAATAAAAAAGAAATAAGAGTTTCACTACTCATTAAGCAACCATTACCACTCTTTAATTGGAAAGATTTAATTCTATATTAAAAATCTCCAGAACAATCATTAAATGAAACTTTGTCACTGAAATGAAATTATCTAATTTTTAAAATCAATCTCATGCGTTCTAAACTCATATGACCTTCTGTTTAACACAAAAGAAGATGTTGGCAGACTCGTTTACTGTTCACGTCGACTGCATATAATGAAATATTATGTCCAACTTCATTTTTTGTTGGACAGTTAGAAAGGTTTGGAAACTTAATACAGTGGAAATCAATAAAAAAATTATCAGTTGTTCGCTAAAAAAAACGAATTACATGTATGGACTGATCATATGCTTTTATCCAAACTGATTCACAAATGTGGAACTTCACAAGCAATAAACTAATGGAACTGGCAAATCATCAATATATATATTGCTTTTCTCAAATATATTAAGAAGTAAGTATTAAAGGTGCCCTCTGGCATCAAAAATCAAATCATACACCATATTCCATACCAGATGGGGGCAGTATACCTCCGCCACCTTGCACACTCTCATGTCTTCAAACAACACGAAGCGAGCGCTGTTTTGCTCTCTCTCCCTCGCGCATATTAATCAAATTATTTGACACGATAGTAAAAGGTTGGAAGACCGCAGTTTCACGTGGAGCATTTGCAGATTTTTAGAGATTAGAGACTCAATGAACAACATCTCAATACTAAATTATAAAGGCCGTCTCATAGACAAGCCGGTGCATTTCGACAATATGGGAAAATTAAAGCCCGGGCTATTATTTCTAGTTTTATGGTATTCCTTTTGTTCATATTACATTTTTATCATTAGTTTGAATTAATTTTACAGACAGCATTCCCTGATGTGGACCAAGCTAGCGTCTTTCAGAGCTGAACTCTCACGAATACACCGTGAGACACACAATTGACACTTTTCACACACTCTCACGCCACACATCAATTTTGTCATGCACAGAAAGGGACACGGAGACCGACAGACTAAACAGAGCAGGGTTAATTATGATATAAAAAAAACTCTCAGATTCTGTCAATTTTATTACGCAATTCAAACAATAAATACACTTTTTTGGCGCTTGTAAATGTTACACCACAGATCCCTAGCACACGTGAACCGATCTCTAGTAGCTAATGGTAAAAGAACATTAACCCTGTTGAAAGATACAGTATGCTACAACTTACCAAAATGTGTTCCTCATGCATAATATCGACCAATCATTTTTTTTTTAACTCTTCCCTGAACTGAAATGTAGTAGTGGGCTGTATTCTCCACACGACTGACATCAGGTTTAAATACATCTATGACACCCACAAGTCATGCGAGTTATCCGTGTATTGCAGTTTGGCTGGTGGTTATGTTGCCTGCCCGCATAAGGCCTCCCATGGCCAAAACTGGTATCATGACACCTGCCGGGCCGGCGCTAGTGATTTAGCATGCTAATTCAGGTTAATATCTCGGCAGCACTATAACTTGTCATTTTTTTAATGACATCATCAACCTTATTTCTTCTCATTCTTTTGATGCGCGTAGCTCATTTTTTTGATATTTTAACCTCAATTTTTACAGAGGGCACCTTTAAGAAAGTTCCAACCTACCTTTCATATAAATCCTGGCAGAGAAAGCATACGACAGAGAAAGCACATGGCAGAAAAAGAACAGGCTTGTTTGAGATGAGCAAAATCTGCACAGAACCGATCACCGGTGATCAGCGCGAGATGCATGCCGGTTAGAAATGTGTCCGAGAGCCGTCCGCCTTATTCTGATGTCATGGTGATGTGTGTCAAAAAACTCTCGCGAGCGCAAGGCGGACCTGTCGGATTCTGCAGTTGCGCGCAGTTCATCTCCACCGACTGCGCTGATCAAAAGCACAATGGGAAACGACTTGCTGATGAACCAGCTGAATGCTCATTAGTTTAAACAACCGTGATGTATTTTTCTCTTTTAACATGTTATCAAAACTCTGATATCATGTTTATGTGTATACATATGTTATGGGTGAATAAACTCATCTCTGACAGTGTGCTATGGTTTATTATTTTATTATGTATGTGTCATTTTTACAATATATAAAACCACGTCTGTATTAAAAAAAATGATTGATAAAACACATATTTGGAATGTAATTAAACAACAAGTACTTTAGGTGTCTTGTTCATTATATTTATTTTCATATAAAAGCAACAGAACATTAAATCACATCCAGTTTATTACAACATGAGCGAGAATCCCTTGAATCTCGCAATATCATACTTTAATCTCACAGGTGTCTGTTCCACTGCGAGAACCGAGATCTGTCCGGCTTGACTGCGCTTTCTCAGAGACAGAGAAAGCACATGACAGAGAAAGCACATAAAGCATTGTATAATTAATTGTATAATTAAAGCATTAATTGTGTAATTTTAAGGTATCTCTGCAATAATTTCCAGTTTATATGCATATTTTATCATTTGTTTAACGTTCTACAGACATTTTTTAATGAGATTTTCTTTTCATTCTACTGTAGTGGAACTGAATTTTTTGTCTTTTTACATAGAATTTAATGTAAAATTTAACAGTCAAGCCAATTAAAAAGAATAATCCTGTAAAAAAAAAATTCTCTTTATATGAATTTACAGATTATTACTTTTATTTTATGGTTAATGTTTTTAATAAAAGTTTTTTTCTGTGTTTTAATGACATCTACACGTGATGTTAAAAAACAGAAAATATCTGTAAAATAATACAGTATATTTCTGTGAACTTTTTTTACAGTGCATATCACTTAAAACTACAATTCCCAGAATTCCTCCTGCTCAACACCTGCACTTACTCAGCCATCATCCTCACCTGCACCTGATCAACACACTCATCTCCACAGTATTTAAGCTCACCTCAGTCAAACACTATGACTGGTCTAAGACTGCGTTACTTGCCTGAGTTATTGATCCTCTGAGATTTCTTCAAGATCCTGTCTCCTAAATCACTCGTCTGTTCTCTACCTCCAACATTCCCACAATCCTTGTAAGGCAAAGACATTGTTTATTCATTTACTCTCATGGCAACCAAAATGTGTGTGTGTGTGTGGAAATACTTAATACCCTTTATCTTCACCTTCAAACTCAAGAATTGAAGTATTATACTTGGATTGCTCATTGTTTGATGTCTATACTTCCCTGTTTTGGACACTGTGTAAAAGTATAGAACCGGGTGTGTATTGATCTGGTGTGACTTTAACTGTTTAAATGCTGTGCTTTTTGTTTTAGTTTGAAGTGCTGGACTGTCCTATTTGAATGAGCCTATTTTGAATTTGAATGCCCTAAATGAGCATTAGCACTGATGCTGAATGTCAGCCTGTCCTCTCTGAGCAGTGTGTGTGTACGTGTGAATGCAGTCTGAGCAAGGATGCAGATCAGGCCTTGAGGGGTTTTTTTATGCATCCGTCTACTTTTAATGTCTTGTTAATCCACACTTTGTATCTCACCCCTCCCTGTTCTACAGCTCTCTGATGTCCCAAAACTGTGTTGGTCAGTCCCAAGACGAGCCAAGTATGACGAATGTATAAAATTGAGACCACAAAGAACAAAGTGACACAACATCCCTCCACCAACTTCACCAAACCTTGGAAGGGTTTGAGAGCAGGTACGCTTGCCACTTATCTATATTCACTACATTAGTGCCTTATTTTATTTATGCTTTATGAAGCTGTACAAGTAATTTGCTTTGTACAACACCATTGCTGCTGTTGTATTTATGCCTTCAATTCACCTCGTGTCCAATTAAGACTTGAAGAGTTCAGATGCAAAAGCCTCTAAGTGCCATTTGAAATTTTCTTCTAGAATGATCATTTTTATCAAGCTTGTATATTTAAGTTAAGTGATTTCACTTCAATGGCAATGATAATTCCCTAGTAATTGTTATTTAAGTGAAATTACTGAACTTAAATATACAAGTTTGATAAAAATCATTAAAGAAGAAAATTTCAAATTGCATTTAGAGGCTTTTGTATCTGAACTCTTCACTTGTCTGTCTATTGTTACAATGGCCATTTTGTTTTTGTGCATTTTCCTATCTTCGTATTTTTTTTTTCTAAGCTTATTTTTTGTTTATGATTTAATGTCTTCCATCCATCTTTCATTAATGCTCCTTGCATTATTAGCCATTATGCTGTTCTATGTCCCTGTCCAATTGACTTACTATAATCGCCCATTCCTATTTTTCTAAAACTTTTTATTTATTCAACTCAAGTTTATTTGTATAGTGCATTTCACAATACACATTGTTTCAAAGTAGCTTTACAGAAAGAGCAAAGTACATGGAAAAATACATTTGTTTAATCATGTAATATTTAGGACATACCATATAGCCGGCGTTGAGTCGTCTCTTCACAGGCGTTGGGGCATCTGAAGTCTCTGTGTGAGGCTGGATAAAAACTGGAGCTGACTAACACCATTTTTCCCATCCTCCCTCTCTGATGTGTGCGTGTGTCACAGATACCATAGTTCATCATAACGCTTAACTGTGAATCAGCAGATCGCCCCGTCCTCTCTCTCTGGTGTGTGTGTGTGTGTGTGTGTGTCACAGATACTGTAGTTCATCCTAACCCTTTACTGTGAATCAGCAGATTGCCCTGTCCTCTCTCTCTGATGTGCGTCACAGTCAGGTGAGTTTACAGATACGTAATCCTCTTCTTTAAGAGACAGAGAACTTACGGCTGGAGGTTTCGCTGCAAAGCAGTCGGTTAAGCGTTCACTATGTGTCTCCACAGTGGGCTGCCAGAGACACTCAACAGTCTGTGGAGTACAACAGTGTTCGCCTCTTCTTATGCAGTCAGAATGTGATCCTCAGGTAAGAAATGGACATCCAGGGGTTTAGGTTCACACTTCACACAGCAAACCGTGCATTACATCACTTCATCTCAACAATTCAGCACTCAGTAGGAGATGCACATATATGGCTGTCGCCCATCTTCTGAACTGGCATTCACATCAAGAGGTCCCACAGACACGAGAGGAGGATGGAAATTGATTTAGGCTACTCACAATCTCTCAAAAACGATCTTCTGTCCTGTGGTTACCTCATTGGATCAGCCTGCTCTTTCTGCTCTTTTTTTGTGTTTGTAGCTCTGATTGATTCATCAATCCTTGATTTTCTTCTTTACCACTCATTTATAAACAAGCACTTTCTATTTTTATAACATGTGAACTTATCCTCAATATTATTCCTTATAAAAAACAATTGGATTGCTTTGATATAGCTACTTAAATCCAATTTTACGAATTTCGGCTACTAGCCTTTAGCCTGCTAGCATTTCACATGTGGAATCTTGCCTATCAGCAGTCTCATTTCACACTCTTTTCACTGAAAGGATATGGGTTATAGACGGTATTTCAGTCCTAAATTAGTAGTGATAGTTGTAGTGTCACTACTAATTAACTGTTCATCTGTTATAATGGCGAGCACATCAGATGTGTGTCTAACGTTACCTCTGAGTGCAGGTGAGGACACATTCGAGCTGTTCTCGGTGAAGCAGGAGCTGGAATACGTCGAGAAATGGATCCGTGGTCTGCTCGAGAAGCAAGCTGAGCTGCTGGATCGGCGGTCGGCGCTTGAACCGTGCTACCTCAGGTAAGGATATGGTGCGCACTCACTGCTTTCCTGGTGCTCATGTTCTTGATGTTGCTGCACAGGTTCCTGAGATCCTGAACGGTGATGAGCGCGTCGGAGCTGTTGTGCTGAACGTGGCAGCGAACGACATCAGGCTGAGCTTCTGAAGGACTACAGGAGCCTGATCGAGACGGTACGCAACACATCGCCTGAAGCAACGAGCCTTGCACATCTAACCCTTTCTGGGTCTTCTTTAAATAATCTTTTCTAGATTTTTTTTTTCGACTAGTTTCACTAGTCGTCTTCTAATTGATTTATCTTTAAAAAAGAAAATAAATTTCTAATCTTTAAGCACATCCACACACACGCTATTTAGCTGGCGTTTAACTGTTCAATTACTGGCCAGAATTGATCAGTTAAAGCCCCACGCTGGGCACCATGTTTTACGGTGTGTGCTTTAATCTTAACACATTTTAACCTTATTATTTATTATTCTTAGGTTAGGTCGAGTAAGTCATATCTGCCCTAAATCATTAGCATTTGATTGGTATTTACAAATGTTCAGATGACTTCTCTGTGGTCAGTTCTTGCTTAAGGTTTATTAACAACACTGCTAGACGATTACTTGTAATTAGCATTAGTTATTTATTAATGTAAATATTCCAGAAAGAAAAGTTAGGCTCAAACTTAAATTCTTTATGCTCAAACTCTGGAATCTACTCCTGTGTAAGGGAAATCATTATGGACATCAGCTATGCTAATTATTTCCCATCTGTTTTCTGCTGTTATCTCGGGACGCTTGTCCCGAGAAAAATGGCGTTCGTCAACTTCAGTTTGTCGGAGCTGCTGTACTGCACGTGGGAGTGAACGACATCAGGCTGAGGTTCTGAAGAAGTTCTACAGGAGCCTGATCGAGACGGTACGCAACACAACGCCTGAAGCTACGATCATCGAGTCTGGGCTGCTTCCCACGTACAGACAAGGACAGGAAAGGTTGAGTAGATTATTTGCACACACCTAAAAAATAGTAAGTCAAAGTCCAAATCACAGTCTTTCTTGTCCAAACTTAATTGATATTCTTAGTGTGGAACATTACCTTGAAACTGTGTATTCCTCGTTTAGTGACGCCTGTGGAGAGACTATTCGATGCCTGTGGAGAGACTACTCTGCCTGTGAGCTGCTGGATTGGCGGTCAGCGCTTGAAACATCACACGCCGATGCTCACAAGTCCGTGGTTAGTTACTCTTTGACTCTCACTTCGTCTACTCCATGCGTTTCTCTGCCCAGGAGGACGCGATCATCTCTGGCTTCATTCACTTCAGCACCGACACAACACCATGGATCACACAGCGGAAGACACGAGCCAGTACCAGAGCTAGAACCTCTCCGCCGCCCCTCCCGGTCTTGGAGATCTCGACCCGGAACCTTTTCTCCCCTCTTGGTGAGTCGGAACGCGACGCCACCGTGATCATGGGCACGTCCATGGTTCGTCATGTCCGTGCTACCTCAGGTAAGGATAATGTGCGCACTCACTGCTTTCCTGGTGCTCATGTTCTTAATGTTGCTGCACAGGTTCCCGAGATCCTGAACGGTGATGAGCGCGTCAGAGCTGTTGTGCTGAACGTGGGAGCGAACGACATCAGGCTGAGCTTCTGAAGGACTACAGGAGCCTGATCGAGACGGTACGCAACACATCGCCTGAAGCAACGAGCCTTGCACATCTAACCCTTTCTGGGTCTTCTTTAAATAATCTTTTCTAGATTTTTTTTTCGACTAAGTTTCACTAGTCGTCTTCTAATTGATTTATCTTTAAAAAAGAAAATAAATTTCTAATCCTTAAGCACATCCACGCACACGCTATTTAGCTGGCGCTTAACTGTTCAATTACTGGCCAGAA
This sequence comes from Pimephales promelas, assembly GCF_016745375.1. Next base: position 23,728 of record NW_024121264.1, on the reverse strand, counting down.
TTGAACAGTTAAAGCCCCACGCTGGGCGCCATGTTTTACGGTGTGTGCTTTAATGTTAACACATTTTAACCTTATTATTTATTATTCTTAGGTTAGGTCGAGTAAGTCATATCTGCCCTAAATTGTTAGCATTTGATTGGTATTTACAATTGTTCAGATGACTTCTCTGTGGTCAGTTCTTGCTTAAGGTTTATTAACAACACTGCTAGACGATTACTTGTAATTAGCATTAGTTATTTATTAATGTAAATATTCCAGAAAGAAAAGTTAGGCTCAAACTTAAATTCTTTATGCTCAAACTCTGGAATCTACTCCTGTGTAAGGGAAATCATTATGGACCTCAGCTATGCTAATTATTTCCCATCTGTTTTCTGCTGTTATCTCGGGACGCTTGTCCCGAGAAAAATGGCGTTCGTCAACTTCAGTTTGTCGGAGCTGCTGTACTGCACGTGGGAGTGAACGACATCAGGCTGAGGTTCTGAAGAAGTTCTACAGGAGCCTGATCGAGACGGTACGCAACACAACGCCTGAAGCTACGATCATCGTGTCTGGGCTGCTTCCCACGTACAGACAAGGACAGGAAAGGTTGAGTAGATTATTTGCACACACCTAAAAAATAGTAAGTCAAAGTCCAAATCACAGTCTTTCTTGTCCAAACTTAATTGATATTCTTAGTGTGGAACATTACCTTGAAACTGTGTATTCCTCGTTTAGTGACTCCTGTGGAGAGACTATTCGATGCCTGTGGAGAGACTACTCTGCCTGTGAGCTGCTGGATTGGCGGTCAGAGCTTGAAACATCACACGCCGATGCTCACAAGTCCGTGGTTCGTTACTCTTTGACTCTCACTTCGTCTACTCCATGTGTTTCTCTGCCCAGGAAGATGCGATCATCTCTGGCTTCATTCACTTCAGCACCGACACAACACCATGGATCACACAGCGGAAGACACGAGCCAGTACCAGAGCTAGAACCTCTCCGCCGCCCCTCCCGGTCTTGGAGATCAGGACCCGGAACCTCTTCTCCCCTCTTCGCGAGTCGGAACGCGACGCCACCGTGATCATGGGCACGTCCATGGTCCCTCATGTCTGTGCTACCTCAGGTAAGGATAAGGTGTGCACTCACTGCTTTCCTGGTGCTCATGTTCTTGATGTTGCTGCACAGGTTCCCGAGATCCTGAACAGTGATGAGCGCGTCAGAGCTGTTGTGCTGAACGTGGGAGTGAACGACATCAGGCTGAGCTTCTGAAGGACTACAGGAGCCTGATCGAGACGGTACGCAACACATCGCCTGAAGCAACGAGCCTTGCACATCTAACCCTTTCTGGGTCTTCTTTAAATAATCTTTTCTAGATTTTTTTTTCGACTAAGTTTCACTAGTCGTCTTCTAATTGATTTATCTTTAAAAAAGAAAATAAATTTCTAATCCTTAAGCACATCCACGCACACGCTATTTAGCTGGCGCTTAACTGTTCAATTACTGGCCAGAATTGAACAGTTAAAGCCCCACGCTGGGCGCCATGTTTTACGGTGTGTGCTTTAATGTTAACACATTTTAACCTTATTATTTATTATTCTTAGGTTAGGTCGAGTAAGTCATATCTGCCCTAAATTGTTAGCATTTGATTGGTATTTACAATTGTTCAGATGACTTCTCTGTGGTCAGTTCTTGCTTAAGGTTTATTAACAACACTGCTAGACGATTACTTGTAATTAGCATTAGTTATTTATTAATGTAAATATTCCAGAAAGAAAAGTTAGGCTCAAACTTAAATTCTTTATGCTCAAACTCTGGAATCTACTCCTGTGTAAGGGAAATCATTATGGACATCAGCTATGCTAATTATTTCCCATCTGTTTTCTGCTGTTATCTCGGGACGCTTGTCCCGAGAAAAATGGCGTTCGTCAACTTCAGTTTGTCGGAGCTGCTGTACTGCACGTGGGAGTGAACGACATCAGGCTGAGGTTCTGAAGAAGTTCTACAGGAGCCTGATCGAGACGGTACGCAACACAACGCCTGAAGCTACGATCATCGTGTCTGGGCTGCTTCCCACGTACAGACAAGGACAGGAAAGGTTGAGTAGATTATTTGCACACACCTAAAAAATAGTAAGTCAAAGTCCAAATCACAGTCTTTCTTGTCCAAACTTAATTGATATTCTTAGTGTGGAACATTACCTTGAAACTGTGTATTCCTCGTTTAGTGACTCCTGTGGAGAGACTATTCGATGCCTGTGGAGAGACTACTCTGCCTGTGAGCTGCTGGATTGGCGGTCAGCGCTTGAAACATCACACGCCGATGCTCACAAGTCCGTGGTTAGTTACTCTTTGACTCTCACTTCGTCTACTCCATGTGTTTCTCTGCCCAGGAAGATGCGATCATCTCTGGCTTCATTCACTTCAGCACTGACACAACACCATGGATCACACAGCGGAAGACACGAGCCAGTACCAGAGCTAGAACCTCTCCGCCGCCCCTCCCGGTCTTGGAGATCTCGACCCGGAACCTTTTCTCCCCTCTTGGTGAGTCGGAACGCGACGCCACCGTGATCATGGGCACGTCCATGGTCCCTCATGTCTGTGCTACCTCAGGTAAGGATAATGTGTGCACTCACTGCTTTCCTGGTGCTCATGTTCTTGATGTTGCTGCACAGGTTCCCGAGATCCTGAACGGTGATGAGCGCGTCAGAGCTGTTGTGCTGAACGTGGGAGCGAACAACATCAGGCTGAGGTTCTGAAGGACTACAGGAGCCTGATCGAGACGGTACGCAACACATCGCCTGAAGCAATGAGCCTTGCACATCTAACCCTTTCTGTCTTCTTTAAATAATCTTTTCTAGATTTTTTTTCCGACTAAGTTTCACTAGTCGTCTTCTAATTGATTTATCTTTAAAAAAGAAAATAAATTTCTAATCCTTAAACATATCCACGCACACGCTATTTAGTAGGCGCTTAACTGTTCAATTACTGGCCAGAATTGAACAGTTAAAGCCCCACGCTGGGCGCCATGTTTTATGGCGTGCGCTTTAAACTCAACACCTTTTAACCTTATTTATTATCCTCAGGTTAGGTCGAGTAAGTCAAATCTGCCCTAAATCATAAGCATTCGAATGGTATTTACAATTGTTCAGATGACTTCTCTGTGGTCAGTTCTTGCTTAAGGTTTATTAACAACACTGTTAGACGATTACTTGTAATTAGCATTAGTTATTTATTAATGTAAATATTCCAGAAAGAAAAGTTAGGCTCAAACTTAAATTCTTTATGCTCAAACTCTGGAATCTACTCCTGTGTAAGGGAAATCATTATGGACATCAGCTATGCTAATTATTTCCCATCTGTTTTCTGCTGTTATCTCGGGACGCTTGTCCCGAGAAAAATGGCATTTGTCAACTTCAGTTTTTCGGAGCTGCTGTACTGCACGTGGGAGTGAACGACATCAGGCTGAGGTTCTGAAGAAGTTCTACTGGAGCCTGGTCGAGACGGTACGCAACACATCGCCTGAAGCAACGACCATTGTGCCTGGGCTGCTTCCCACGTACCGACAAGGACAGGAAAGGTTCAGTAGATTATTTGCACACACCTAATAAATAGTAAGTCAAAGTCCATATCACAGTCTTTGTTGTCCAAACTTAATTGATATGCTTAGTGTGGAACATTATATTGAAACTGTCTTTTCCTTGTTTAGTGACGCCTGTGGAGAGATGACTCTGCCTGTGAGCTGCTGGATCAGCGGTCAGCGCTTGAAACATCACAAGCCGATGTTCACAAGTCCGTGGTTAGTTACTATTTGACTCTGACTTCATCTACTCCATGCGTTTCTCTTCCCAGGAGGACGCGATCATCTCTGGCTTCATTCAGTCCAGCACCGACACAACACCATGGATCACACAGCGGAAGAAACGAGCCAGGACCAGAGCTAGAACCTCTCCGCCGCCCCTCCCGGTCTTGAAGATTTCGACCCGGAACCGCTTCTCCCCTCTTTGCGAGTCGGAACGCGACGATGCCGTGGTCGTCGGCACGCCAATGGTCCGTCATGTCCGTGCTACCTCAGGTAAGGATAAGGTGCGCACTCACTGCTTTCCTGGTGCTCATGTTCTTGATGTTGCTGCACAGGTTCCTGAGATCCTGAACGGTGATGAGCGCGTCGGAGCTGTTGTGCTGAACGTGGCAGCGAACGACATCAGGCTGAGCTTCTGAAGGACTACAGGAGCCTGATCGAGACGGTACGCAACACATTGCCTGAAGCAACGAGCCTTGCACATCTAACCCTTTCTGGGTCTTCTTTAAATAATCTTTTCTAGATTTTTTTTTTCGACTAAGTTTCACTAGTCGTCTTCTAATTGATTTATCTTTAAAAAAGAAAATAAATTTCTAATCCTTAAGCACATCCACGCACACGCTATTTAGCTGGCGCTTAACTGTTCAATTACTGGCCAGAATTGAACAGTTAAAGCCCCACGCTGGGCGCCATGTTTTACAGCGTGTGCTTTAATGTTAACACCTTTTAACCTTATTTAATATTCTTAGGTTAGGTCGAGTAAGTCATATCTGCCCTAAATCGTTAGCATTTGATTGGTATTTACAATTGTTCAGATGACTTTTCTGTGGTCAGTTCTTGCTTAAAGTTTATTAACAACACTGCTAGACGATTACTTGTAATTAGCATTAGTTATTTATTAATGTAAATATTCCAGAAAGAAAAGTTAGGCTCAAACTTAAATTCTTTATGCTCAAACTCTGGAATCTACTCCTCTGTAAGGGAAATCATTATGGACATCAGCTATGCTAACTCTTTCCCATCTGTTTTCTGCTGTTATCTCGGGACGCTTGTCCCGAAAAAAATGGCGTTCGTCAACTTCAGTTTGTCGGAGCTGCTGTACTGCACGTGGGAGTAAACGACATCAGGCTGAGGTTCTGAAGAAGTTCTACAGGAGCCTGGTCGAGACGGTACGCAACACAACGCCTGAAGCTACGATCATCGTGTCTGGGCTGCTTCCCATGTACAGACAAGGACAGGAAAGGTTCAGTAGATTATTTGCACACACCTAATAAATAGTAAGTCAAAGTCCAAATCAAAGTCTTTGTTGTTCAAACTTAATTGATATGCTTAGTGTGGAACGTTGTCTTGAAACTGTGTATTCCTCGTTTAGTGACTCCTGTGGGGAGACTACTCTATGCCTGTGAAGAGACGACTCTGCCTGTGAGCTGCTGGATTGGCGGTCAGCGCTTGAAACGTCACACGCCGATGCTCACAAGTCAGTGGTTCGTTACTCTTTGACTCTCACTTCGTCTACTCCATGTGTTTCTCTGCCCAGGAAGACGCGATCATCTCTGGCTTCATTCACTTCAGCACCGACACAACACCATGGATCACACAGCGGAAGACACGAGCCAGGACCAGAGCAAGAACCTCTCCGCCGCCCCTCCTGGTCTTGGAGATCTCGACCCGGAACCGCTTCTCCCCTCTTTGCGAGTCGGAACGCGACGCCGCCGTGGTCATCGGCACGCCAATGGTCCGTCATGTCCGTGCTACCTCAGGTAAGGATAAGGTGCGCACTCACTGCTTTCCTGGTGCTCATGTTATTGATGTTGCTGCACAGGTTCCCGAGATCCTGAACGGTGATGAGCGCGGCGGAACTGTTGTGCTGAACGTGGGAGCGAACGACATCAGGCTGAGGTTCTGAAGGACTACAGGAGCCTGATCGAGACGGTACGCATCACATCGCCTGAAGCAACGAGCCTTGCACATCTAACCCTTTCTGGGTCTTCTTTAAATAATCTTTTCTAGATTTTTTTTTTCGACTAAGTTTCACTAGTCGTCTTCTAATTGATTTATCTTTAAAAAAGAAAATAAATTTCTAATCCTTAAGCACATCCACGCACACGCTATTTAGCTGGCGCTTAACTGTTCAATTACTGGCCAGAATTGAACAGTTAAAGCCCCACGCTGGGCACCATGTTTTACGGTGTGTGCTTTAATCTTAACACCTTTTAACCTTATTATTTATTATCCTCAGGTTAGGTCGAATAAGTCAAATCTGCCCTAGATCATTAGCATTCGATTGGTATTTACAATTGTTCAGATGACTTCTCTGTGGTCAGTTCTTGCTTAAAGTTTATTAACACTGCTAGACAATTACTTGTAATTAGCATTAGTTATTTATTAATGTAAATATTCCAGAAAGAAAAGTTAGGCTTAAACTTAAATTCTTTATGCTCAAACTCTGGAATCTACTCCTGTGTAAGGGAAATCATTATGGACATCAGCTATGCTAATTATTTCCCATCTGTTATCTCGGGACGCTTGTCCCAAGAAAAATGGCGTTCGCCAACTCCAGTTTGTCGGAGCTGCTGTACTGCACGTGGGAGTGAACGACATCAGGCTGAGGTTCTGAAGAAGTTCTACAGGAGCTTGATCGAGATGGTACACAACACCTGAAGCTACTATCATTGTGTCTGGGCCGCTTCCCACGTACAGACAAGGACAGGAAAGGTTCAGTAGATTATTTGCACACACCTAATAAATAGTAAGTCAAAGTCCAAATCACAGTCTTTGTTGTCCAAACTTAATTGATATGCTTAGTGTGGAACATTATCTTGAAACTTTGTCTATTCCTTGTTTAGTGACTCCTTTGGACAGAATACTCGATGCCTGTGGAGAGACGACTCTGCCTGTGAGCTGTTGGATTGGCGGTCAGCGCTTGAAACATCACACACCGATGCTCACAAGTCAGTGGTTAGTTACTCTTTGACTCACTTTGTCTACTCCATCTCCATGCGTTTCTCTGCCCAGGAGGACGCGATCATCTCTGGCATCATTCACTTCGGCACCGACACAACACCATGGATCATACAGCGGAAGACACGAGCCAAGACCAGAGCAAGAACCTCTCCGCCGCCCCTCCCGGTCTTGGAGATATCGACCCGGAACTGCTTCTCCCCTCTTTGCGAGTCGGAACGCGACGACGCCGTGGTCATCGGCACGCCAATGGTCCGTCATGTCCGTGCTACCTCAGGTAAGGATAAGGTGCGCACTCACTGCTTTCCTGGTGCTCATGTTCTTGATGTTGCTGCACAGGTTCCTGAGATCCTGAACGGTGATGAGCGCGTCGGAGCTGTTGTGCTGAACGTGGGAGCGAACGACATCAGGCTGAGGTTCTGAAGGACTACAGGAGCCTGATCGAGACGGTACGCAACACATCGCCTGAAGCAACGAGCCTTGCACATCTAACCCTTTCTGGGTCTTCTTTAAATAATCTTTTCTAGATTTTTTTTTTCGACTAAGTTTCACTAGTCGTCTTCTAATTGATTTATCTTTAAAAAAGAAAATAAATTTCTAATCCTTAAGCACATCCACGCACACGCTATTTAGCTGGCGTTTAACTGTTCAATTACTGGCCAGAATTGAACAGTTAAAGCCCCACGCTGGGCGCCATGTTTTACGGTGTGCTTTAATCTTAACACCTTTTAACCTTATTATTTATTATCCTCAGGTTAGGTCGAATAAGTCAAATCTGCCCTAGATCATTAGCATTCGATTGATATTTACAATTGTTCAGATGACTTCTCTGTGGTCAGTTCTCGCTTAAGGTTTATTAACACTGCTAGACGATTACTTGTAATTAGCATTACTTATTTATTAATGTAAATATTCCAGAAATAAAAGTTAGGCTCAAATTTAAATTCCTCATGCTCAAACTCTGGAATCTACTCCTGTGTAAGGGAAATCATTATCGAAATCAGCTATGCTAATTATTTCCCATCTGTTTTCTGCTGTTATCTCGGGACGCTTGTCCCGAGAAAAATGGCGTTCGTCAACTTCAGTTTGTCGGAGCTGCTGTACTGCACGTGGGAGTGAACGACATCAGGCTGAGGTTCTGAAGAAGTTCTACAGGAGCCTGATCGAGACGGTATGCAACACATCGCCTGAAGCAACGATCATTGTGTCTGGGCTGCTTCCCACGTACAGACAAGGACAGGAAAGGTTCAGTAGATTATTTGCACACACCTAATAAATAGTAAGTCAAAGTCCAAATCACAGTCTTTGTTGTCCAAACTTAATTGATATGCTTAGTGTGGAACATTATCTTGAAACTGTGTCTATTCCTCGTTAAGTGACTCCTGTGGAGAGACGACTCTGCCTGTGAGCTGCTGGATCGGCGGTCAGCGCTTGAAACATCACATGCCGATGCTCACAAGTCAGTGGTTAGTTACTCTTTGACTCACTTTGTCTACTCCATCTCCATGCTTTTCTCTGCCCAGGACGCTTGTCCCGAGAAAAATGGCGTTCGTCAACTCCAGTTTGTTGGAGCTGCTGTACTGCACGTGGGAGTGAACGACATCAGGCTGAGGTTCTGAAGAAGTTCTACAGGAGCCTGATCGAGATGGTACACAACACCTGAAGCTACTATCATTGTGTCTGGGCTGCTTCCCACGTACAGACAAGGACAGGAAAGGTTCAGTAGATTATTTGCACACACCTAATAAATAGTATGTCAAAGTCCAAATCACAGTCTTTGTTGTCCAAACTTAATTGATATGCTTAGTGTGGAACATTATCTTGAAACTGTGTCTATTCCTTGTTTAGTGATTCCTTTGGACAGAATACTCGATGCCTGTGGAGAGACGACTCTGCCTGTGAGCTGCTGGATTGGCGGTCAGCGCTTGAAACATCACACACCGATGCTCACAAGTCAGTGGTTAGTTACTCTTTGACTCACTTTGTCTACTCCATCTCCATGCTTTTCTTTGCCCAGGAGGACGCGATCATCTCTGGCTTCATTCACTTCGGCACCGACACAACACCATGGATCACACAGCGGAAGACACGAGCCAAGACCAGAGCAAGAACCTCTCCGCCGCCCCTCCCGGTCTTGGAGATATCGACCCGGAACTGCTTCTCCCCTCTTTGCGAGTCGGAACGCGACGACGCCGTGGTCATCGGCACGCCAGTGGTCCGTCATGTCCGTGCTAACTCAGGTAAGGATAAGGTGCGCACTCACTGCTTTCCTGGTGCTCATGTTCTTGATGTTGCTGCACAGGTTCCCGAGATCCTGAACGGTGATGAGCGCGGCGGAACTGTTGTGCTGAACGTTTGAGCGAACGACATCAGGCTGAGGTTCTGAAGGACTACAGGAGCCTGATCGAGACGGTACGCATCACATCGCCTGAAGCAACGAGCCTTGCACATCTAACCCTTTCTGGGTCTTCTTTAAATAATCTTTTCTAGATTTTTTTTTTTCGACTAAGTTTCACTAGTCGTCTTCTAATTGATTTATCTTTAAAAAAGAAAATAAATATCTAATCTTTAAGCACATCCACACACACGCTATTTAGCTGGCGTTTAACTGTTCAATTACTGGCCAGAATTGAACAGTTAAAGCCCCACGCTGGGCACCATGTTTTACGGTGTGTGCTTTAATCTTAACACCTTTTAACCTTATTATTTATTATCCTCAGGTTAGGTCGAATAAGTCAAATCTGCCCTAGATCATTAGCATTCGATTGGTATTTACAATTGTTCAGATGACTTCTCTGTGGTCAGTTCTCGCTTAAGGTTTATTAACACTGCTAGACGATTACTTGTAATTAGCATTACTTATTTATTAATGTAAATATTCCAGAAATAAAAGTTAGGCTCAAATTTAAATTCCTCATGCTTAAACTCTGGAATCTACTCCTGTGTAAGGGAAATCATTATGGACATCAGCTATGCTAATTATTTCCCATCTGTTTTCTGCTGTTATCTCGGGACGCTTGTCCCGAGAAAAATGGCGTTTGTCAACTCCAGTTTGTCGCAGCTGCTGTACTGCACGTGGGAGTGAACGACATCAGGCTGAGGTTCTGAAGAAGTTCTACAGGAGCCTGATCGAGATGGTACACAACACCTGAAGCTACTATCATTGTGTCTGGGCTGCTTCCCACGTACAGACAAGGACAGGAAAGGTTCAGTAGATTATTTGCACACACCTAATAAATAGTAAGTCAAAGTCCAAATCACAGTCTTTGTTGTCCAAACTTAATTGATATGCTTAGTGTGGAACATTATCTTGAAACTGTGTCTATTCCTCGTTAAGTGACTCCTGTGGAGAGACGACTCTGCCTGTGAGCTGCTGGATTGGCGGTCAGCGCTTGAAACATCACTCGCCGATGCTCACAAGTCAGTGGTTAGTTATTCTTTGACTCACTTTGTCTACTCCATCTCCATGCGTTTCTCTGCCCAGGAGGACGCGATCATCTCTGGCATCATTCACTTCGGCACCGACACAACACCATGGATCACACAGCGGAAGACACGAGCCAGAGCCAGGACCAGAGCAAGAACCTCTCCGCCGCCCCTCCTGGTCTTGGAGATCTCGACCCGGAACCGCTTCTCCCCTCTTAGTGAGCCGGAACGCGACGCCACCGTGATCATGGGCACGTCCATGGTCAGTCATGTCCGTGCTACCTCAGGTAAGGATAAGGTGCGCACTCACTGCTTTCCTGGTGCTCATGTTCTTGATGTTGCTGCACAGGTTCCCGAGATCCTGAAAGGTGATGAGCGCGTCGCAGCTGTTGTGCTGAACGTGGGAGCGAACGACATCAGACTGAGGTTCTAAAGAAGTTCTACAGGAGCCTGATCGAGATGGTGCGCAACACATCGCCTGAAGCTACGATCATCGTGTCTGGGCTGCTTCCCACGTACAGACAAGGACAGGAAAGGTTCAGTAGATTATTTGCACACACCTAATAAATAGTAAGTCAAAGTCCAAATCACAGTCTTTGTTGTCCAAACTTAATTGATATGCTTAGTGTGGAACATTATCTTGAAACTGTCTATTCCTTGTTTAGTGACTCCTGTGGACAGACTACTCGATGCCTGTGGAGAGACGACTCTGCCTGTGAGCTGCTGGATTGGCGGTTAGCGCTTGAAACATCACATGCCGATGCTCACAAGTCAGTGGTTGGTTACTCTTTAACTCACTTTGTCTACTCCATCTCCATGCTTTTCTCTGCCCAGGAGGACGCGATCATCTCTGGCTTCATTCACTTCGGCACCGACACAACACCATGGATCGTACAGCGGAAGACACGAGCCAAGACCAGAGCAAGAACCTCTCCGCCGCCCCTCCCGGTCTTGGAGATCTCGACCCGGAACCGCTTCTCCCCTCTTAGCGAGCCGGAACGCGACGCCACCGTGATCATGGGCACGTCCATGGTCCGTCATGTCTGTGCTACCTCAGGTAAGGATAAGGTGCGCACTCACTGCTTTCCTGGTGCTCATGTTCTTGATGTTGCTGCACAGGTTCCTGAGATCCTGAACGGTGATGAGCGTGTCGGAGCTGTTGTGCTGAACGTGGGAGCGAATCAACGAGCAAGAACCTCTCCGTCGCCCCTCCCGGTCTTGGAGATCTCGACCCGGAACCGCTTCTCCCCTCTTCGCTAGTTGGAACGCGACGCCACCGTGAACATGGGCACGTCCATGGTCCGTCAATACCGTGCTACCTCAGGTAAGGATAAGGTGCGCACTCACTGCTTTCCTGGTGCTCATGTTCTTGATGTTGCTGCACAGGTTCCTGAGCTCCTGAACGGTGATGTGCGCATCGGAGCTGTTGTGCTGAACGTGGGAGCGAACGACATCAGGCTGAGGTTCTAAAGAAGGACTACAGGAGCCTGATCGAGACGCAACACATCACCTGAAGCAACGATCGTGTCTGCACTGCTTCCCACTTACAGACATGACTAGTAAGTCAAAGTCCAAATCACAGTTTTTGTTGTCCAAACTTAATTGATATGCTTAGTGTGGAACATTATATTGAAACTTTGTCTGTTCCTTGTTTAGTGACTCTTGTGGAGAGACGACTCGATGGCTGTGAGCCGCTGGATCAGCGGTCAGCACTTGAAACATTACATGCCGATGCTCAAAAGTCAGTGGTTGGTTACTCTTTGACTCTGAGTTCATCTACTCCATGCGTTTCTCTGCCCAGGAGGACGTGATCATCTCTGGCTTCATTCACTCCGGCACCGACACAACACCATGGATCACACAGCGAAAGACACGAGCCAGTACCAGAGCTAGAACCTCTCCGCCGCCCCTCCCGGTCTTGGAGATCTCGACCCGGAACTGCTTCTCCCCTCTTGGTGAGTCGGAACGCGACGCCACCGTGATCATGGGCACGTCCATGGTCCGTCATGCACCGTGCTACCTCAGGTAAGGATAAGGTGCGCACTCGCTGCTTTCCTGGTGCTCATGTTCTTGATATTGCTGCACAGGTTCCCGAGATCCTGAACGGTGATGAGCGTGTCTCAGCTGTTGTGCTGAACGTGGGAGCGAACTACATCAGGCTGAGGTTCTAAAGAAGGACTAAAGGAGCCTGATCGAGACGGTACGCAACACATCGCCTGAAGCAACGAGCCTTGCACATCTAACCCTTTCTGGGTCTTCTTTAAATAATCTTTTCTAGATTTTTTTTTTGACTAAGTTTCATTAGTCGTCTTCTTATTGATTTATCTTTAAAAAAGAAAATATATTTCTAATCCTTAAGCACATCCATGCACATGCTATTTAGCTGGCGCTTAACTGTTCAATTACTGGCCAGAATTGAACAGTTAAAGCCCCCCGCTGGGTGCCATGTTTTACGGTGTGCGCTTTAAACTTAACACCTTTTAACCTTATTATTTATTATCCTCAGGTTAGGTCGAGTAAGTCAAATCTGCCCTAAATTATTAGCATTCGATTGGTATTTACAATTGTTCAGATGACTTCTCTGTGGTCAGTTCTTGCTTAAGGTTTATTAACAACACTGCTAGATGATTACTTGTAATTAGCATTAGTTATTTATTAATGTAAATATTCCAGAAAGAAAAGTTAGGCTCAAACTTAAATTCTTTATGCTCAAACTCTGAAATTACTCCTGTGTAAGGGAAATCATTATGGACATCAGCTATGCTAATTATTTCCCATCTGTTTTCTGCTGTTATCTCGGGACGCTTGTCCCGAGAAAAATGGCGTTCGTCAACTTCAGTTTGTCGGAGCTGCTGTACTGCACGTGGGAGTGAACGACATCAGGCTGAGGTTCTGAAGAAGTTCTACAGGAGCCTGATGGAGACGGTATGCAACACATCGCCTGAAGCAACGATCATCGTGTCTGGGCCACTTACCACGTACAGACAAGGACAGGAAAGGTTCAGTAGATTATTTGCACACACCTAATAAATAGTAAGTCAAAGTCCAAATCACAGTCTTTGTTGTCCAAATGTAATTGATATGCTTAGTGTGGAACATTATATTGAAACTGTCTATTCCTTGTTTAGTGACGCCTGTGGAGAGACGACTCAACGCCTGTGGAGAGACGACTCAACGCCTGTGGAGAGACGACTCTGCCTGTGAGCTGCTGGATCGGCGGTCAGCGCTTGAAACATCACACGCCGATGTTCACAAGTCAGTGGTTAGTTGCTCTTTGACTCTGACTTCGTCTACTCCATGTGTTTCTTTGCCCAGGAGGACGCGATCATCTCTGGCTTCATTCAGTCCGGCACCGACACAACACCCTGGATCACACAGCGGAAGACGTGAGCCAGGACCAGAGCTAGAACCTCTCCGCCGCCCGGAACTGCTTCTCCACTCTTCTCGAGTCGGAACGCGACGCCACCGTGATCATGGGCACATCCATTATCCGTCATGTTCGTGCTACCTCAGGTAAGGATAAGGTGCGCACTCACTGCTTTCCTGGTGCTCATGTTCTTGATGTTGCTGCACAGGTTTCCGAGATCCTGAACGGTGATGAGCGCGTCGGATCTGTTGTGCTGAACGTGGGAGCGAACGACATCAGGCTGAGGTTCTGAAGGACTACAGGAGCCTGATCGAGATGGTACGCAACACATCGCCTGAAGCAATGATCATCGTGTCTGAACTGCTTCCCTCTTACAGACAAGGACAGGAAAGGTTCAGTAGTCTATTTGCACTAATTGAATTAATAATGTCATTGTGTAATGAACAGAAACTGCTCTTTGTAAATAATTGGAATCTGTTCTGGGAGAGACCTAGGCTCTATTATGCTTCACCTCAGCAGAATCGGAGCGGCTGTTCTGTCTGACATCTCCAAGACGTTACACACCTAATGACTAGTAAGTCAAAGTCGCTCCTTTGAAAGGAATGTTTCTCCTGGTTCCATCTCTTGGACTGATGTCTCTGCCTGTAAGGCTATCTTTTGCCATCCTAATATACGAGAATCACCCCATGTACATGGTTGTATAAAAGTCATGCTGGATTTTTCCTGGGCTTTTGCTGCCATAGCTTAGCCTCTTTGGAATAGACTTATTAGACTTTCAATCACCCTTCAACTTATTTCTTATGTGCACATCTAACCTGTTTTCGGTGTTAAACTTAGTCGAAAAAAAGATACTAATCTAGAAAAGATTATTTGTCTAGTCGTCTTCTATTTGATTCTTTTTTTTCCCAAAAAAAGAAAATACATATTTAATCCTTATGGATATCCACAGACATGCTATTTAGAAGGCACTTAACTGTTCAATTACTGGCCAGAATTGAACAGTTAAAGCCCCACGTTGTGCGCCATGTTTTACGGTGTGTGTGCGCTTTAATTTTAACACCTTTAACATTATTATTTTTTATCCTCAGGTTAGGTCGAATAAGTCAAATCTGCCCTAAATTATAAGCGTTCAAATGGTACTTACAATTTGTTAAGATGACTTCTCTGTGGTCAGTTCTTGCTTAAGGATTATTAACGACACTGCTAAACAATTGCTTGTAATTAACATTAGTTATTTATTAATGTAAATATTCCAGAAATAAAAGTTAGGCTCAAACTTAAATTATTTACGCTCAAACTCTGGAATATCCTCCCAATATGGTTTGACGCTCTGACTCGCTGTCAAAGTTTAAAACTAGACTAAAGACTGAATCAGGTCGACTGCTTTTAATACTTTAAAACTTGAAGAGTCTGTAGGTTACTTGTATAGGTTGCATAGTATTTACAGTCATTACTTTTCCTGTGTGTATTGTGTGAATGATGGGTGGTTGGGCAGATATTGTGTTATTGCGGTAGGCGGTATGCCATACGGAACCGTTGCCAATGAAACGCATTACCGCGACAGTGGGGCTCGACAGCCTTTGTCAAACGGGTTGGCGCGTATGGTTGGGTTGTGGAGAGTTGTTTAACATCTACTCCTGTGTAATGGAAATCATTATGAACATCAGCTATGCTAATTATTTCCCATCTGTTTTCTGCCGTTATCTCGGGACGCTTGTCCCGAGAAAAATGGCGTTCGTCAGCTCCAGTTTGTATCCAGCCTCTCATGGAGACTTCAGATGCCCCAACACCTGCAATGAGAAGACTAAATGCCTATGAAGAGACGACTCAACACCTGTGAAAGATGACTCGACGCCTGTGGAGAGACGACTCAATGCTGGTGATATGTTATGCCCTTAATATAACATGATTAACTAAATGTAATTTTCCATGTACTTTCCTGTAATGCACTTTCTGTAAAGCTGCTTTGAAACAAGTATTGTGAAAGGACTATACAAACAAACTTGAATTCACTTGCAGGGCCAACAGACACAGAGCTTGCAGCGGGGGAGCTTCACTGCAAAGCAGACAGGTACGTAATCCTCTTCTTTAAGTGACAGACAGAGAACTTACGGCTGGAGGTTTCACTGCAAAGCAGTCAGTTAAGCGTTCACTGTGTCTCTCTTCACAGTGGGCTGCCAGATAAATACACTCAACGGTCTGTGAAGTACAGCAATGTTAGCCTCTTCTTATGCAGTCAGAATGTGATGGAAAACTCCGGTAAGAAGTGGACATCCAGGGGTTTAGGTTCACGCTTCACACAGCAAACAGTGCATCACATCCCTTCATCTCAACAATTCAGCACTCAGTGGGAAATACTCATATATGGCCGTCGCCCTTCTTCTGAACTGGCATTCACATCAAGAGGTCCCACAGACACGAGAGGAGGATGGAAATTGATTTGGACTACTCATGATCTCTCACAAATGATCTTCTGTCCCATGGTTACCACCTTCTCATTGAATCAGCCTGCTCTTTCTCCCAACTCACAGCACCGTGCCCGTTTGCCGGCCCCACTTCCTCTTCACCACGGCTCACACTTTCTCTGAGAACACTTCTCCCAAAACAATGCCCCGTTTGGTCTGTACTTCCTCCTTTTATACTCCTCTAATCGCAACGCGTCCCAATCGCGAAGCTTTACTCCCCATGCACAGCTGCCAGCGACGTTTGGCTGATCACCCCATTTTCGGGGATTTTTGCGCTACCCTGGAACTAACCCGGTGTTCCTTTTTTTTGGGTCCGGCGGGAGGCAATCACGGCGAACATTAGTTCCCGCTTTGTTAGGGACAAAGTTGGATTTTGTTACCCTGTGACATGTACTTTTTCAAAATCTACAATTTTATATTTGTGCATTTTCCTATCGTTTGCATTTATTTTATTTCATTGCTTTTTTTTTTCTAAGCCAATTGTTTTTCTAAGCCCGTTGTTTTTTGTTTATGATTAAATGTCTTCCATCTTTCATTTATGCTATTTTAATTGTTAGTAATTATGCTGTTCTATGTTCCTGTCCAATTGACTATTTTATGCTGATGGGGTTTGACTTGTGTGGATCTTGACTTGTGGATCCTGACTTGTGTTTGACTTGTGTGGATCCTGACTTGTGTTTGACTTGAGTGGATCTTGACTTGTTTGACTTGTGTGGATCTTTACTTGTGTTTGACTTGTGTGGATCCTGACTTGTGTTTGACTTGTGTGGATCCTGACTTGTGTTTGACTTGAGTGGATCTTGACTTGTTTGACTTGTGTTGATCTTTACTTGTGTTTGACTTGTGTGGATCCTGACTTGTGTTTGACTTGTGTGGATCCTGACTTGTGTTTGACTTGAGTGGATCTTGACTTGTTTGACTTGTGTTGATCTTTACTTGTGTTTGACTTGTGTGGATCCTGACTTGTGTTTGACTTGTGTGGATCCTGACTTGTGTTTGACTTGAGTGGATCTTGACTTGTTTGACTTGTGTGGATCTTTACTTGTGTTTGACTTGTGTGGGTCTTGACTTGTTTCACTTGTGTGGATCCTGACTTGTGTTTGACTTGTGTGGGTCTTGACTTGTGTTTGACTTGTGTGGATCTTTACTTGTGTTTGACTTGTGTGGGTCTTGACTTGTGTTTCACTTGTGTGGGTCTTGACTTGTGTTTGACTTGTGTGTCTTGACTTGTGTTTGACTTGTGTGTCTTGACTTGTGTTTGACTTGTGTGGATCCTGACTTGTGTTGACTTGTGTGGATCTTGACTTGTGGATCCTGACTTGTGTTTGACTTGTGTGGATCCTGACTTGTGTTTGACTTGTGTGGATCCTGACTTGTGTTTGACTTGTGTTGATCTTGACTTGTGTGGGTCTTGAGTTGTGTTTGACTTGAGTGGATCTTGACTTGTTTGACTTGTGTTGATCTTGACTTGTGTGGATCCTGACTTGTGTGGATCTTGACTTGTGTTGATCTTGACTTGTGGGTCTTGACTTGTGTTTGACTTGAGTGGATCTTCACTTGTGTTGACTTGTGTTGATCTTGACTTGTGTTTGACTTGTGTGGATCCTGACTTGCGTTTGACTTGTGTGGATCCTGACTTGTGTTGACTTGTGTGGATCTTGACTTGTGGATCCTGACTTGTGTTTGACTTGTGTTGATCTTGACTTGTGTGGGTCTTGAGTTGTGTTTGACTTGAGTGGATCTTGACTTGTTTGACTTGTGTTGATCTTGACTTGTGGGTCTTGACTTGTGTTTGACTTGAGTGGATCTTCACTTGTGTTGACTTGTGTTGATCTTGACTTGTGTTTGACTTGAGTGGATCTTGACTTGTTTGACTTGTGTGGGTCTCGACTTTTGTAAATCCTGACTTGTGTTTGACTTGTGTGGATCCTGACTTGTGTTTGAATTGTGTTGATCTTGACTTGTGTGGGTCTTGACTTGTGTTTGACTTGTGTGGGTCTTGACTTGTGTTTGACTTGTGTGGGTCTTGACTTTTGTGGATAATGCCTTCTATTGTCTCTGTAGCACAGGAGCATTTTAAAAAAAAAGAGAATTTATTAATGTCATGAAATTGATTTGACACCATTTGCTTTTGTATTCATGGCTTGGACACTTATACCATTTTTAAGCCCCTTTCCCCCTTCTTAATACTCATTTTGTGCTATGACCATTTTTATGTCTGGTCTATTTGCACTGATGATATTGTGCTTTTGGTTTGCTATTCTTTGCATTTATTTAATCTTTTAATACTTCCATACCTCTGTTACCTTTCCCTTTAAACTGCTTGTAAATATGCTCTTGTCCTATTTGTTTTAGTCAATTTTAGTTGTATAGTGCTTCTCAAAATAGTTTAAAAGTCTCTTTATGCCACTTAATTTTAGCCTTTGTGTTCCTTTTCATCATTTATATTGATTTGTTCTAGTATCCTGTTCGAATCCCTCATTTAAGTTTGATTGTCAAATGATGGCCTTTGTTCATTATTTCTTATGTTTTTTTTATATTGTCTTTAAAATTTTGTATTTTTACACTTTTGTAAAAAGTCCCTATTTTTTTCCCCCATTGCTTCACGCTCATTTTTTCCCTTTTGTAGAAATGTTTTGTATTTATGCTGTTGATTGAATGTATTACATTTACAAATGTAAGGGAATACAACAGGCAATCATTTTCTTCTATACATAAATGGTTTGAAACTAACAAAAAAATGCATTAACTGTACTGTCATTTTAATGCATTGTAGTTTTAGGTTAATTAAATTAAATTATTAAATATCTCCAACTTCTTAAATGTTACTGTTCAGAGAGAGACTGTGGGCTTTCTGAAAAGGAACATGGCATTCTTGTGTGTACAGTCACTGCAAATCTTCACTACATTAATGCCTTTTATTATTTATACTTTTATAAATCTGTACAAGTAATTTGCTTTATACAACACAGTCCTGAAACTGCTGCTGTTGTATTTATGCCTTAACCTCATGTATTTAAGAAGTTTTTTTTATTGTCACAATGGCACTTTTTGTATAGGTGCATTTTTCCCATCTTTTGTATTAATTTCATTCCTTTTTCTTGTCTTTCCCTTTTTTTTCCTAAGCCTATTTTTTTTGTTTGATTTAATGTCTTCCATCTTTTATTAATGCTCCTTGTCTTAGTCAATGGGACAGGGACATTGAACGCTTTTAGAAAAATGGGAATGGGCATAAAAAGGCTTTACCCTGTTCTATTTTGTATTGAAAGGAACTGCGTCAAATGGTTTGTCTGTACTTTTTGCATAATTATGCACTTGTTTTTATTCTCTTACTGTCTTTTGTATGTTAGCATTAGTGGCTGTCTTATGCCAATTTTCTGCTTTGGTTCATCTGTTGTTGTGATCACTTGTATTTCATGCGCGATTTCATTCAGCCTGTTTGAATTTTGTTCTTCCCCTGATGGTATGGCTATGGGGTTCATGGGGTACTTAGTTCTCCACATTAACAGAAGTTAATGAAAATTAATTTTCTTTTTAAGTGTTCAACCGTTGGAATTGGGTGGGTGGGACTTGTAAAGACAAGGGACTCGTCAAAGGACTTGTGGATCTTGACTTGTGTTAGACTGACTTGTCCAGGGTTGATTTCAACCCTTCACCTCATCAATCAACTGCAGGTGCAAATCAAAGTTACTTGAGCTACAATATATAGGGGTGTATCCCACTCACAAAGACAATTTCTTTTTTCAGTTTTTTTTTGTTTTTATTTATATTGTACTAAATGTAATTTTTGTATTTATGGTTTCGCCTCTTGTTCCATTTAAGATCAATTTTGTCCTTTTATTATCCCTTTCTATTTTATGACCCTTTTGTCTTAAATAACATAAACAATAAAATTAAAAACCTAAATATACCATAAATGCATTTTTTAAATTATATATCTTTCACTGGTTTCTAACATTTTCTGTCTGCTTTTTATGTTATTGTTTGCCTTTCTTATATGCTATTGTTTTCCTTTCTAATATTGTAAAGCTTTGTATTGAAGTTGTAAACTTACTTTTTTGTATTTTGTTGCACTTGATTTTGTTTTAATTTCTTTGTTTTTTTTTTGTTTGTTTTTTTACTTGGGTTAACAAAAGGCTTCAAACAGAACATGGAAACAAATATGGACCATAAACCGTGTTTCTACTCTTTTATGACTTTACTTGTGCCCATATTGTGTAATTTGGAATCGTTTGGAATTTAATTTTGGAATAATTTTGTGAATCGTAACTTTTTTGCATTTTCAAAATTGCTTCAAGTTTTTGTGAGGTTTATAATCTGTTTTGGTTTATTTTGTGTTCCCATTAAACAGCTGGAGGGACTGGCCAACACAGGATAGTCAATCCAGTCTGATGTCCTTCACACTCAGCCTCTCATTGATGCTGCTCCTCCCCCCCTCCTCTACCTGTGTCATCTAGTTAATGTGGCCTGTGTTTGTTGGCTACTTTCAGCTCTTTGGTTCATCCTTCATTTACCCTTTACACATTGAGTCCACCTTTGTGCCAAGCCCCAGACTTGTGGCGGAGCTGGTAATCTGAGGCCCAAGACAGGTCGACAGAGTGAAAGTTAGGTTGATGCTCTATCAGGTCCTCCATGGGCAGTTATTGCCCTGCAGTGCAGTGGTCTTGTCTCTGCCCAGGTCCCCATCTCTAATGGCTCCATCTGAGTTGGTTGTCCACCGAGTTGTAACTGGCACATTCACCAAAGGTCCCCCCTATCCTTTTATTGACTGTTTTGGCTCTACATCCCATCCCTAAAGCAGCTTTGTCCACTTGACTTATTTTTGCTACTTTGTATTGTTTAACCTTGTTTTTTGTATTTCAGCACATTTTAGGTTTTTTATTTTAGGATTTTTTTATGCCCTCTATATTTCAATCAGTCTGTCTTTTTTTCCTTTTGTTCAGTATTTTATTTACTAACTTCTATTTAAACTTTGTTCTGTGCCCTTAATGGTCTTGTCTAAGCTATTCTAAGACAGAACAAAATAAAGTTGTGAAGCATAAAAGCTGCATGTCTCAGATTATTCTTCTTATTGCCCTTTAGTGTTTGTATTTCTGCTGTTTGCCTTTTATGCCTTTGCCAGTTAAGTCCCTTTTTTGTGCCCTGTTGTAGTGATGGTTTTTACATCACCTGTTCCTTGTGGTGTTAGATTAAATTTGTAATACCCTTTATGCCTTAATGCTCCTTAAATTTTGTCTCTGCACTTATGTCCTTCTCATGGTCTCAATGGCACTTTTTGTATTTGTGCTTTTTTCCCATCTTTTGTATTTTGATCTCTTGCCTTTGCATTTGAACCCTCAATGCTCTTGTCTTTGCATTTTCCCTTAGCCTATTTTAGTTTTATTGGCTTTTTATGATTGAATGTTTTCTATATATCTTTAATTTATGCTCCTTGCCTTGTAAGCCATTGTGCTGTTTTATGGCCCAGTCCCATTGACCATTTTTATGCCCGTTCCTATTTTTCTGGAACAGTTGTATTTTGTATTTAAATGTACTTTATAAAAGGTTTGCCTTTACTGTTTGTGTGTTTTGTAAATGTATGTGCCTGTTTATATTCTGACTGCCTTCTGTATGTTAGCATTAGTGGCTGTCTTACTACACCATGTTTCTGCTTTGATTCATCTCTATGTTCTTGTGCTGATTTTTATTTGTGCCTGATGCTGCTATTTCATTCAGCCTGTTTGAATTTTGTTCCCCCCGATGGGATGGTTGAGTTTTCTGGGTACTTGATTCATTTTCATGAACTTCTGGAAAACTGGAGATCTTTCTTTTCAAGTGTTCAGCTGCTGGACTTGGGTGGGTGGGACTTGTGTTAGACTCATGAGGTGCAGGGTGAAAAATCAACCTTGGACAAGACCCACCCACTGAAGTACATCAACTGCAGGTGCAAATCAAAGTCACTTAAGCTACAATATATAGGGATGCCTCCCGTGCAGACACTTTTTTTTCTTAAGTGTTTTAGTTACATTGTACTAATCTTGTATTTATCTTAATTAAAAAAGGGACAGACAAACTATGGTTTCTCCTCTTGTTCCATTTGAATTTCTATTTTATGACCCTTTTGTCTGTCTTTGCATTTATTTTATATTTAGATCTTTATTTTAAAGCATTGTTTTTATTGTTAATAAATACCTTTTAACTTGTTTCTTACATTATCTGTTACCTTTTATGCCATTGTTTGCCCCCTTCTTATATTGTAAAGCTTTGTATGAAAGTTGTAAACTTGTCTTGTATTTTGTTACACTTTGTGTTGTTTTTCATTTTAGTTTTTAAACATTTTCAAAATGACTGTAAAGTACTTGTCGGGTTATAATCTTTTTTTTTTATAACCCATTATCCTGTGTTGGCCGGTCCCTCCAGCTGTTTAAACAGTCCAGTCTGATGTCCTTCTCACTCAGCATGAAGCCTCTCATTGATGCTCCTCCCGCCTCCTCTACCCATGTCATCTAGTTAATGGGGCCTGTGTCCACTGGCTCCTTGCAGCCTTTTGCCTCATCCTTCATTGCACCTTGGGTCAACCTTTGTATTCCAGATTACCAGCTCCGCCTAGGTGTTGATCCTCTGTCTTTGTGCCAAGCCCCAGACTTAACTTTCACTCTGTCGACCTATCCGTTCCACCATGGGCAGTTATCCCTCAAGCTGTATCGGGGGTCTTGCCTTATTCCTTCAACCTCTGTGGTTCTGCCTCTGCCCTGCAGTGCAGTGGTTTGTCTTGGGTCTTCAGCTCTGCCTAAATCCTCATCTCTAATGGCTCCATCTCATTTTGTTGTCCCCCGGGTTCTGCTTGGTCCATTTACCAAAGGTCCACCTATCCTTTTATTGACTGTGCTACGGCCCTACGTCCTGGTGACCTTGTTGGGGCTTCCTGCCATGTTCTGCCTCCCTATTCCCTCCATTATCTCCTCTGTGGTGGTTCCCTCTGTCAGCACCTCCCTTGGTCACAGCTCTCTCAAGCTCCATATCAAAATGTCAATCATCCTCTGTCTCTTATTTAATACTGTTTCAATTTCTTTTGATTTCTTCTAGTACTGTTGTATATTTCTGTTTCCTTTGTATATTTCTATTTCCTTTGTAAGTTTAGTTGTAACTAAATGCTCCTTTTTATTTTTATGCTGTTGATTGACTTAATGTGTTTATTTTATATTTTATTTTGTATTTATGCTTTTGATTTGACTTTTAATGTTTTTTTTATTTTGGTGGGAAAGTTACTTTTTGGAAAGTTACTTTTTGGAAAGTTACTTTTTGGAAAGTTACTTTTTGGAAAGTTACTTTTTGGAAAGTTACTTTTTGGAAAGTTACTTTTTGAAAAGTTACTTTTTGAAAAGTTACTTTTTGAAAAGTTACTTTTTGAAAGTTACTTTTTGAAAAGTTACTTTTTTGAAAAGTTACTTTTTGAAAAGTTACTTTTTGAAAAGTTACTTTTTTGAAAGTTACTTTTTGAAAGTTACTTTTTGAAAAGTTACTTTTTGAAAGTTACTTTTTGAAAAGTTACTTTTTGAAAAGTTACTTTTGAAAAGTTACTTTTTGAAAAGTTACTTTTTGAAAAGTTACTTTTGAAAAGTTACTTTTTGAAAAGTTACTTTTTGAAAAGTTACTTTTGAAAAGTTACTTTTTGAAAAGTTACTTTTGAAAGTTACTTTTTGAAAAGTTACTTTTTTGGAAGTTACTTTTTGGAAGTTACTTTTTGGAA
>NW_024121263.1:253803-302536 GCF_016745375.1 Pimephales promelas | reverse complement strand
AGAGGGCCGCGAGACTTTGACCTGAGCGCAAAAATGGAGGCTCTGACCCTTCCAGAGCTGAGATATCGAAACTCAAATTCGACCCGAAAAAAAAACGACAGTGTTACCCCTTACGTTTTTTTTTAGTTTTCGGGCGAAAAATCAAGTTTCTCCGATCTTCTCAAAACTCTGGATTATTGATAGAGGGCCGCGAGACTTTGACCTGAGCGCAAAAATGGAGGCTCTAGACCCTTCCAGAGCTGAGATATCGAAACTCAAAATTTCGACCCGAAAAAAAACGACAGTGTTACCCCTTATCGTTTTTTTTTTAGTTTTCGGGCGAAAAATCAAGTTTCTCCAATCTTTCTCAAAACTCTGGATTCTGATAGAGGGCCGCGAGACTTTGACCTGAGCGCAAAAATGGAGGCTCTAGACCTTTCCAGAGCTGAGATATCAAAACTCAAAATTTCGACCCGAAAAAAAAACGACAGTGTTACCCCTTAGGTTTTTTTTCGTTTTTCGGGCGAAAAATCAAGTTTCTCCGATCCTCTCAAAACTCTGGATTATGATAGAGGGCCGCGAGACTTTGACCTGAGCGCAAAAATGGAGGCTCTAGACCCTTCCAGAGCTGAGATATCGAAACTCAAAATTCGACCCGAAAAAAAAACGACAGTGTTACCCCCTTATGTTTTTTATTTCGGGCGAAAAATTAAGTTTCTCCAATCTGCTGCATCCTCCGAAGTCCGTATTTGAAGGACGCTTGGCCGTATTTGAAGGCCGATTGCGTCACAGCCCGCTCGACAAAGGACGTCCCAATTCAAAGGCGGCAGCCGCGAAGGAGCATTTGAAGGCCGATTGCATCATCGCGGTGGCATGAAGGGTGTCCCAATTCAGTTATGCATCCTCAAAGCCCGTATTTCGAAGGAATTATGGATGGTGCTTGGTGCCACAGACTCAGGGGGCCCCTCTGAGTGCAGATAAATGGTTTTCATCATGACAGGAACTTTAATTATAAAATGTCCATCAAATAAACTGTCTGAATCACCATTCAATAGATTGCAGGTGGGATTCTGTCCACTTGCAGTTTATTGCATGAAGGCCGGGGTTAGTACTTTCAGAAATAGTGGGTTATGTGCTTTTATGTGGTTTTCTAAAAAAAAACACATAAAAAAGAGGAAAAAAGAGGATCAACAGTGGAATCTCCAGTGGCTCAGTGGTTTTAGTGTTGCTCCATCATGTGGAGCATTTGGGTTCAAATCCCCTCTTTGCGTTAAAATGCTTTATTTTCACTGGTTTTGTCCAAATAAAAAACCATTACCCCACATAAATAAGTGTAAAAGTGGAAGCTCCAGTGGCTCAGTGGTTTGAGTGTTTGTCCATCATGTGGAGATTGGTTCAAACCCACTCTTTGCATTCATAAGTTTTATTTTGAACAGTTTTGTCAAATTAAAAAAGACATGACACCCAAAAAGAGGAGAAAAAAGAGAAAGCTCCAGTGGCTCAGTGGTTTGAGTGTTGTCCTATCATGTGGAGGATTTGGGTTCAAACCCCACTCTTTGCATTCAAAAGTTTTATTTTGAACAGTTTTGTCCAAATAAAAAAGACATGACACCCAAAAAAGACGAGAAAAAGAGAAAGCTCCAGTGGCTCAGTGGTTTGAGTGTTGTCCCATCATGTGGAGGATTTGGGTTCAAACCCCACTCTTTGCATTCAAAAGTTTTATTTTGAACAGTTTTGTCCAAATAAAAAAGACATGACACCCAAAAAAGAGGAGAAAAAGAGAAAGCTCCAGTGGCTCAGTGGTTTGAGAGTTGCTCCATCATGTGGAGGATTTGGGTTCAAATCCCACTCATTGCATTTAAATGCTTTATTTTGAACGGTTTTGCCAAAATAAAAAAGACATGCCACCAAAATAAAGATTAAGGGTGGAAGCTCCAGTGGCTCAGTGGTTTGAGCGTAGCTCCATCATGTGGAGGATTTGGGTTCGAATCTCACTCTTTGTGTTAAAATGCTTCATTTTCACTGGTTTTGTACAAATAAAAATGACATACACCCAAAAAAAGAAATCTTCATGTGGACGTGCCAGTGGCACAGTGGGTTGAGCGTGTTCTCCCCTGTCGGGAGGTTCCCGGTTCGAGACTGGACACAGAAGCGTGGATGCGTGGAGCAAAAGCTGCAATGGAGACATGAGTGATGTGCCTCCACATGATGGAGCAACTCTCAAACCACTGAGCCACTGGAGCTTTCTCCTTTTCTCCTCTTTTTTGGGTGTCATGTCTTTTTTATTTGGACAAAACTGTTCAAAATAAAACTTTTGAATGCAAAGAGTGGGGTTTGAACCCAAATCCTCCACATAATGGGACAACACTCAAACCACTGAGCCACTGGAGTTTCCCTTTTACACTTATTTATGTTGGGGTAATGGTTTTTTATTTGGACAAAACCAGTGAAAATAAAGCATTTTAACGCAAAGAGTGGGATTTGAACCCAAATGCTCCACATGATGGAGCAACACTAAAACCACTGAGCCACTGGAGATTCCACTGTTGATCCTCTTTTTTTCCTCTTTTTTATGTGTTTTTTTTTTGAGAAAACCACATAAAAGCACATAACCCACTATTTCTGAAAAGTACTAACCCCGGCCTTCATGCAATAAACTGCAAGTGGACAGAATCCCACCTGCAATCTATTGAATGGTGATTCAGACAGTTTATTTGATGGACATTTTATGATTAAAGTTCCTGTCATGATGAAAACCATTTATCTGCACTCAGAGGGGCCCCCTGAGTCTGTGGCACCAAGCACCATCCCATAATTCCTTCGAATACGGGCTTTGGAGGATGCATAACTGAATTGGGACAGCCTTCATGCCACCGCGATGATGCAATCGGCCTTCAAATGCGGCCTTCGCGGCTGCAGCCTTTGAATTGGGACGTCCTTTGTCGAGCGGCTGTGACGCAATCGGCTTTCAAATACGGCCAAGCGTCCTTCAAATACGGACTTCGGAGGATGCAGCAGATTGGAGAAACTTAATTTTTCGCCCGAAAACGAAAAAAAACGAAAGGGGTAACACTGTCGGGTTTTTTTTCGGGTCGAAATTTTGAGTTTCGATATCTCAGGTCTGGAAGGGTCTAGAGCCTCCATTTTTGCACTCAGGTCAAAGTCTCGTGGTCCTCTATCAGAATCCAGAGTTTTGAGAAGATTGGAGAAACTTAATTTTTCGCCTGAAAACGAAAAAAAACGAAAGGGGTAACACTGTCGTTTTTTTTTTTCGGGTCGAAATTTTGAATTTTGATATCTCAGCTCTGGAAGGGTCTAGAGCCTCCATTTTTGCACTCAGGTCAAAGTCTCGTGGCCCTCTATCAGAATCCAGAGTTTTGAGAAGATTGGAGAAACTTAATTTTTCGCCCGAAAAAAAAAAAAACGAAAGGGGTAACACTGTCGTTTTTTTTTTCGGGTCGAAATTTTGAATTTCGATATCTCAGCTCTGGAAGGGTCTAGAGCCTCCATTTTTGCACTCAGGTCAAAGTCTCGTGGCCCTCTATCAGAATCCAGAGTTTTGAGAAGATTGGAGAAACTTAATTTTTCGCCTGAAAAGAAAAAAAACGAAAGGGGTAACACTGTCGTTTTTTTTTTCGGGTCGAAATTTTGAATTTCGATATCTCAGCTCTGGAAGGGTCTAGAGCCTCCATTTTTGCACTCAGGTCAAAGTCTCGTGGCCCTCTATCAGAATCCAGAGTTTTGAGAAGATTGGAGAAACTTAATTTTTCGCCCGAAAACGAAAAAAAACGAAAGGGGTAACACTGTCGTTTTTTTTTCGGGTCGAAATTTTGAATTTCGATATCTCAGCTCTGGAAGGGTCTAGAGCCTCCATTTTTGCACTCAGGTCAAAGTCTCGCGGCCCTCTATCATAATCCAGAGTTTTGAGAAGATTGGAGAAACTTAATTTTTCGCCCGAAAACGAAAAAAAACGAAAAGGGGTAACACTGTCGTTTTTTTTTCGGGTCGAAATTTTGAATTTCGATATCTCAGCTCTGGAAGGGTCTAGAGCCTCCATTTTTGCACTCAGGTCAAAGTCTCGTGGCCCTCTATCAGAATCCAGAGTTTTGAGAAGATTGGAGAAACTTAATTTTTCGCCCGAAAACGAAAAAAAACGTAAGGGGTAACACTGTCGTTTTTTTTTTCGGGTCGAAATTTTGAGTTTCGATATCTCAGCTCTGGAAGGGTCTAGAGCCTCCATTTTTGCACTCAGGTCAAAGTCTCGCGGCCCTCTATCATAATCCAGAGTTTTGAGAAGATTGGAGAAACTTAATTTTTCGCCCGAAAACGAAAAAAAACGTAAGGGGTAACACTGTCGTTTTTTTTTCGGGTCGAAATTTTGAGTTTCGATATCTCAGCTCTGGAAGGGTCTAGAGCCTCCATTTTTGCACTCAGGTCAAAGTCTCGCGGCCCTCTATCATAATCCAGAGTTTTGAGAAGATTGGAGAAACTTAATTTTTCGCCCGAAAACGAAAAAAAACGTAAGGGGTAACACTGTCGTTTTTTTTTTGGGTCGAAATTTTGAGTTTCGATATCTCAGCTCTGGAAGGGTCTAGAGCCTCCATTTTTGCACTCAGGTCAAAGTCTCGCGGCCCTCTATCATAATCCAGAGTTTTGAGAAGATTGGAGAAACTTAATTTTTCGCCCGAAAACGAAAAAAAAACGTAAGGGGTAACACTGTCGTTTTTTTTTCGGGTCGAAATTTTGAGTTTCGATATCTCAGCTCTGGAAGGGTCTAGAGCCTCCATTTTTGCACTCAGGTCAAAGTCTCGCGGCCCTCTATCATAATCCAGAGTTTTGAGAAGATTGGAGAAACTTAATTTTTCGCCCCAAAAAAAAAAATGTAAGGGGTAACACTGTCGTTTTTTTTTCGGGTCGAAATTTTGAGTTTCGATATCTCAGCTCTGGAAGGGTCTAGAGCCTCCATTTTTGCACTCAGGTCAAAGTCTCGCGGCCCTCTATCATAATCCAGAGTTTTGAGAAGATTGGAGAAACTTAATTTTTCGCCCGAAAACGAAAAAAAAACGAAAGGGGTAACACTGTCGTTTTTTTTTTCGGGTCGAAATTTTGAATTTCGATATCTCAGCTCTGGAAGGGTCTAGAGCCTCCATTTTTGCACTCAGGTCAAAGTCTCACGGCCCTCTATCATAATCCAGAGTTTTGAGAAGATTGGAGAAACTTAATTTTTCGCCCGAAAACGAAAAAAAAACGAAAGGGGTAACACTGTCGTTTTTTTTTTCGGGTCGAAATTTTGAATTTCGATATCTCAGCTCTGGAAGGGTCTAGAGCCTCCATTTTTGCACTCAGGTCAAAGTCTCGTGGCCCTCTATCAGAATCCAGAGTTTTGAGAAGATTGGAGAAACTTAATTTTTCGCCCAAAAATGAAAAAAAAACGAAAGGGGTAACACTGTCGTTTTTTTTTCGGGTCGAAATTTTGAATTTCGATATCTCAGCTCTGGAAGGGTCTAGAGCCTCCATTTTTGCACTCAGGTCAAAGTCTCGCGGCCCTCTATCATAATCCAGAGTTTTGAGAAGATTGGAGAAACTTAATTTTTCGCCCGAAAACGAAAAAAAACGAAAGGGGTAACACTGTCGTTTTTTTTTTCGGGTCGAAATTTTGAATTTCGATATCTCAGCTCTGGAAGGGTCTAGAGCCTCCATTTTTGCACTCAGGTCAAAGTCTCGTGGCCCTCTATCAGAATCCAGAGTTTTGAGAAGATTGGAGAAACTTAATTTTTCGCCCGAAAACTAAAAAAACGAAAGGGGTAACACTGTCGTTTTTTTTTTTCGGGTCGAAATTTTGAATTTTGATATCTCAGCTCTGGAAGGGTCTAGAGCCTCCATTTTTGCACTCAGGTCAAAGTCTCGTGGCCCTCTATCAGAATCCAGAGTTTTGAGAAGATTGGAGAAACTTAATTTTTCGCCTGAAAACGAAAAAAAACGTAAGGGGTAACACTGTCGTTTTTTTTTCGGGTCGAAATTTTGAGTTTCGATATCTCAGCTCTGGAAGGGTCTAGAGCCTCCATTTTTGCACTCAGGTCAAAGTCTCGCGGCCCTCTATCATAATCCAGAGTTTTGAGAAGATTGGAGAAACTTAATTTTTCGCCCGAAAACGAAAAAAAACGTAAGGGGTAACACTGTCGTTTTTTTTTCGGGTCGAAATTTTGAGTTTCGATATCTCAGCTCTGGAAGGGTCTAGAGCCTCCATTTTTGCACTCAGGTCAAAGTATTGTCGCCCTCTCTCAGAATCCAGAGTTTTGAGAAGATTGGAGAAACTTAATTTTTCGCCCAAAAATGAAAAAAAAAAACGAAAGGGGTAACACTGTCTTTTTTTTTCGGGTCGAAATTTTGAATTTCGATATCTCAGCTCTGGAAGGGTCTAGAGCCTCCATTTTTGCACTCAGGTCAAAGTCTCACAGCCCTCTATCATAATCCAGAGTTTTGAGAAGATTGGAGAAACTTAATTTTTCGCCCAAAAACGAAAAAAAAAACGAAAGGGGTAACACTGTAACACAGGGGTAACACTGGGGTAACTGGATTATGATAACACTGTCGTTTTTTTTTCGGGTCGAAATTTTGAGTTTCGATATCTCAGCTCTGGAAGGGTCTAGATCATCCATTTTTGCACTCAGGTCAAAGTCTCACAGCCCTCTATCATAATCCAGAGTTTTGAGAAGATTGGAGAAACTTAATTTTTCGCCCGAAAACGAAAAAAAACGAAAGGGGTAACAATGTCGTTTTTTTTTCGGGTCGAAATTTTGATATCTCAGCTCTGGAAGGGTCTAGATCCTCCATTTTTGCACTCAGGTCAAAGTCTCGTGGCCCTCTATCAGAATCCAGAGTTTTGAGAAGATTGGAGAAAATTAATTTTTCGCCCGAAAACGAAAAAAACGAAAGGGGTAACACTGTTGTTGTTTTTTCGGGTCGAAATTTTGAATTTTGATATCTCAGCTCTGGAAGGGTCTAGATCCTCCATTTTTGCACTCAGGTCAAAGTCTGGTGGCCCTCTATCAGAATCCAGAGTTTTGAGAAGATTGGAGAAACTTAATTTTTCGCCCGAAAACGAAAAAAGCGTAAGGGGTAACACTGTCGTTTTTTTTTCAGGTCGAAATTTTGAGTTTCGATATCTCAGCTCTGGAAGGGTCTAGAGGCTCCATTTTTGCGCTCAGGTCAAAGTCTCGCGGCCCTCTATCATAATCCAGAGTTTTGAGAAGATTGGAGAAACTTGATTTTTTCGCCCGAAAACGAAAAAAAACGAAAGGGGTAACACTGTCGTTTTTTTTTTTCGGGTCGAAATTTTGAATTTTGATATCTCAGCTCTGGAAGGGTCTAGATCCTCCATTTTTGCACTCAGGTCAAAGTCTCACAGCCCTCTATCTTAATCCAGAGTTTTGAGAAGATTGGAGAAACTTAATTTTTCGCCCGAAAACGAAAAAAAAAAAACGAAATGGGTAACACTGTCGTTTTTTTTTCGAGTCGAAATTTTGAATTTCGATATCTCAGCTCTGGAAGGGTCTAGAGCCTCCATTTTTGCACTCAGGTCAAAGTATTGTCGCCCTCTCTCAGAATCCAGAGTTTTGAGAAGATTGGAGAAACTTAATTTTTCGCCCAAAAATGAAAAAAAAAAAAAAACCGAAAGGGGTAACACTGTCGTTTTTTTTTTTCGGGTCGAAATTTTGAATTTCGATATCTCAGCTCTGGAAGGGTCTAGATCATACATGGGCAACATACGGCCCGGGGACCGGATCCGGCCCGCATAGTGCTTTAATCCGGCCCCCGCGATGCACTCGCAATTTGGATGAAACACACACCGCCTTAAAAAAAACAAAAAAACACAGTCTTTATCTGAATTGCGATCCTGCTATTAAAAATGCCGGGAAGGCTGGTGACTTTTCAGAACTTAAATATTCCGACTGGATGTTTGACTTTGCCTTTTCTGTGGATTTAATGGGCCATTTGAATGACCTCAATAGGAAGCTGCAGGGGAAGGATGTGTTTGTGCACAAACTGTATTCCTACGTGCGAGCATTCAGAGCAAAGCTGACTCTGTTTTCCCGGCAAATGACAAACAAGAGCTTTACACATTTCCCAACTCTTGCCATAATAAAGGATGTGCCATCCCGACTCACTGTCAAATACACTACTACAATCGAGGATCTGCACACTGAGTTCAACAGGCGTTTCTCTGATTTCGGTAAAATAGAAAAAGAGATGGAGCTGGTGTCCGCCCCCTTTTCCTTTGACAGCGACCAGTTGATTGACATGCAGTGCGATCCCTCTCTCAAGGAGAAATTCACCTCGTCATCATTGGACAGGTTTTATAGTGCATTGAACGAGGGCAAGTTTCCTAACATGCGGAGGCATGCGCAAAGGATGCTAGTTTTATTCGGGTCCACGTATGTATGCGAGCAGACTTTCTCTGTAATGAACTTTAACAAGTCACGCTATAGATCACGACTAACCAATGCACACCTGTCGTCCGTGTTGCGCATCTCTACGTCGAACACGACCCCAGATTTCGATGAGTTAGTAAAGAAAGGCGACCGCCTCAATTGTTCACATTGAGTTACAGAACACCGACAAAACGCTCTTCGTGGTCATCTCAGTTGCATAGGATGAAATACATTTTTCTAAAGTAGCCTATGTTTGGCTAGTTCCATCAAGTTACCCTTGATTGGTGTTATTTTTAAAACATTTTTCAGTTTCATGTTGCCATGTTTCTTATGCATGTCCCGCGTAGATGGTTATGATACAGCTAAATCAAATTTAAATTTTGTGGGATGCATAGGCCTATTTTAATGTTGTCCTTTATATCGTTCAAGCAAACATATGTTTGAAGTTAATCTACACTTAAATTGTGTTCTATTTTATAAAAGATTTGAACAAAATATGTGAAAGAAATTACAAAAATGAATAATCACAAATGAAATCAGCTGAAAATGTTTTTTATTCTGAAGTTCTCCCTCTGGTGGTATATAGCCTCAATAAAATTTGATAATTCCAAGCCAGATTGCCTGAAGTCTGTATCAGTATGCTAATAAATTTGCACAAACATATATTTGCAGTTTTGTTAATCGTTTTCTATCTTGAATAGCTACAGCTGGTATGAATGACAGTTGAACAATATGCTGGGTAGTGTAGGAAATTAATGCTTAAAAGTAAATCCAGTTAGTAGCTGTAAATAACTGTAGAGACATATTCGTATACAAAAATTGTATACTTGCATTAAATTAATTTGTATCAATTAAATCATTTAACTATGTTCAATTGCAATTGTCCAAAGGGTGGCCCTCGGGTTACTTTGCCAAAGTAACTGTGGCCCTCAGACTAAAACTGTTGCCCACCCCTGGTCTAGATCATCCATTTTTGCACTCAGGTCAAAGTCTCACAGCCCTCTATCATTATCCAGAGTTTTGAGAAGATTGGAGAAACTTAATTTTTCGCCCAAAAACGAAAAAAAAAACGAAAGGGGTAACACTGTAACACAGGGGTAACTGGATTATGATAACACTGTCATTTTTTTTTTTCGGGTCGAAATTTTGAATTTCGATATCTCAGCTCTGGAAGGGTCTAGATCATCCATTTTTGCACTCAGGTCAAAGTCTCACAGCCCTCTATCATAATCCAGAGTTTTGAGAAGATTGGAGAAACTTAATTTTTCGCCCGAAAACGAAAAAAAACGAAAGGGGTAACACTGTCGTTTTTTTTTTTCGGTTTGAAATTTTGAATTTTGATATCTCAGCTCTGGAAGGGTCTAGATCCTCCATGTTTGCACTCAGGTCAAAGTCTCGTGGCCCTCTATCAGAATCCAGAGTTTTGAGAAGATTGGAGAAAATTAATTTTTCGCCCGAAATAGAAAAAAAAACGAAAGGGGTAACACTGTCGTATTTTTTTCTGGTCGAAATTTTGAGTTTTGATATCTCAGCTCTGGAAGGGTCTAGATCCTCCATTTTTGCACTCAGGTCAAAGTCTCGTGGCCCTCTATCAGAATCCAGAGTTTTGAGAAGATTGGAGAAACTTAATTTTTCGCCCGAAAACGAAAAAAAACGAAAGGGGTAACACTGTCGTTTTTTTTTTTCGGGTCGAAATTTTGAATTTCGATATCTCAACTCTGGAAGTGTCTAGATCATCCATTTTTGCACTCAGGTCAAAGTCTCACAGCCCTCGATTATAATCCAGAGTTTTGAGAAGATTGGAGAAACTTAATTTTTCGCCCGAAAACGAAAAAAAACGAAAGGGGTAACACTGTCGTTTTTTTTTTTCGTGTCGAAATTTTGAATTTTGATATCTCAGCTCTGGAAGGGTCTAGATCCTCCATTTTTGCACTCAGGTCAAAGTCTCACAGCCCTCTATCTTAATCCAGAGTTTTGAGAAGATTGGAGAAACTTAATTTTTCGCCCGAAAACGAAAGAAAACGAAAGGGGTAACACTGTCGTTTTTTTTTTCGGGTCGAAATTTTTAATTTCGATATCTCAGCTCTGGAAGGGTCTAGAGCCTCCATTTTTGCACTCAGGTCAAAGTCTTTTGGCCCTCTATCAGAATCCAGAGTTTTGAGAAGATTGGAGAAACTTAATTTTTCGCCCAAAAATGAAAAAAAAACGAAAGGGGTAACACTGTCGTTTTTTTTCGGGTCGAAATTTTGAATTTCGATATCTCAGCTCTGGAAGGGTCTAGATAATCCATTTCTGCACTCAGGTCAAAGTCTCACAGCCCTCTATCATAATCCAGAGTTTTGAGAAGATTGGAGAAACTTAATTTTTCGCCCGAAAACGAAAAAAAAAACGAAAGGGGTAACACTGTCGTTTTTTTTTTCGGGTCGAAATTTTGAATTTCGATATCTCAGCTCTGGAAGGGTCTAGATCCTCCATTTTTGCACTCAGGTCAAAGTCTCACAGCCCTCTATCATAATCCAGAGTTTTGAGAAGATTGGAGAAACTTCATTTTTCACCCAAAAACGAAAAAAAACGAAAGGGAAAAAAACGGAAAAAAAAAACGAAACACTGTCGTTTTTTTTTTTCGGGTCGAAGTATCGAAGTATTTCGATATCTCAGCTCTGGAAGGGTCTAGAGCCTCCATTTTTGCACTCAGGACCAAGGAAAGGGCCTCACAGTAAATGAGAACAGATCACAAGGCTACTGGATTCCAGGTATGAGCAGAGCAGTAGCATCCCATGTGCATCACTGTTTGACTTGTCGTAAGCTCAGTAGACCAACAGAAGAACAAAGAATGGCAGACCTTCCCTCAGAGCGTACAAATCCATCCCCACCATTCACATACTGCGGTATGGACTGCTTTGGTCCTTTTGTCACTAAGCAGGGTCGGCAGGTACATAAAAGGTACGGCCTCCTTTTCACATGCTTCAGCTCCAGAGCTATTCATATAGAAATGCTAAATGACATGTCTATAGATGCCTTCATTAATGGCCTGCGCTTTTTCGTTGCATTACGGGGAGCAGTGAGCTAAATCAAATGTGACCAAGGCACCAACTTTGTAAGAGCCAAGAATGAACTGAAAAATGCTCTAAAGGAAATTGACACAGATCGTTTGACAGTGTTCTTAGCTGAGAAGCAATTCAACTTTGTCCTGAATGCGCCCCGTTCAAGTCATGCAGGCGGGGTATGGGAGAGATAAATCAGAACAGTGAGAAATGTTCTTCGCTTGACTCTCTCACAGTCTTCTGACAGTCTTCTGTTTTATGAAGCTATGGTGATTGTTAACAGTAGACCACTCTCAGTTGACAACTTAAACGACCCCAACAGCCTTGCACCTCTCACCCCCAATAAACTGCTTGCTATGAAATCCATTCCAGCATTACCACCACCAGGCAGAATCGTCAGAGAAGACATCTATGCAAGGAAAAGGTAGCGTCATGTTCAGTATCTAGTAGAGCAGTTTTGGAGTCGTTGGCGTAAGGAGTATCTATTCAACATCGCCACCAGGCAGTGCTGGGACACAGCGAGGAAAAACTTGTGAGTGATATTGTCATGGAAAAGGCTGAAGATCTGCCCAAAAATGAGTAGCGTCTCGGCCAGAGTTACAGAGACAACTACAGATAAAGACGGGCTTGTGAGACGAGTCAAGGTATGCCTTGGTGACCGGAATCTGGGAAAGGATGGTCGTGGACTCAACAAGCTGTCCGTCATTGAACGGCCAGTTCAGAAGCTGATCCTGTTGCTAGAAACTAATCTAGCTGCTTCTGAGAACAACCGAGTGTGTCCTTTTCCTCATATCAATTAAATTCTAATGTTCACTCACCATAGTATCTGAGTTGAAGGTTAATTTTTTTTTAAAATCATTTGTGATTTATATTTCGTAGTGTTATACAAATCACTCATGATTTGGTGGGAATGTAAAACACCATAAAATCTCCCAATTTCTGAAATAGGCCGTCACCTTTACCTCCAGCCATAGAGAGCGGTGTGGTCATGGAATAACTGAATAAAGTTTTCACAAAAAGGGGACTCTTATTGAACCTGAGCTAAAAACTCTTAATTTGTTTTTTGTTTTGGTTTATTAATGTTTTCGCTGAATACAACATCTTGACGCTGCATTTTTATTTTGTTTTAAAAGAGCATCTGTCACTTACCACACATGATGTCCATGTAAGGAAGTGCAGTGGCGCGCTGTGTGTATGTTGGCGCACTTTCGATGTGACGCATCATTCTGCTTAGAGCTTCCTGAGAAGTGAGACGATTTTTCCGAACTGTTAAAATGTCTATGAAAACATAGCTTTAAAACGTTTATTTCTACCTTTCAGCTCCTGGCTTATAAGACTGATCTCTTGAAAAGGCGTATGTATGACACACCAATTCGTATTTCCATTTTTGGCGTACTATCAACACGCATAATCACTTTCAGCGTGTTTATGAACGCTGTTGACTTAACGTTACATTACTGCATATATAAATATATGACCTACCCCAACCCCGTCCCTAAACCTACCCCGGGTTAATAGCATTTACGAGTCTTCCCCTACCATACTAAGAAAAAAAATATTGCTCCCCAGATGTAGATCTACATTTTTCTTAGTTTTGCTCTGACATTTAACAGCATGTACATACATGCGGAATCACTCAGACATTTAACGGCGTAGACATACACGCAGATAGCTCAAAATACATATAGATAACACACCTCTTGACTTGAAAGTGGCGTGTAAGTGCAAAAGTCATGATGTCATGTTGACCTGATAAAGGGCTCAAGGTACCGTTTTCAATTTATGTTGTCCGCTAAATGAGACTAAAGTGTATGTTTCGTTATAATTTGAATGGTCAATGGTTCGTTAGCATAACCAATGCACGTGTATAAATCAGTGAAGTTATTCGAGTGTGTTTGATTGATTGTCATGCACATGCAAAACACTGTAGTGTTGATCAGTTTCTCTCAGATAGATTGTTTCAGGAAGGCCTTTATTTGGTCATTTAATACATTTCATGTTTTTCTCTCTGAATTGAGATTGTCAACTATACAAAATAATACATAGTTAATTCAGTTGTGTCATTTAGTCCATTGTAAAAGGAGATTGTTGTAATTAATACAATTTATAATTCACATTCAGGTTTTATCCACAAGTTTCCTACGCCCCATGAGGCCTTGCGTCAAAAGTGGGCGCGACTTCCGGTTGGAAGTAAACAAAGCGCGATTTGACATGCTTGACACTCGTTCATTCAACAGTTGACAGTCATTCAAGTTATAACGATCCAAACTAGCTAACGATGTGGGAACACAACCTCAACGAAATTAAAAAGGGTGAAATAACAGTACCTTTACCCTCCGCAGTAGTTGATTGGGAGTATTATAATAACATTATTAATAATCAATACTCATCAAGGCATGGTGACAGACAGTTGTGTGAGCTGACAAACAATTAAAATAAAAAATACACACTTAGTCATTGTGCTTTGGAGTTTATTCAAAATTATAATATGAATGTGCTACTTGAATACATTAACTGGCACATTTGGTATTCTGTCAACACAGGCTTTGATCCTGAGTTTAGGTGTAACATCAGTAGAAAACAGCCAAACACATGCTGATAGAGTTTATAGGACATTAAGAATTTAAACAAATGTACACAGGAAGATTCGTGTTTTGGGAGGTGATGGAAACTACAGTCGTTGGCAGGATCAGAGACGGGCTCTGGCAGGATCACTCTGATTTCGTTTTCAGCTTATGTTCAAAACAATCCCGTTTAAGCCACTGAATTAGTTTAGTCCGGTTATACATACAACCGCGAGCAGCACATGTTGTCCCTGAGCTCCGTAACGACATCTCTCATAAAGATTTGCGTCTTTAAATAGTAAAATAATTCTCCGAAAAACAGCTAGCCTCTTCGCTAACTAACACACAAAATACCATTGGAATGCTACTTCCGCCGCGTCACCGGAAGTTTCACCCACTTTATTTTTTACAGGAGCGCCCCTCGGAAACTTGTGGATACAGTACAGTAAAGCAAGGATATTTCATCAGCCTGCTCAATAAAAAGTTGAGTTGTCGCAACATTCATTTAGCTATTACTTACTCGGAAAAAATTCTTTCAAAACATCAGTCCCTGAGAGTACCTTGCATCTGTTCAGCCGGGAATGCTACTATCTCGTCATAGTGTGAACATTTGTAAGGTTTTTTTCCAGTGTGAATCTTCTCATGTTTTTTCAGAGCTGATGAATCAATTAATCTCTTGTCGCAGTGTGAACACTTACAGGTTTTTCTCCAGTGTGGGTCCTCTCATGTCTTTTCAGAGATGATGATCGACTGAATCTCTTGTCACAGTGTGAACACTCGTAAGGTTTTTCTCCAGTGTGGATCATCTCATGTTTTTTCAGAGATGATGAATCAATTAATCTCTTGTCGCAGTGTGAACACTTGTAAGGTTTTTCTCCAGTGTGGATCCTCTCATGTGTTTTCAGAGTTGATGAATGATTGAATCTCTTGTCACAGTGTGAACACTTGTAAGGTTTTTCTCCAGTGTGGATCTTCTCATGTTTTTTCAGAGTTGATGAATGATTGAATCTCTTGTCACAGTGTGAACACTTGTAAGGGGTTTCTCCAGTGTGGATCCTCTCATGTGTTATCAGAGTTCCTGACAGACTGAATCTCCTGTCACAGTTTGAACACTTGTAAGGTTTTTCTCCAGTGTGGATCTTCTCGTGTTTTTTCAGAGCTGATGAGTCACTGAATCTCTTGTCACAGTGTGAACACTTGTAAGGTTTTTCTCCAGTGTGGATCATCTCATGTGTTTTCAGATGTCCTGACTGAATGAATCTCTTGTCACAGTGTGAACACTTGTAAGGTTTTTCTCCAGTGTGGATCCTCTCATGTGTTTTCAGAGATGATAAGTCACTGAATCTCTTGTCACAGTGTGAACACTTGTAAGGTTTTTCTCCAGTGTACTCTCTCACACCAGTGTGTATTTTCTGATGTTTATGTAAATATGACAGCTGTGAAAAACTCTTTCCACACACAGAACATGAATGTGGCTTGTCCTTCATATGAATTCTCAGGTGTCTCTTCAGGTCTGATGCCCAGAGAAATGCTTTGCCACACTGATCACATGTGAACAACTCTCCGGTGTGGATCCTCATGTGAGCTTTAAGGTGTCCTAATTGACTGAAATTATTCCCACATTGTTTGCATGAGAACGGCTTCTCTCTTGTTATGGCTCTTGTTTTCTTTAAATATGTCTTTTTAGTCTTTGAGCGACTCAAAGTTTTTTCTCCAGGTTTGACATGATGTTCCTCCTTCACTTCTCTCAGTTCTTCTCTCTCCTCCTTCACTTCACTCAGTTCTTCTCTCTCCTCCTTCACTTCACTCAGTTCTTCTCTCTCCGCCTTCACTTCTATCAGTTCTTCTCTCTCCTCCTTCACTTCTCTCAGTTCTTCTCTCTCCTCCTTCACTTCTATCAGTTCTTCTCTCTCCTCCTTCACTTCTCTCAGTTCTTCTCTCTCCTCCTTCACTTCTATCAGTTCTTCTCTCTCCTCCTTCACTTCTATCAGTTCTTCTCTCTCCTCCTTCACTTCTCTCAGTTCTTCTCTCCTCCTTCACTTCTTCAGTTCTTCTCTCTTCTATCAGTTCTTCTCTCTCCTCCTTCACTTCCATCAGTTTTTCTCTCTCCTCCTTCACTTCTATCAGTTCTTCTCTCTCCTCCTTCACTTCTATCAGTTCTTCTCTCTCCTCCTTCACTTCCATCAGTTCTTCTCTCTCCTCCTTCACTTCTCTCAGTTCTTCACTCTCCTCCTTCACTTCTCTCAGTTCTTCACTCTCCTCCTTCACTTCCATCAGTTCTTCTCTCTCCTCCTTCACTTCTCTCAGTTCTTCACTCTCCTCCTTCACTTCTATCAGTTCTTCTCTCTCCTCCTTCACTTCTATCAGTTCTTCTCTCTCCTCCTTCACTTCCATCTGGTCTGAAATGAAAAAAAAAATCAAATTTTCAAATGTTGTAAATAATCTATATAATTCAAAGAGATAAATATGAATGGAGATAAAAAAATATCCCAGAAGTAACAGACAACTGCTATAAACTACTAAAATAATTTATGTATTTTTATAAATGAATTATACATTGAAACTTCCCAAGAATGAGATACACTGATCTTCCAGTTATTATGTTGAACATTACAGACAAAAATCCCATGTTTCTGTATTGAGAACTATTAAAGTGTTAATTGCAGGTTACATTTTTTCACAAAGATAATACAATGTCCTTACTAAACAAAGAGAAGAACCGCCGTGTTTTTTTATATACCAAAATGCTGGGTATATTATGAAACGTTGGTACTTTATACTCCCCTCCCTTCCACTAGGCTGGGTGTGACGTAATAAAAGGGACTCCAAGCCAAGAGTTACAGTTAGTCTAACGGCAAGTCGGCTAACAATTCTATCGAAATGTTTTTAGATTAATTTTTCAGATTTACGTGTGCAAGTGAGTAACCTAATTTTGAAGTTTGTTGGTTAAATTTAGTTTGATTTAATTGGAACTGATTTGAAAACTGAAGTTTTCCCAAACTTGCAAACTTAAAGAGGCCGGCGGGTCCTCTGAATCTTGTGAGTCGCCAGCACTCGCCATACTCTTCCTAAGTGCTGCTATCTCTGACTCACTCACTGGGCCGTTGACCTGACAAAAAACTACATAGGCGGAGCTACAGATTATGTGTCCCTAAAGAACCTGCATATCTAACAGTAGTTCTGAATTACATTAATTAATTTGCTCAGGAATTTTATTTATTTTATTCCGTATAACAGTTATGCTCAGTGTAAATGCATGCGGTCCATCAAGAATTTGATGGTTTCCCACCTCCTCAGTCTCCCGGTCGTTCTCCATAGTCAAGCCACAAACAGAAGTATGGGTTGCTAGTAGGGTTGCCACCTGTCCCGGTTTTACCGGGATTGTCCTTCTTTTTAATAACCTGTCCCGGGAAATGAAAGCACTTTCCCGGGACACTGAATGTCCCGGTTTTCGAAAGGCTACGTGAATATGTATGTTCAAACTGTGTAGTGCCAATATGACATCATGACTTTTGCGTAAACATATCTCTACGCATTTTGAGCTATCCGTGTGTATCCGCGTGTATGTCTACGCCATTAACGTCCGAGTGATTCCGCGTGTCTGTACACGCCGTCAAATATTCGCGCGAAACGAAGCAAAATGTAGATCTACATCTGGGGAGCGATCTTTTTTTTCCCTAGGATGGTAAAGGAACAGTCATAAATGCCATTAACCCCAGTGACGGGTAGGTTTAGGGACGGGGTTGAGGTAAGTCATATATTTATATATACAGTAATAACGTTAAGTCAACGGCGTTCATAAAAGCACTGAAAAGCGATTAAGCGAAAATGGAAATACGAATTGGCGTGTCATACACACGCTACTTCATGAGATCAGTCTGGTAGTGCTGGTAGCAGGGCTCCACATAAGCAATGGCCCGATGGCCCGGGGCCAGTAAAAGAGTATGCGGGCTAGTTGATTGGCCAGTCACTTGCCCGCGCGGGCCAGTAACTGGCGATCAGCTAAACATACAGCAAACGTCATACACAATGTGGCACGAAGAGTGTCAATGTTAAAATGCCAAAGAACTTTAGAAGACCGATAAGCTCGGACATTATTGTTATTGCTGTCGCTGGAGAAATACATGTAGGCTATCATTTATTATTGCTATAAAAAATTAACCATCTCGCTGAGTCGCCAGCCATGTCTAGGCCTATATATAATACAATTAAACCATTTGTCTGTGATGCATTTTGCTATTCGCGCAGTCCAGAAGAGGGAGAGAGAGAGATAGCTCATGCGGTGCCACAGCGCGCACAACACCTGACGGAGGACAGAACTAAACATTCAAGTTATGATTACACTTTAGATCTGTTATATAATAATATGATTTTATTTTAGATTTCAGCTTCCAAAGATTATAGAATATATTTGAGGTAAAACCATTAAAACCTGCATTCTGTCTAGCGCAACGTCCTTCCCATCACAGCAGTACAGTAGCACACTGCCATTTCTCCTTAACTCAAACTTTAATACAGAATCAGCACGATCGGTGATTGTTGTAAAATGCAGTCATTTCTGTTGCTAAATTGCGGGGTGCGTTTAATAATAAAAAAATTGCTATTAAAAGCACAAAAAGCGCAAGAGATGCTGTTCCCGATGCGGCGCGCGCTCCGAAACAGACCGCAGCGAGATAAGTATATACTTTGGGCTTCATGTGCGCGTCTAAACGACCAAATGTACACAACAATGTGTCAAAATGACTGGCTTGGAGATTCACTTAAACAGTTTATATCTAAAATGGATGCAGTTATGGAAATAGTTGGGAGAAAATGGTGCATCAGTAGTAGACTTACATCTGCATTCGTTCTTGAAGGGGAAGCAGTCTAATATGCGGACGATTGCGACATTACTGCGAATCAAACAACTAAAGGCAAAAAGAAAATCACCCACTGCTCTTGAATGAATAACTTTAGCTTTAATAAGTAAGATGAGGAGACTGAGGGAAAAAGACAGAGAGTGATCGAGATGAGGAGAGAGCAGGTATTGACAAATAATCTACTGGACGCTGAAATTAGGTTATTTTTGCATGTCTCCAGGGTCTCTCTCTTAATTCCTGAACTTCCTTCACTGTTTTGATTAATCCTAATGTATATAATAAATACAGTTTAATGGAAAAGTGCTTTTCCTTTTATTTCTTTCAGGGCCAGTCAAAATATAGAAGGGGCCAGCAAAACTCTGATCTACTGGCCCCGGGGGCCAGTGGGGATTTTTTTCTTATGTTGAGCCCTGCTGGTAGACTTGTCGTGACTGTTTTCCAAAGATGGCGCCGCCTGTATACACGAAGTGAACTGTCTTTATAAAGTATCTTCTTATTAAACGGTCTGTTTACAAAGTTCTCAATGCTTCGTTTTGCATGTATGTTTGAGTCCCCAATATGTTACTGTGTTAGTGTGGGGCTATTTTGAGCCTTGTTAGTGGTATAAACTAGCGATTTCTTTGTACTTAGTAAATGCCCCCATTACTAGCATTATACGCTAAAAAGTTTTTAGAGATAAAACTCTTTACATTCGATTATCATGAAAACAAATCTCAAAGAACGATTGACTAGGTACCGATGTTTTATTAGACCAAAGGTTCATTTTGCACCGGAGTTCTCCTTTAAAATACACAATACACTGGCATATTTTGATTAATATTTTGACACCATCAGATTGATATTTAAATTACATTAAAATCTTTCTAAAACGTTTGAATTATTAAGGCCCGTTCGAGAAACAAAAGATCAATTGAATTTTACTGTGAGAAAGAACACAAATGTTTGCAGTAAAGCAGAATAGATTGTACATTTTGAAATTATTATTATTTGTTATACACGTCTGTAAAAATTTGCACAGTTTAGGTCAACGTTCTGATAACATTGTTAACAAATTGTAAACCATATATAAAATACATGTAAAATAAAGCTATTTAGTTTGACTTGATGTTGACAATTGATATGAAACTTTACTGACCATTTTTTGGAAGAAGAAAAAACGACTTCTGCAGCCATTTCATAGTTTATCTGTTTATCTAAAAGTTATTATATGCTTGAATGTTTCTAACATGAATGTTCTTCAGCATCATGAATGAATGAATGAATGAATGAATGAATGAATGAAGAATAAACACCAACCTCTTTGTTCTTCAGGACCTTCAGTGTCTTTCATTCTGCAGGGTTCTGGATCACTCATGTTCTCACGGTCCTCTTTAATAAACTCAGTCTTTGTAGATTTCAGCTCTTCCTGATGCTCTGATGATCGTCTTTACTTGTAGATGATGGGAATTTACAGCATTTATTGGAGAATGACAGTGGGAGGAGCTTCAATAATGATGTGATCTGCCAAAATTTCAAAAAAAGTTACTGAATTTGTTTTTAATCTCACAGACAACAGATTAAAATAATTCTTCCAAATTTAAATTATGATAAGAAAATGAAACAAGCTACATTATAAGCTACATAAAATAAGCTACATTATAGTAACCAACAAATTTTCTCAGTCTGTTCACACTAATGACATGAGTTAAGTGTCAATTTACAGGAGATCTGAAGACATCAGCATAATAAATGAGGTGAAAACATTAACTATTGTCATGAAATAAAGAGTGT
This sequence comes from Pimephales promelas, assembly GCF_016745375.1. The sequence continues at coordinate 281,888 of NW_024121263.1, read as the reverse complement.
TTTCAGCAGATCTGTTAATATTGATGATCCTCAGACTATCAACACTCATTCAACAAGACATTCAGGATCATCAGCAGATCATCTCACTTTATTCTGAGTGTTTGCTGTTAGAAACACATTATTTGAGCCAGGATAAATTATAAAAGCCTGTAAATCTGCTAAAGTATATTGAAAGACGTTTTTGTTTTTCACAATATAGGCCTTAACATGGATAAATCATCAATAAACAAAATATGTCAATAACCTATCTTTACGGCCCTCTACAGGCAAATAACTACAACACCATAATATGTGAATCTACATATAGTTGGACTTTATAATTACTATTAATTGCAATAAACAGAGGTGTCAAAAATATTCACATTCATTACTCAAGTGAAAGTATATACTTTAGGTAATAAGAAATTCTTAACCAAGAGAAGTAGATTTCTAAAGGCCAAATAATGACTAATGTTATAATAAAATGTTAGTTGAAAATGTGGGATGCACTAGGGTACCTGTTTTAGTGACACTATAATGTAGAGTTGCAAACACAAACACACACGCTTTCTCTCTCTATTTAACACATAATCTCCTCTTCTCTGTCCGTCTCTCTCTCACACTAACACACACTCTTTTCTCTCTCTCTCTCTCTCTCTCTCTCTCTCACACACACACACACACACACACACACACACACACACACACACGCACGCACACACACACACGCACACACACTAACGATTATCTTTGCCACTTATCCCGCGATTGTAATAGCCTACAGTATTGTAAAAACGGCTGTCTCCAAATCAATATTTGACGCGATTTGACCCGTATTCTTGAGCAGAAACTGTTGATTTCTCCGTCGCTTACCTCGTTTCTAGGTTTCCCTCAGAGGAGTTTTGCCGCTTTGCACAACCAAATATCACTGCAGCCTCTCACAGGTTAAAAAGGAAAACACAAAGCCAATCAGTTTAGCGATGTGTGTTCAGGGGGCGGGACTCTATTATTATCCGTGCGTGTTATTGGTCAATTTTTTGAATGATGACAAGCCAGAATGACAACATACTGGGAGTAATGGGAAATGGGAGTAACGAAGAGGCTATTTTTAAAACGTAGGAGTAGAAAGTACAGATAATTGCGTGAAAATGTAAGAAGTAAAAATAAAAGGCTGAAAAATAATTACTCCAGTACAGTATAGATACCCAAAATTTCTACTTAAGTAAGGTAACGAAATATTTCTTGTACTTCGTTACTTGACACATTTGGCAATAAAGTAATTCAATCATTAACATGTTCAAACTGACAATGATCATAAAACTCCTTACGTGAAAAGTAGGCCTTACGTTTCCTGTCACACTTCATTAATATTTATCTATATTCTCATGCATAGATTTGAAATTCCCCACATTCGTTACTCATACAGCTGGAGATGACTCTGTTTCAGAAGATGAGGATGATGATGAAGTTGTTAGGGTGCAACCTCATTTGTCACCTCTTTCTGGCAATGTGTACAGCTATAATGCAAACATTAGCAATGCATTATCAGAGCCCGTTTCTCTATGAGACGCTGAGGAAAACAACATACGCTTATTATTGTTTATCATGCAAGTTCTACAGCCAAAAGTAATAGAATGACACGTAATCTTTCACATCACATATTTTAGCTTTATGTACGTGTACTGCAGGGTAAGTTAAAAAATACAGCTGGTCGCTTTCACTTATAGCGTCAGCTAAATGAATAACTATATCTTTGATATCGGTTAAGGCGGGCATACACTGTGCGATTTTCGTCCGATTTTGAGCCGAATTCTTACTCGTGCGACTCATTTTCTTGTCGGACCGATTTTCAGCTTTGTCGTGCGTCGTTTGTCGTGCAGTGTTCGTGCAGTGTACAGGGAGAAACGAGAGGCGATTAACCTCTCACGATCGACAATCGGATGGTCGGATGAATTTCTGGCATGTCAGAAATTTTGGTCGCTCCTCGTGACTATATCGCACAGTTGAAGCAAAGCTACGAACCGATTGCCCTAAACTCAGTGTTTTTTCCCTCACTGCGCCTGCGCGAAAACAGAAGTTTAACCATTTCATCTGCAGCAAAAATAAAATTAAAATAAAAACGAGCTACAAATTACTGTTGCTTAACCTCCAGTTCGTGTTGCAAAATGGATAATATTACCCACCGTCTTCAAGCCACCTGATATGTAACACCTCTTTTATTGTTTTGTCAAACAATGTTTTTGAAATAAACCTGTTTTTAATTTTCATTGATGATTAATAATGGCAATGTTCGGACATATTATAGACTGTTAATAGTTATTTTATATGTATATAATTCATTGTAATCGACCTAAATGTTTTAGACAATTTTTAATGAGGAGTAGGCTAAGATTAATATTCCTCACAGCACGTTGGTTATGTGCTGTGAAAATATTGCGTGGCAAATAGCGGATCAATTTAATAGTAAAATTAGCCTATAGGCCTCCCCTAATAATGATAATATAATAATAATAATAATAATAATAATTAAATGCATAAATTGAAAATACTAAATCATCTGGATACTGATTGCAGATGCTTGTTTTGACAATATCTCTGGATACATACACGTAAATAGGCGCAATCCAGGGGGTTATCGCAGATATTACACGTATAGTGTGAGCAGTGAAGTCGCAGCTCGACGATCGGACCGTACAGTGTGAGCACATAAATCCTGAACTTTGGCTTTGCATCGCATGCGATTTACTCGTTCAGTGTGAGTAGGTACCTTGCTGAAATCGCACAGACATCGCACAGTGTATGCCCGCCTTTACACACAGTGACTGAGCTTGTGCTTGTACGTTAATGACAGATACCTACCGTTATAAGTTAGACTAACAGTTCTAACAATGTACTGTCACATACGAGCGTACATCTTTACGATTATATTTGGCTAATCGCCATTAGTAAATTTTTGCGATATATAATTAATTTGCAAAACATCTCTCATTTGAAGCATAAACACAATTTACAGAAAAAGCTTCTTGTAGCAGCCTATGTTCCTGCTGGATCATGCAGCCTATCTGGCAACCTTGAGTCAGGGAGGAGGGAGAGGGGATGCAGCAGTAATTTAGAAGTGATTGCAGTACGAGTTTTGGCCACATTCTTACATATGGCTTATTTAAGATAATCCAAAGTATCTTTTTTTCAGTGTAGAGGGCGTAACACGTACTGAGGCAAAGTGAAAACAGAAGGTATAAACTGAAAATCACAATTTTCCATTGGACCAATGTAAATATATATATATTTTTTTGAATGAATTGCACTGATGTTTCACTTTTTTCAGTGCATAGCAATGCTACAGGTCAGCTATGAGCAAAGAAATAAACCAGAACTGGACCTTATCTGAGCTAAAAAAATGTAAAAAAAAATCTGTTTATTAAACATTATTTATATATTTTTTTACTGTTGGTGGCCATTTTAGGATGCTACATTACTTATTCTAACTTGTGTTAGTGAGAAAAGAGAGATACTGTGGAGTTACCCAATTACCCAAATTATAATAAAATGGTGTTCAACAGATGTAAATGAGTCATTAAAGGATTAGTTCACTTTAAAAAAAAAACCTTTCCTGATAATCTTCTCACCCCCATGTCATCCAAGATGTCCATAATAATAATAATTATTATTATTGCCCACTTCAGGTTGGTGGAGAGATCCTTCCTCAAGTGGAGGAGTTTAAGTATCTTGGGGAGATTGACAGACGGATCGGTGCAGCTTCAGCAGTAATGCGGTCGATGTACCGGTCTGTTGTGGTGAAGAAGGAGCTGAGCCGTAAGGCAAAGCTCTCGATTTACCGGTCAATCTACGTTCCTACACTCACCTATGGTCATGAGCTTTGGGTCATGACCGAAAGGACAAGATCCCGGATACAGGCGGCCGAAATGAGCTTTCTCCGCAGGGTGGCTGGGCGATCCCTTAGAGATAGGGTGAGAAGCTCGGTCACTCGGGAGGAGCTCAGAGTAGAGCCGCTGCTCCTCCACATCGAGAAGGGTCAGCTGAGGTGGCTCGGGCATCTGTTCCGGATGCCTCCTGGACGCCTTCCTGGGGAGGTGTTCCGGGCACGTCCCACTGGGCGGAGGCCCCGGGGAAGACCTAGGACACGCTGGAGAGACTATGTCTTCCGGCTGGCCTGGGAACGCCTCGGTATCCCCCCAGAAGAGCTGGAGGAAGTGTCTAGGGAGAGGGAAGTCTGGGCATCTCTGCTTAGACTGCTGCCCCCGCGACCCGGCCCCGGATGAGCGGAAGAAGATGGTATGGTATGGCATTAAATTTATATAGCGCCTTTCTGGACATTCAAAGCGCTTCTCATAGAGGGGGAATCTCCTCAACCACCTCCAATGTGCAGCATCGCACCAATGATGCGATGGCAGCCATATTGCACCAGAACACCCACCACACTCCAGCTTACTGGTGGAGCGGAGAATTGGTAGAGCCAATTGGTATATATGGGGATGATTAGGAGGCCATGATGGACAGAGGACACTGGGCAAATTTGGCCAGGATGCCGGGGTTACACCCCTCAGGCTGATCTCATGAAGTAGCGTGTGTATGACACGCCAATTCGTATTTCCATTTTTGGCGTGCTATCAAGACGCATAATCGCCTTTCAGCGTGTTTATGAACGCCGTTGACTTAACGTTATATAAATATATGACTTACCTCAACCCCATCCCTAAACTTAACCGTCACTGGGGTTAATGGCATTTATGACTGGAGATTTGACTGCGCGTACGGACACGCATGGCGTAGACATATAAGCATAGACGCGGATAGCTCAAAATGCGTAGAGATAACATGCCACCTGACTCGAAAGTGGCGTATATGTTTACGCAAAAGTCATGATGTCATGTTGCAACCCTACTGTTTTGAAAGTCATCCTAGGATTTTTTGTGACCAGAGAGTCAGGACCTCGGTTTAATGTCTCATCCGAAGGATGGTGCTCCTTGACAGTATAGTGTCCCCATCACTATACTGGGGCATTAGGACCCACACAGACCACATGGTGAGCGCCCCCTGCTGGACTCACTAACACCTTTTCCAGCAGCAACCTGGTTTTCTCAGAAGGTCTCCCATTCAGGTACTAACCAGGCTCAGCCCTGCTTAGCTTCAGTGGGCAACCAGTCTTGGACTACAGGGTGATATGGCTGCAGTATGTCTATCTGTCCATGTCTTTCTTTCTTCAGTTGAAAAGAAATTAATGTTTTTAATGAAAACATTCTTCACTGCACAAATGCTCGCCTTGCTCTGTTCTGTGATGCACGTTCGTGACTCTCCTGTTCGAACTTGTTCATCAAAATGAACTAATCTTTTCGAGTCATTTAGTTCATTTCGTTCGTTGAATGAATGAAATGACACTAAAAAAGCTTTGTTTTTATAAGCGATAAGCGATGTCGGGTGATGTGACTTCTTGTTGACGTTAAGGCTGTTTACATGGAAACGATTCTGAAGAGAAAAGTGGCGTTCCGTTATCACTTTTTATTCTGCGTTTAGACGAGCGTTTTGGATGGGAAATCCGCGTGCAAATGGTGACGCAAAAGTGTGTGAAATTCAATGTAGTATGCACTCCAGGCGTCTAGGAGTGCATACTACAACACCAAGTCCGTGCGCCTGCCTACAACCTTCACTGTCAAGCAGAATTTGCGCTTTTACCCTTTACACGGGAACACGGCGGTGGAGCGTTTATAAGATTTCCACACTGGAGGGTGGTTTCACTTTTTTAAGTTTTTAAGCCCCAAAACCGCTGTCGCTGTGTAAACGAAAGGCACATCCGATGACATATTTTTACGTTTTCACCCGCGAGTGTTCTCGTGTAAACAGGGCCTTAAAATATTTTCTAACAAAACGGAGGCTAGATAGACCCTCCCTCCTCCTCATCCGTGTACTGAACCCCCAAACCCCACCCCCAGGGGCTTCTTGACAGTTATTGGCTGGAACAGTTTGTTATGTTTCGTGGAGCGTGTTGCCGCAGTTTGTCTTTGTTGCCATTTATGGAGCCTGGGTTGTCTGCATAGACCGCATTTTTTTACAATGTTTTTAGGGGACAAGCATCTAGCGCATAGTGGGGAGATGCTTGCTGTATGTGACAAAAATGTTCTGGCCTTGGAGCACCTTTAATTTATAGGGAATCTTAAAAGAGTCAAATGACTCGTTCAGCATTCATTCGAACGAACCGTAACTATAACCTCTGCAGCGGATATAAATATCCAAACTATAGTGAAACACTATTTATTAGCAAGGTAACTTAGATCAGCAGTTCAAGACATTAAATCTGTAAGCACATAACACAAGAACGATTCTCTTTAAAATATAAACAAGACTTTATTGATTATTCTAACACATCTAATATCTAACACAATCACACGCACACACACATTCATACGAGTTGCAGAAAGAAAGAGAGTGAGAAAGAATGAGTTTTAAGAGTGAGATGGTGAAATCCCAAGTTTCTATATGCACTTATATGACATGACCTGAATGAACCATCAATCATTAATTTAACCTTTCTTTCGTTTCTTATGCAGGTTTTTAAATTTTATCTCAATGCACCAGTTCAGTTAAGAGTCTCAAGGTTACTTGCTTGACGGCATAAAAGGGCATTTCCCTTGTTCGTTGTTTGGCGGTCTCCTCGTGCCTGGATAGATGTCTCTGGGCGGCCAATCACATGGTGTGCTGGCGAATGGATGAAAGTGTTTTGAAGTTCGAAGTGCTTTGCAATCGAAACGAGTTAACGAAACTTTGCAGCAAAACTTAACTCAGAACCGAGACTCTCACGGAAAAGAAAAGAAAGCTAAGAAAGGAAAGAAAAGTGAGACGAGTTGTTGGATGGCGTTGAATGGAAGCTGTTTAACTCATGGATGTTCTCCTGATGTTGTTTGGGTTCGTTTGTCTGCTAGTCTACTACATTATTTGTTGTCTATCAGGTTACTCGTCATGCTCCTCCAGCACAACTTTCAGATAACTCCAAGATGACTCCAACCCTTTGTTCGGGTCGAGAATTTTTAACTCAAATGTTTGTCCCGCCTCCTTAAAGAGTTGGTATTTCCTTCAGCTCTCATCATAAATCATCTGTTATCTAGGATCCCCATTCTCTCCAGCTTTAGCAGAGAGTACAGAGGATACAGTTTAGACATGACTATTACAAGAAAGAACACCAAACAATTTACACAGATTTCACTCAAGCCATTTTCTGAATCAAGATATATATGATCTTACTGATAGGAAACCTGATACACTTTCATTCACACATCTAATAGTTATAACAATTACATGACTTTCTACTTCTATCTAAGCATAATAGGTTTGTTGGCTAGTGTAGACTAACTGGAGCCGGGATCTTTATGGTTCTGGAATGTTGATCTTAGGTCCGGAGTGTTGAATTCTGTTTGAATGAAACCAATGGGAGATTCATTTGTGTTTGGTTCACCCTCAACTCATGTATTTTCAGATTTTTTTTGGCACACTGAATATTGTCACAGTGTGAACACTTTGTAAGGTTTTTCTCCAGTGTGGATCTTCTCATGTTTATTCCGATTTTTTGACAAAGTGAATCTCTTGTCACATTGTGAACACTTGTAAGGTTTTTCTCCAGTGTGGATCCTCTCATGTGATTTCAGATTTGTTGACTGACTGAATCTCTTGTCACAGTGTGAACACTTGTAAGGTTTTTCTCCAGTATGGATCATCTTGTGCGTTTTCAGACGTGAAGACATACTGAAACTCTTGTCGCAGTGTGAACACTTGTAAGGTTTTTCTCCAGTGTGGATCATCTCATGTGTTTTCAGATATGATGACCCACTGAATCTCTTGTCACAGTGTGAACACTTGTAAGGTTTTTCTCCAGTGTGGATCATCTCGTGTTTTTTCAGAGATGATGACCCACTGAATCTCTTGTCGCAGTGTGAACACTTGTAAGGTTTTTCTCCAGTGTGGATCCTCTCATGTGATTTCAGATGTGTTGACTGACTGAATCTCTTGTCACAGTGTGAACACTTGTAAGGTTTTTCTCCAGTGTGGATCATCTTGTGTGTTTTCAGACGTGAAGACATACTGAAACTCTTGTCGCAGTGTGAACACTTGTAAGGTTTTTCTCCAGTGTGGCTCCTCTCATGTGTTTTCAGAGATGATGACTGACTGAATCTCTTGTCACAGTGTGAACACTTGTAAGGTTTTTCTCCAGTGTGGATCGTCTCATGTATTTTCAGATTTGTTGACTGACTGAATCTCTTGTCACAGTGTGAACACTTGTAAGGTTTTTCTCCAGTGTGGCTCCTCTCATGTGTTTTCAGAGATGATAAGTCACTGAATCTCTTGTCGCAGTGTGAACACTTGTAAGGTTTTTCTCCAGTGTGGATCTTCTCATGTGTTTTCAGATGTGAAGACAGACTGAATCTATTGTCACAGTGTGAACACTTGTAAGGTTTTTCTCCAGTGTGGCTCCTCTCATGTGTTTTCAGATTTGTTGACTGACTGAATCTCTTGTCACAGTGTGAACACTTATAAGGTTTTTCTCCAGTGTGGATCCTCTTATGTTTTTTCAGATTTGCTGACTGATTGAATCTCTTGTCACAGTGTGAACACTTGTAAGGTTTTTCTCCAGTGTGGATCATCTCATGTGTTTTCAGAGTTGATGACTGACCGAATCTCTTGTCACAGTGTGAACACTTGTAAGGTTTTTCTCCAGTGTGAATTCTCTGGTGTATGATTAAATCTTTCCCTGTTGCAAAAGTCTTCTCACACTCAAAGCACATGTACTCTCTCACAGCAGTGTGAGTTTTCTGGTGTTTATGTAAATATGACAGCTGTAAAAATCTCTTTCCACACACAGAACATGAATGTGGCTTCTCCTTCATATGAATTCTCAGGTGTTTCTTCAGGTCTGATGCCCAGAGAAATGCTTTGCCACACTGATCACATGAGAATGGCTTCTCTCCGGTGTGGATCCTCATGTGAGCTTTAAGGTGTCCTAATTGACTGAAATTATTCCCACATTGTTTGCATGAGAACGGCTTCTCTCTGTGGATCATCATATGTCTCTCACGATTGTATTTGTGTGTGAAACTCTTTCCAAACTGAGTACAGGTGAAAGATTTTTTGGCTATTGTTTTCTTTAAATATGTCTTTTTAATCTTTGAGTCAAAAGGATTTTCTTCAGGTTTGACATGATGTTCCTCCTCCACTTCCATCAGTTCTTCTCTCTCCTCCTTCACTTCACTCAGTTCTTCTCTCTCCTCCTTCACTTCTCTCAGTTCTTCTCTCTCCTCCTTCACTTCTCTCAGTTCTTCTCTCTCCTCCTTCACTTCTCTCAGTTCTTCACTCTCCTCCTTCACTTCTCTCAGTTCTTCTCTCTCTTCCTCCACTTCTCTCATTTCTTCTCTCTCCTCCTTCACTTCCATCAGTTCTTCTCTCTCCTCCTTCACTTCTGTCAGTTCTTCTCTCTCCTCCTTCACTTCTCTCAGTTTTTCACTCTCCTCCTTCACTTCCATCAGGTCTGAAATGAAAGAAAAAAATCAAATTTTCAAATGTTGTAAATAATCTTAATAATTCAAAGAGAGAAATATGAATGGAGATAAAAAAAAATTATCCCAGAAGTACTAACTGCTATAAACTACTACAATAATTTATGTATTTCTATAAATTAATTATACATCCATGAAACTTCCCATTAATGAGATACACTGATCTTTCAGTAATTATGTTGAAAATCATTATAGGCAAAAATCCCATGTTTCTGTATTGAGAACTATTAAAGGCATTGTAGGCTGGAATTGTATAAAAAAAACTTTTTTTCACATTTATTTAAACTTTATGTATATATCAATGCATAAATTAAAATATAAGTACTATAACAGTATAGCACTATAGTACTATAGAAAGTATAAAAATCGAGTGTCTGTAGACCTCTCACGACTGTTTTAAAGACAGAGATTAATAGAGATTACTACCAGGGTAATATAATATCGACATGGCTACAAGTTCCCATGTTTTGTCTGATTTAACTAGTCATGCAAGTTATCTTGTCATTTACTAGTTAAGCTCTTAGCCAGTTTAATATTTCGTACCCACTGCGTCTTATACGCAGCTTTGAGTAAACATAAAAAGAACGTCTCTGTGTAACCCATGTTCTCTGAATAGGGAACGAAACGCTGCGTTCGCTGCCAAATATCTCGCGCTGCTGACAAGCTTCCTTTTTCGACAGAGAACTCTGAGGAGCAGATGATGCGCGCGCCAATATATGACGACGTAAGCGTCAAGGCGGCGCGAATGGTGATTCTATATCCGTAGACGATCGTTATTCTGACGCGTAATTTTACATGTGAAATGCAGCCAAACATTTCACGTGTACATTTCACGTGTGTTTAATCTCCTCGCTATCAGCAGACGTTCCGGGAGTCTCCCGCATATTGATAACGGCTCCCGGATGATCGCAAATAAGTTCAAATCTCCCGGAATCTAGAGCGAGCAAGCAAGAGCGCGCGTGCAAGACAGATCAGACAGTGCTTCAATAAACCGTATAGTGCGCGCACGTCGGAGAGGGAGACAGAGAGAGACTGTGTGTGTGCGGCTCATGCCATAGACTCAGGAATCGAAATCAGGCACCGAAGTTTTCATTCTTATTCGGTCTGGTTACTACCATTTACGTCAGTTTCGGTACCCAACCCTACGTACCACCTTAATTAACTTCTATTAATTTGATCATTTAAATATCAGTTTGTTGTGTATTGTTAATTGTGTTTATTTCTCTGAGTGTGTGCCCTCTATAGGTGAGAGGGGGAAAGTTGTATAAAGGATAGGCCACCCCTGACAGGATGGGGGCGCTGGTGCAAGAGCACACAGTCTTTTGACCGTGCACATGGAGCTAGAGTGGCATGGTGCAACAAACCTGCAAGCGGCCTAAAAGTTGTTTGTTTTGTTTTATGTTACAATGCATCTTTTTTTTTGATTTAATAAACTTCAGTTATTTGTTTGGAGCATCAACACACCTCTCTGGATCTATTCATGATACATTTTGCACGTGTCAGAAACAAAGCATCTGCATCTCCCACAGTGGACAAGAAACTTGTTTTCACCCCTACACCCTCTCGATCCCAGCATGGAGATCGGAAAGGAATAGAAGGCTCATCTGGGCTGGTGGCTTACGGATGGGGAGGAACCAGTCATCCAAAATACCATGAGCGGGTTCCTCCCAGATGCGCCTCCACTGCAACTGCAATCTGTCCGTGGCACGCCCCATAATGTCAACCAGCTCAGCGTACACTGGGCAGGAGGGCTGAAATGGTCTGGTCTCAACCAAACTGACATCCTTTTCTATATATATTGTGACGAGCACCCTCAGAGGAAGCAGCGTCGCCCTGGCAACCAACACAAAACACCTGCACGTCCTCATCGCTGGCTGATCGGTCACAGCTGCTCCCAATCAGCCCACAGCCACATAAGCAGCACATGCTTAGCAAACAGACAGACACTAGTCTCGAACTGAATGGAAGTGCTGGTCTAACCCTTCTCTCTATTCTCCCCAGAAAGCAGCGAGTGACCGACAGCCCATCCTTTGTGGAGCACGTTTTGGAAACCCACTTTCATTTGAATTGAGCACAGAAGAGCACTTAAAGCACCAGCCACCACACGCCAGCTGAACTTTTCACCAACATTATTTGTTTGTAAATAAATCCACCCTCTGGGGCCTTTTCACGAAGCCAGCCTTGTCAAGTGTTTCTTCACCCCGTGACAGTGGTGGAGAATGCAGGCATGTTCATGAAGAATCACCGACAAGTTCACCGCCCCAACCTCTGAATTTTTTTCTCTTTTCCTGTGCACTACAAGTGGCGGAAAGCGGCACGCTCATCCCCGCAATGGAGGAAATATTAAAACGCCTCGCTGAAGTGAGCATTCGCCAGCAACAAATTGTGGAACATCTTGCCACTCGCCAGGGCAGGATGGAGGAAGAACTCATCGTCATTGGTGCTTCCGCCACCCAGCGCATTCCGCTACCTGATTCTCGCGCCCAAGCAACCCGCCTGCTGCCGAAGATGACTGCTGATGACGACGTGGAAGCCTTCCTGCAGGTCTTTGAAACCACCGCTAAGAATGAGGCATGGCCCGAGGACGAGTGGGCACGCGCGCTGGCACCCCTCCTCACCGGAGAAGCCCAAAGAGCTTATTTCTCACTCCCCCGTACCGATGCCGAAGATTATAACAAAGTCAAGCAGGAAATTTTGGCGAGGCTCGGCCTCTCTTCCATCTGCGCTGCCCAGCAGTTTCGGGAATGGGAGTTCAAGCCCCGTGTGCCGGCCCGAGCGCAAGCAGCCGAGCTCAGCCGTATTGCTCAACACAGGCTCTTGGAAGGAAACCCCACCGCAGCTCAGGTAGTGGAACGAGTGGTGGTCGATCGCCTCCTCCGCGCTCTACCCCGCGCACATCGACAAGCGGTTGGGATGAGGAACCCCACCAACATCCTGGAGCTTGTGGAGGCGATGGAGCTGGCGGATGCCATCCATCACCGTGAGGCTGGGGACCGAGCACAGCCGTTTCCCCGAAGGGTGGTCCAGGAGCGACGCCCGCTCGAAGGGACCCCACGACCGGTCAGCAGACCGATGGTTTCCCCACCGCGAGATGAACCCATGCCCAGCGCTGAACCACCGTCACCCCAGCGAGCATGGTTAGCGGGTTGCATCGTCCACCAGCATGTACCATCGGGAGCTGTGTGGCCCCCGAAGCGGCCAGAAGAACTTCCTCCCGATTACCTGTGTGCACGGAGACACTCGCCAAGTACCATCGCGTATAATCACTATCTCGTCACCCCAAGGTACCTGGCCGGTGGAGGCTGGCCTGGTGAAGGACCTGCCGGTGGCCGTACTACTTGGAAGAGATTGGCCCGGCTTCGACAGACTGCTCACCACCGCTACTCAGACTGCCAGCCCCGAAGGGAACCGTCAAAGACGGAGACGGCCTCGTGGACCCCGCCGCCGACCTGCCCTGCTCGCCTCCGACAGCGGGAGAGATGGTGAGTCCCCCTCCCAAATGACTAATCTGTTTTATGATGTATACCAACAGGCTGCGGGAGGGGGCTCCTTTGCCAAGGAACAACGGGAGGACGATCGGCTCAAGCATTGTTGGGCCCAGGTGCGAGCCGTCGATGGAAAAGACGTCCTCCCCTGGCCCCACCCTCTCCCGCATTTTGTCATTGAGAATGGCCTGCTGTACTGTGTCGCTCAGCGGAGGGGGGAGGAGAAGAAATTGCTGGTTGTTCCTAGAGCCAAGACCGGAACCATCCTAGAGCTGGCGCATTCCCATCCCATGGCAGGACACCTCGGGGCAGCCAACACCACTCAGCGCATCCGCGACCGTTTTCTCTGGCCGGGTCTAGAGGCCGAAGTGAAGCGGTTCTGCCAAGCCTGCCCGACTTGCCAGGTCAAGTCGCCCCGGACCCCTCCCTCAGCCCGCTCATCCCGTTGCCGATCATCGAAGTGCCCTTCGAGCGGATTGGAATGGACATAGTGGGGCCGTTGCCAAAGTCTGCCCGGGGGCACGAACACATCCTGGTGATCGTCGACTATGCCACCCGGTACCCAGAAGCAGTTGCCCTACGTAAGGCCACCGCCCAGGAGCTGTTTCTGTTGGCCAGCCGAGTCGGTCTCCCCTCGGAGATCCTGACTGACCAGGGGACCCCGTTCATGTCTCGGCTGATGGCGGATCTCTGCAGGCTGCTACAGGTGAAACAGTTGAGGACCACAGTCAACCATCCCCAGACGGATGGACTCGTGGAGAGATTCAACCAGACCCTTAAACAGATGCTTAGACGAGTGACAGCAGAGGATAAGCGGGATTGGGACCTCATGATTCCCTACGTGCTCTTTGGAATCCGCGAAGTTCCCCAGGCCTCAACTGGGTTCACCCCCTTTGAGTTCTTGTTCGGTCGTCAACCACGGGGACTTGTGGATGTCGCCAGGGAAGCTTGGGAGCAGCAGCCTGCCCCTCATCGTACTATCATCGAACATGTTCGACAGATGAGAGAACGGATCGATCGAGTAATGCCATTGGTCCGTGAACACCTCTGCAAGGCCCAGCAAGCACAGCAACGCCACTATGACAGGGCAGCCCAACCACGGGAATTCCAGCCCGGAGACCGCGTCATGGTCCTGGTCCCCAGCTCTGCATGCAAGTTCCTGGCCTCCTGGAAAGGGCCATATACGGTACTGGAAAGAATTGGACCCGTCACATACAGGCTGAGGCAACCTGGTCGGCGGCAGGCGGACCAACTCTACCATGTCAACCTCCTAAAGAAGTGGGTGGGGACACGGGACCAGCTGGCTGCCTTGAGTCTCACCGAACCTGTGGTTGTTGACGTCAACCCTCATCTCTCGGCTGCCCAGAAGGGGGAGTTGCAGCACCTGGTCAGTCAGTTCCAGGATGTCTTCTCTACCCAGCCCGGGCGGACCAGCGTGATCCAGCACGACATCAAGACATCCCCTGGAGTCATCGTCAGGCAACGGCCCTACCGTATCCCAGAAGCTCGTCGGCAGGCTATTGAGGATGAGATCCAACAAATGCTGAAGTTGGGGGTTATTGAACCATCCCGGAGTCCATGGTCCAGTCCCATTGTGATGGTCCCAAAGCCGGATGGCACCTTCCGCTTTTGTAATGATTTCCGCCGCCTGAACGAAGTCTCTGAATTCGACGGGTACCCTATGCCTCGGGTCGACGAACTGCTGGACCGCCTCGGAAGGGCCCGGTACATCAGCACCCTAGATCTCACCAAGGGCTATTGGACTCTCTGGAGGGCTATTGGACCACTCTCTGAAGCTGCTAAGCCGAAGACTGCCTTCTCGACTCCCAGTGGCCAATGGCATTACCGGACCCTTCCCTTTGGCCTGCACGGGGCCCCTGCGACATTCCAGAGAATGATGGACATCATCCTGCGGACCCACCAGGCATACGCAGCGGCCTACCTAGATGACGTGGTGATTCACTCCGAGGCATGGGAGGAACATTTGGATCGTCTGCGGAGGGTGCTCTCAGAACTCCGGCGGGCTGGACTCACCGCCAATCCCCGAAAATGTCACCTAGCCCTCTCCGAGGCCAAGTACCTGGGCTTCCAAGTCGGACGAGGCCTCATACGGCCGCAGGAAAAGAAAGTAGAGGCCATCCACACTGCCCCGAAACCCCGGACGAAGACCCAGGTACGAGCCTTCTTGGGGTTGGCGGGTTATTATCGATGTTTTATCCCCAACTTCTCCTCTTTAGCCGCCCCCCTGACAGACCTGACCAGGAAGGGGCAGCAGAGAAAGTATGCTGGGACCCCAGCGGTCGAGGAGGCCTTCGCCCGGGTCAAAGCAGCGCTTACGTCCTCACCCGTACTCCGCGCTCCCGATTTCAGCTGCCCCTCTGCTGCAGACGGATGCCTCCGACACAGGACTGGGAGCCATCCTGTCCCAAATCCAGGAAGGTGAGGAACATCCGATCATTTATATCAGCAGGAAGCTGTCCCCGGCCGAGAGGAAGTACGCTGCCGTGGAGAAGGAAGCCCTGGCTATCAAGTGGGGCAGTCCTGGAGCTCCGTATTACCTCCTGGGCTGCAAGTTCACCCTGGTCACAGACCACGCTCCCCTGCAGTGGATGGCCCGCACCAAGGACACCAATGCCAGGTGACTCGCTGGTTTCTAGCGCTACAGGACTTCCACTTTGAGGTACGACATCGGGCCGGGGTCGCCAACGCGAATGCCGATGGCCTCTCACGGATCTGGACAGCTTATGCAGGTCTGTCAGGGGTCATTCCCAACCCTCCCCATACTTCACCCCTGCTATCTCCATTCGTTCACAGGACCAGAACGACGCTTAGGGGGGGGGGGAATGTGACGAGCACCCTCAGAGGAAGCAGCGTCGCCCTGGCAACCAACACAAAACACCTGCACGTCCTCATCGCTGGCTGATCGGTCACAGCTGCTCCCAATCAGCCCACAGCCACATAAGCAGCACATGCTTGGCAAACAGACAGACACTAGTCTCGAACTGAATGGAAGTGCTGGTCTAACCCTTCTCTCTATTCTCCCCAGAAAGCAGCGAGTGACCGACAGCCCATCCTTTGTGGAGCACGTTTTGGAAACCCACTTTCATTTGAATTGAGCACAGAAGAGCACTTAAAGCACCAGCCACCACACGCCAGCTGAACTTTTCACCAACGTTATTTGTTTGTAAATAAATCCACTCTCTGGAGCCTTTTCACGAAGCCAGCCTTGTCGAGTGTTTCTTTACCCCGACGGGGTGACCCCGTGACAATATATATATATTTTTACAGCCAACTCCTGCCCTGCCTGAAGAGAACAGTTACAGATTCACCAGAGAGAGAAAGCGAGATATTCAACATTAATCTGTAACTTGCGCTCGTCAGCTGGTAGATAATCCGCGAGGTTACCGCCCCTCTCCCGACAATCTGCCAGCTCCATCTGAAAGCTCCACGAGCTCAACCGCCACTGAGCCTCAGCCCGAGCGGAAACTGGAACCGCGGGGTTCAGATGCCGCGCCCGCTTCCCTCGAGAAGTGAGACAGATGAGAGCAGAGAGTTCTGAAAGGAAAACTCTCAGTTCGCGCAGAAAACTCCCTCGAGAGCTTCCCACGCGTGCTCTTCTCTCAGGCAGAACACGCACAGATCGTATGAATCCTCCGGTGTCAAATATCTGGACACAAGTCGGCACACTCGCGAAAAGTGTTTCTCTGCGTCTCTGCACGCTTAATCGTTGATACTATCAAACAGACAAACGGTCCCTGAAGACGAAAAGGTGTCACGGTTTCAAGGCGCCCTTCTTATAGATCCAGATTGCCGCGCTCATCATTCAAGCTGATGATGCACGTGCTGTCGCCGGTCAACCTGATTACTGTGAGTTGATATTTGATTTCAGACACCTGTCACGCCTGAGGCGTTCCCCATAGCGTCATTCGATGTATTGTTGAGTTCCCTTCGAAAGGGAACAACTACTAGTTGACTAGAAAACACTTTAGTCGGAGGCAGCCGTTATTCCACATATTTTCGAGCCACCAGAGCGGAATGAGTGAGCCGAGGAATATTCCAGACTGATCTCATGAAGTAGCGTGTGTATGCCACGCCAATTCGTATTTCCATTTTTGGCGTGCTATCAAGACGCATAATCGCATTTCAGCGTGTTTATGAACTCCGTTGACTTAACGTTATATAAATATATGACTTACCTCAACCCCGTCCCTAAACCTAACCGTCACTGGGGTTAATGGCATTTATGACTGTTCCCTTACCATCCTAGGTAAAAAAAAGATATGACTTACCTCAATCCCATCCCTAAACTTAACCGTCACTGGGGTTAATGGCATTTATGACTGGAGATTTGACTGCGTGTACAGACACGCGGAATGACGCGGACGTTAATGGTGTAGACATACACGCATACATACGGATAGCTCAAAATGCGTACAGATAACACGCCACCTGACTCGAAAGTGGCGTTTATGTTTACGCAAAAGTCATGATGTCATGTTGAATATTTAGAAATGCGCTCTCTGCTCACATGCTCTGATCGGAACAAAGGAATATTGATATTCATAATTATTTATTAGCTTATAATTCATACACTGCCCATCATTTTAATCCAATATCAAACACAGTAGCCTATGTTATGTCTATTTTCGTTTTTTTAGACCTGCCTTGCCAAATGGATTGCTCTTCTTTTATTTTTTACATTTTGATAGCTGCACTTTTATTTTCTGTTTTTTGAATTCCATGCCAGTTATGACAAAGCTGCACTTTTATTTCTTTATTTTTTAACTTGCTTTTATGTTATTTGATGTAGATAGTTAATTTGTTTTTAGATACTACTTGTACATCAGTAAATTAGAACATTTTAAGCTTGTTGCGTATTTCATTAGCATTGTGTTGGGGTGATGGGGGCAGTGGGGCTTAAATTCCCCCTTGTCCAAAGTTGGGGAGTGACCGAAAAAATTTGAGAACCTCTGCGTTAAGTCAAACCACCATGTAAAAACGTTGTAATCCTAGTTGCTGGTCCCTGTTATGACGCAATCACCCAGTAAAAAAATATGTGACCTTTGAAGAAACCCCAATAAATGTTATTTTAACGCATTTTAAGAGAAATGTTGACATATATACCTATTGAGCATTTTAATTTACACATTAATTTGTTGTGGTGGTTAACCTGCAATTTACAGTTTAAATGTGTTTGATCACATAATTATCTAACGTGATATGAACATTAAAATACACTATACTGGCATATTTTGACACCAACAGATTGATAATTAAATTTCATTCAAATCTTTCTAAAACGTTTGAATTATTAAGGCCCGTTCAAGAAACAAAAGATCAGTTGAGTTTCCCTGCAAGAAAGAACACAAATGTTTGCAGTAAAGCGGAATAGATTGTACATTTTGAAATTATTATTATTTGTTATACAAGTCTGTAAAAATTTGCACAGTTTAGATCAACGTTCTGATAACATTGTTAACAAATTGTAAACCATATACAAAATACATGTAAAATAAAGCTATTTAGTTTGACTTGATGTTGACAATTGATATGAAACTTTACTGACCATTTTTTTAAGAAAAAAAAACTACTTTTGCAGCCATTTCATAGTTTATCTGTTTATCTAAAAGTTATTATATGCTTGAATGTTTCTAACATGAATGTTCTTCAGCATCATGAATGAATGAAGAATAAACACCAACCTCTTTGTTCTTCAGGACCTTCAGTGTCTTTCATTCTGCAGGGTTCTGGATCACTCATGTTCTCACTGTCCTCTTTAATAAACTCAGTCTTTGCAGATTTCAGCTCTTCCTGATGCTCGTCTATACTTGTAGCTGATGGGAATTTACAGCATTTATTGGAGAATTACAGTTACAGGAGCTTCACTGATGATAAATTACAGTGGGAGGAGCTTCACTGATGATGAAATACAGTGGGTGGAGCTTCAATGATAATGTAATCTGCCAAAATTTCAAAGTTATTGAGTTTATTTTTATGCTCATGGACAACAAATTAAAATAATGTAAATTCTTCCAAATATAATTAATGATAAGAAAAAAAGTTGAAAGCATAAAAAGAAATAAACATAGGCTACATTATAGTGACCAACAAATTTTCTCAGTCTGTTCACACTAATGACATGAGTTAAGTGTCAATTTACAGGAGATCTGAAGACATCAGCATAATAAAAGAGGAGAAAACAGGAACTATTGTCATGAAATAAAGAGTGTTTTCAGCAGATCTGTTAATATTGATGATCCTCAGACTATCAACACTCATTCAACAAGCCATTCAGGATCATCAGCAGATCATCTCACTTTATACTGAGTGTTTGCTGTTAGAAACACATTATTTGAGCCATGATACATGATAAAAGCCTGTAAATCTGCTAAAGTATATTGAAAGACGTTACTGTTTTTCACAATATAGGCCTTAACATGGATAAATCATCAATAACAAAATATGTCAATAACCTATCTTTACGAACCTCTATAGGCAAATATCTACAACACCATAATATGTGAATCTACATATAGTTGGACTTTATAATTACTATGAATTGCAATAAACAGAGGTGTCAAAAATATTCACATTCATTACTCAAGTAAAAGTATAGATACATTAGGTTATAAGAAATTCTTAACCAAGAGAAGTATAGATTTCTAAAGGCCAAATAATGTTATAATAAAATGTTAGTTGAAAATGTGGGATGCACTAGGCTACCTGTTTCAGTTTCTTTGAAGGGATATTTTGACCCTATAATGTAGAGTTGCAAACACAAACACACACGCTTTCTCTCTCTATTTAACACATAATCTTCTCCTCTTCTCGATCCGTCTCTCTCTCACACAAATCTCTCTATCTCACACTAACACACTATTTTCTCTCTCTCTCTCTCACTCACTCTCTCACACACACTCACACACGCATACATACAAACACACACACTAACGATTATCTTTGCCACTTATCCCGCGATTGTCATACAGTATTGTAAAAACGGCTGTCCTCAAATCAATATTTGACGCGATTTGACCTGTATTCTTGGGCAGAAAACTGTTGATTTCTCCGTCGCTTACCTCGACTCTAGGTTTCCCTCAGAGGAGTTTTGCCGCTTTGCACAACCAAATATCACTGCAGCCTCTCACAGGTTAGAAGGAAAACACAAAGCCAATCAGTTTAGCGATGTGTGTTCAGGGGGCGGGACTCTATTATTATCCGTGCGTGTTATTGGTCAATTTTTTGAATGATGACAAGCCAGAATGACAACATACCTAAAAGAAATGGGAGTAACGACGAGGCTATTTTTAAAACGTAGGAGTAGAAAGTACAGATAATTGCGTGAAAATGTAAAAAGTAAAAAGTCGGCTGAAAAATAATTACTCCAGTACATGTATAGATACCTAAAATTTCTACTTAAGTAAGGTAAGGAAATATTTCTTGTACTTCGTTACTTGACACATCTGGCAATAAAGTAATGTTACAGATTTGTACAGAAACTGACAATGATCATAAAACTCCTTACGTTTCCTGCCACACTTCATTAATATTTATCTATTTGAAATTCCCCCACATTCGTTAGTCATAGAGGAGATGACTCCATTTCAGAAGATGAGGATGATGATGAAGTTGTTAGGGTGCAACCTCATTTGTCACCACTTTTGGCAATGTGTACAGCTATAATGCTAACATTAGCAATGCATTATCAGAGCCTGTTTCTCTGTCATTATGATGAGACGCTGAGGAAAAAAAACATTAGCACGCTTATTATTGTTTATCATGCAAGTTCTACAGCCAAAAGTAATAGAATGACGTAATCTTTCACATCACATATTTTAGCTTTAGGGTAAGTTAAAAAATACAGCTGGTCGCTTTTACTTATAGCGTCAGCTAAATGAATAGCTATATCTTTGATATCGGTTACACACAGTGACTGAGCTTGTGCTTACGTTAATGACAGATACCTACCGTTATAAGTTAGACTAACAGTTCTAACAATCTACTGTCACATACGAGCGTACATCCCCAGATAGCAAACTGACATTGAATCAACGTGGAAATATGACATCGAAACAACGTTGATCTGACATTGTTTTGCTCATCGAATTAACGTTGAACCAACGTCAGACGCGTCATTCTTTCAAAACTAAAGGAAAATCAACTTGAAATCAACGTGTTGTTTCAACGTTATGAAAGCAAACCAATTTTCGATTTTCATTTAGCTTTGAAGAATGCCGCGTCTGACGTTGGTTCAACGTTAATTCGATGAGCAAATCAACGTTGTTTCAATGTCATGAGAGACGTCGTTTCCACGTTGATTCAATGTCAGTTTGCTGTCTGGGTCTTTACAATTATATTTGGCTAATTGCCATTAGTAAATTTTTGCGATATATAATTAATTTGCAAAACATCTCTCATTTGAAGCATAAACATAATTAACAGAAAAAGCTTCTTGTAGCAGCCTATGTTCCTGCTGGATCATGCAGCCTATCTGGCAACCTTGAGTCCGGGAGGAGGGAGAGGGGATGCAGCGGTAATTTAAAAGTGATTGCAGTACCAGTTTTGGCCACATTCTTACATACGGCTTATTTAAGTTAATCCAAAGTATCTTTTTTTCAGTGTAAAGGGCGTAACACGTACTGAGGCAAAGTGAAAACAGGAGATATAAACTGAAAATCACAATTTTCCATTGGACCAATGTAAATATATATATATATATATATATATATTTTTTTTTTTTTAATGAATTGCACTGATGTTTCACTTTTTTCAGTGCATAGCAATGCTACAGGTCAGCTATGAGCAAAGAAATAAACCAGAACTGGACCTTATCTGAGCTAAAAAAATGTAAAAAAAAATCTGTTTATTAAAGGGCATATTGCAGGTTAGAGGACCCAACGAGTCAATGCATAGAAAAACAATGTAGGAACTAGATTTTCTTTAAAATATACGTATAAACACGCCACAGAAGCTTCTGCAGTCGTTTTTGTGAGAAAATTTTACTTCCGCGTCTGAAAATGGGCGTGGCGGGCGTGACGCAATGAGCGGGAGAGCGGTCGATTTACACAACAGGAAAACAATGAATCGCAATGACATTTCGGACGCTGAGGAAATACTCGTATGACGGATCAAGCCATAAAGTTATGAGCCTGCTATGCTAAAGAGATCAGGGACAGGCCAGGATAATGTCAGACAGAATGGTCAGAGAAAAATTGAGCTGTGATGTGAGGAGAACCAGTGGAGAACAGGACAGGTGCCTTTTAGGTGAGAGACGTACTTATAGTATACACGTTCGCTAACGATATACACTGTGCTCACAATATTGTACAGATTATTATGATCCTATAACAGGCCAGCAGACATTAGTATGTTTAGGGTAGATTTATATACTATTAAATGTATAAAAACTTTACTTGAGTATATTTCTATACTAAAAGCATAGGCTATACTCGGGTAAATTTTTAATACATATTTTTCACCTTGGTTATAACATAAACAGAACATTAAAGGTTTGAGTATTTAAACAACCAATTTTGTTTTTCAATTACAAGTTTTATTTAGGGCATGACATGACTAAGTTACCTATATAACACTATTTGATGCCATTGGTAGTATACGACGATCAATATTCTTGCTTCGGCATACCATGTTGAACTCCATCATATTGCCGAGATGCTAATCATTTGATCTGAAGTGAACGCTACACACGACCGTGTTTTCCGAGCCGAGAGGAGAAATCCCGTCTCTTCACCTGCTAAACCCGCACCAGGAACGAAAGATAGGCTATATAGCACAGTCACTTTTATTGTAATGGAAACTTGTGGACTCGATCTTGAAGTCCTGACAGGCTGGAGTTTTTGCAATCTCCACAAACACAATATTTACCATGACGATGATAAATTAAAATGCAAAAACTAACGAAAGCACACTGACTGACGAGCGCTCTCACT
This sequence comes from Pimephales promelas, assembly GCF_016745375.1. The sequence goes on along the minus strand of NW_024121263.1, from coordinate 258,917 downwards.
GAACACCAGCCTGCTCTCACTGAGCCGAGGCTGCGGCTCCCTGATATGACGTCAAATGACGCGACGTTGAAAAAAAAGCCGTTTTTACTAGCAGTCCAAGAAACGCTCACTTTATCTTCTAAATTAGTGCCCTTATGTTGTTTTAAAACATTTTAAATCCTGCATTAACTTTTCATATGGCATTTTCATACAAGGTTATCTATAAATTTCGATTTTTTTTTTACCTGCAATATGCTCTTTAAACATTATTTATATATTTTTTTTACTGTTGGTGGCCATTTTAGGATGCTACATTACTTATTCTAACTTGTGTTAGTGAGAAAAGAGAGATACTGTGGAGTGATACCATTACCCAAATTATAATAAAATGATGTTTAACTAGGGTGACCACCTGCTAATAAGCCCAAGGGGGGACAAGGGGTATGTTTCTGAGGGACAATGTGGGACACTGCACCCCACGGGCAGACTCACTGATAGTGGTTTACCCATATCTAGAATTGTTACTATTGCCTTACTGTTTGTACATGAATAATTGTTTAAAAAAAGCACATACCTTAGCACATACATTAATAATGCCCTATTCCCTAAACATGTGTAATTGCTGATATATGCTCATGAATAGGCCGACCAATGTGTATTTTTTTCTAAATAAAGATGAATATTTTGAACATTCAATGAATTGACAGATGCACTTCCACTTACGATTTACTTTAGCTATTTAATTTCATTTATTTTTTATTACAATTAATTCACTTTAAATCAATAAAAATATAAAATTATAGGATTAACAGGAATTATAGTTGCTCAACACCACAGGAACAGTTTTTAAAAAAGTCTAAGAAAAGTCTAAACTCACAACTCCAGAGGTTCACGGAACGATAAGGTGCGCTGTCATGACAACAATGAAAAAGTTGACATCAACCTAGTCAGCAGGTCACGTGGGAGTGGCAACCAGTGCTGGGGAAGTTCACTTTCTACATGAACTAGTTCAAAGTTCAGTTCACATATTTTAAAATGAACTAGTTCAGTTCAAAATTTGCACAGAAATGTAAGATTTTTCCCATCTTCACCGACCTCGTTATAAAATCCGTTTAAATTATCATACGACGCCTTTGTCGACACTGGTGGCTTGTGTTGCCAGATTGGGGTTTTTTTTCGCTACATATTGAGCCCTGTATAGGGTGAGTTTTAGCCGGGATTTCGCCTGGAAGGCTCTATAGAAATCTGGCACCCCATTGAACGAAAGTTAAACTGAGAGAGCGTGTGTTCCCAGACACCAGAAAGAACGAGTTCCCACGTTCATCAGGACAGGCAGTTAAACAATACGTTCAGTTCACCCAAAATATGAACAAGTTCATGAATGTGAACATGTTCAGGCACAACGTTTGGCTGCCTGGGTCTTGAGGATATAGAGACTTTTTTTGTTTTGTTTGAGCAAGCATTGCTGAAAAGCTTCAAACGCTGTGCGCTACGCGGGACGGGTGGTCACCCTATGTTTAACAGATGTAAATGAGTCATTAAAGGATTAGTTAACTTTAAAAAAAAAAAACCTTTGCTGATAATCTTCTCACCCCCCTGTAATCCAAGATGTCCATAATAATAATAATAATTCATTAAATATATATAGCGCCTTTCTGGACACTCAAAGTGCTTCACATAGAGGGGGAATCTCCTCAACCACCACCAATGTGCACACTCCAGCTTACTGGTGGAGCGGAGAATTGGTAGAGCCAATTAGAGCCAATTGGTATACATGGGGATGATTAGGAGGCCATGATGGACAGAGCACACTGGGCAAATTTGGCCAGGATGCTGGGATTACACCCCTACTCTTTTGAAAGACATCCTGGGTTTTTTGTGACCACAGAGAGTCAGGACCTCGGTTTAACGTCTCATCCGAAGGACGGTGCTCCTTGACAGTATAGTGTCCCCATCACTATACTGGGGCATTAGGACCCACACAGACCACAGGGTGAGCGCCCCCTGCTGGCCTCACTAACACCTTTCCAGCAGCAACCTGGTTTTCTCAGAAGGTCTCCCATTCAGGTACTAACCAGGCTCAGCCCTGCTTAGCTTCAGTGGGCAACCAGTCTTGGGCTACAGGGTGATATGGCTGCAGTATGTCTATCTGTCCATGTCTTTCTTTCTTCAGTCGAAAAGAAATTAATGTTTTTGATGAAAACATTCGTCACTGCACAAATGCTCTGACCTTGCTCTGTTCTGTGATGCACGTTCGTGACTCTCCTGTTCGAACTCGTTCATCAAAATGAACTAATCTTTTCGAGTCATTTAGTTCATTTCATTCGTTGAATGAATGAAATGACATGAAAAAAGATTTGCTTTTATAAGCGATGTCGGGTGACGTGACTTCTTGTTGACGTTAAGGCTATGTTTACACGGAAACGATTCTGAAGAGAAAACGCAAAAGTGGCGTTGCGTTATCACTTTTTATTCTGCGTTTAGACGAGCGTTTTGGGTGGGAAATCCGCGTTCAAATGGTGACGCAAAAGTGTGTGAAATTCAATGTAGTATGTGTAAGACAGTGTATTGCCTTGTCCACAAGGTGTCCCCATAATGCTATTATGTTAAAACTGATGCAAGTGTCTTTAGCTCTATTTGTGCCTCTTGTGATACCGTAGCGTTGATACGTGAGTGTTGCTCATATTTTCCTCATGTTTTCAACGTTAGAGATAAGCCACGTTAATGGTAGTGGGAAAAAGAAATGTAAAATATATTTGTTGATATCGCACTAAAGTTCAGTTTATTGAGATATTTTGTGTTGTAAACTGTTAAAGACCTAAATGCAGCAAGTTATCATTTTTTGTTTTTTCTTTAAAATGTGATTAATGTATTGTGGCTAACGCAAAGCTTTGTGTGATGATATGAGCAGCATGAGCTTGTTGTTGAGTTGCACGTGCATTGAAATGTACTTGCTAGTTTAAAACTTAAGCTCAGTTCATGTTTTCAACGTTATTGACGCTGAGCTGTGAAAATAAACGGTCAAGCCACGATCCCGAATCCTTCTGTGTCCGAGTCCTCGCTTTCTACCACCACCTTTCTACCACATATGCATTTCAGGCGGCTAGGAGTGCATACTACAACAGCACCAAGTCAGTGCGCCTGCGTGCTACCTTCACTGTCAAGCAGAATTTGCGTTTTTACCCTTTACACGGGAATGCGGCGGTGGAGCGTTTTTAAGATTTGGTTTGATAAGGTTTTAAGTTTTCCTTTTTTGCGTTTTTAAGCCCCAAAACCGCCGTCACCGTATAAACGAAAGGCACATCCGATGACATATTTTTACGTTTTAACCCACGAGTGTTCTCGTGTAAAGTCAAGTCAAGTCACATTTATTTATATAGCGCTTTTCACAATACAGATTGTATCAAAGCAGCTTCACAGTGATAACATGAAAGTAGTACAACACAGATCAACAACATTGCTAAACACTAAATAACCCCAACTGAGCAAGCTCAAAGCAAGCCAAAAGCAAGGCGACAGTGGCAAGTAACCAAACTCCATCAGATTGGATGGAGAAAAAACCTTGGGAGAACCCAGGCTCAGTCGGGGGCCAGTTCTCCTCTGGCTTACATTCATATAAATATTAAATATAATTATTGTTTATGAATCAAACGGCGCCATAACATATCGCAGGCGTTGAGTCGTCTCTTCACAGGCGTTGAGTCGTCTCATCACAGGCGTTGGGGCATCCGAAATCCCCGTGAGAGGCTGGACACAAAACTGGACCTGACGAACGCCATTTTTCTCGGGACAAGCGTCCCGAGATAACAGCAGAAAGGCAGATGGGAAATAATTAGCATAGCTGATGTTCATAATGATTTCCATTATAACTCACAAACTCTCCGTAACCTGAACTCTCCGCAACCCAACCCAACCATACGAGCCGACCCGTTTGTCTAAAAGGCTGTCGAGCCCCACTGGTGCGTTAAGCAGTTTCAGTGGCAAACGGTTCCGTATGGCATAACAGAGGACTAGAAGGTAAGCATTATGTGAATGCTTGACTAAAGAGAAGCGTCTTTAATCTAGTTTTAAACTGTGTCAGCGAGTCAGAGGCTCGGACCGTATCGGGAAGGCCATTCCAGAGTTTTGGAGCTAAATGCGAGAACGCCCTCCCTCCTTTACTGGACTTCGATATCCTAGGAATGACCAGAAGCCTTGAATTTAGTGATCTTAAGGAACGCGGTGGATTGTAGGGCGAAAGAAGGTCCGTTAAGTACATAGGTGCTAAACCATTTAGGGCTTTATAGGTCAGTAGCAGTATTTTGTAGTTGATGCGGAACTTAATAGGTAACCAGTGTAGAGATGATAAAATCGGTGTTATATGATCATATTTTCTTGACCTAGTAAGAACTCTAGCAGCTGCATTTTGTACTAACTGTAGCTTGTTTATTGAGGTTGCAGGACAACCGGCTAATAAAGCATTACAGTAATCTAGTCTCGAGGTCATGTAAACAGGGCCTTAAAATATTTTCAAACAAAACGGAGGCTAGATAGACCCTACCTCCTCATCTGTGTACTGACCCCCTAAACCCCACCCCCAGGGGCTTCTTGTCAGTTATTGGCTGGAACAGTTTGTTATGTTTCGTGGAGCGTGTTGCCGCAGTTTGTCTTTGTTGCCATTTATGGAGCCTGGGTTGTCTGCATAGACCGCGTTTTTTTCTACAGTGTTTTTAGGGGACAAGCATCTAGCGGATAGTCGGGAGATGCTTGCTGTATGTGACAAAAAATGTTCTGGCCTAAAAAACATGCAACATCGCTTGGAGCACCTTTAATTTATAGGGAATCTTAAAAGAGTCAAATGACTCGTTCAGCATTCATTCGAACGGAACCGTAACTATAACCTCTGCAGCGGATATAAATATCCAAACTATAGTGAAACACTATTTATTAGCAAGGTAACTTAGATCAGCAGTTCAAGACATTAAACCTGTAAGCACATAACACAACGATTCTCTTTAAAATATAAACAAGACTTTATTGAATATTCTAACACATCTAATATCTAACACAATCACACGCGCACACACATTCATACGAGTTGCAGAAAGAAAGAGTGAGAAAGAATGAGTTTTTAAGAGTGAGATGGTGAAATCCCA